>JBAMMX010000012.1:5667784-5722784 GCA_037126225.1 Dillenia turbinata
AAGCTTGGGCCATCATTAGCAATAAAGGTTCCTTGTCGCATAGGCAAGATTTCATAATAGAAAAATATCTCGGGCC
This sequence comes from Dillenia turbinata, assembly GCA_037126225.1. Lineage (NCBI taxonomy): Eukaryota > Viridiplantae > Streptophyta > Magnoliopsida > Dilleniales > Dilleniaceae > Dillenia > Dillenia turbinata. The sequence continues at coordinate 5,667,861 of JBAMMX010000012.1, forward strand.
TCATTTTAGGAGACCGAAACGTGATATTGTTATTAATAGTTTTAAATTTTATTGCACTTTGCGATCGGACAGAAATGAAAATAGAAAGACAAAAAGATAACATTTTTAAGCAAGACACGGGGGCGACTCTAGAGCACTTCTCCCAAATATCTTTGGCACCTTGACGAGCTTGCGCTGCCCCTCGTTCTTAAGATCCGGCCCTCGAGACCGTGCTCAACCAATGTTGTGTGACAAGATTGTCCATTCTTTATAAGTTGACGCAGCACTCATCGGTAACGTTCACGAGTTCACCGGAGAATACAAAACCGCATATCTCTTGTCCACAGTAGAGTTAGATTTGACCTTGCACTTTTGGACAAACGCGTCGATACCTGTGGTAAGGCTCGCGCAGTTGATCCGGATATCCGTGTCCGCAAGACATGTCACGACCAACAGCGTCACCGCGACAAAAACGTCGCCAAAGCAGTATTGTTCCCCCTCTTCATTGTCACTTTTATTACCTTGAGAACATTGTCTCCGTAAGATAAAATAGAGGATTCTCGATTGACGATGAAATCTATCTGGCTGCCCAACCTCAATTTATACTAGCGGGTTTCCCAAAGTTTATGTTAAACGTATCCATGCGGAGAGTTTTGCTCCCTCAAATTAATACCTTAAAGGCTTTTTGGCCTCCCTTTTATGAAACTTACGACCCAAATATTAAATGACTCTAGGCAAAAGCGCCTGGTTTTCTTATTGATTGATTAATAGATGATCATGAAATACAAACAATTAAGTTAAACTCAAAGGTTGCGGGAAGAAAAAATTTGTTAGCGCCTTGACACACCGAAATAAAGCAATCCACGCCGTGCTGTAGCAGCGTGTCACGTTAAATTTGATTTTCTTTCCCTTTTCCGCAATCATCCGAATCCAATTATCGGAACGTACGTGAGTTCCGCTTTGAGTGGTTGGAACTTTCTCCGTATGACGTAAATTATTTTGCAAGAATGGAATGACCGCGCATTTTAAAAATTTTGAGCAGCTTCAAACTGTCACGCGTGTTATTTTGAGGAGCATATGTGAGTCTTCTTTTTATGCCGTCGGTCACGGATCGACCTTTGTTGCCAATCAAACTTTTTTGAGAAAGACAAAATTCGTAACGTCGTAGATATTGTTTTGAATTGATAAATTATGTTAGCGGAATCGGCCCCTCGTAATCGAGAGAGAATTTTTAAATTTCGGTCCGGAGAAGCCTAACGGTTTTGAGACATTTCATCAAGAATTGAAATTGGTCAATGCAAGACCGACCAGCATCAAGTGCGCTCCAATCCCACGGGTTTCCCGCACAGGTTAGCGAGATTATAATATTTTTTTTGTTTCGTACTTTTATAGTCCAAGTCACAAGATCAATGATTAAACAAATTCATATCTATCTATTTCACAAATTGGGCATAAAATCTTTTTTCATTCTTTTGATTTTGTTAGCGGCTAGTAAAAGAGTCTTCCATCGAACAAAGACACGTCACGCCCGCTTCAACAAGCCACAAAGGCAACCACAGAATCAGATATGGAGACTTCCTTTCTTATTTTTGCTACCGTGGGGCACAATTTAACGTTTGACTCGTATGAAGCTTGGCCATCATTAGCCACAAAGGTTCCTTGTCGCATAGGCAAGATTTCATAATAGAAAAATATCCGGGCCTCACTTAGGGAGGGACCGAAACGTGATATTGTTATTAATAGTTTTAAATTTTATTGCACTCCTTGCGATCGATTTAAATGAAAAATAGAAAGACAAAAAGATAACATTTTTAAGAAGATACTAGGCGACTTTAGAGCACTTCTCCCAAATATCTTTTTGGCACCTTGACGATTTGGCGCTGCCCCCGTTCTTAAGATCCGGTCTTTTGAGACCGTGCTCGAACCAATGTTGTGTGACAAGATTGTCCATTCTTTATAAGTTGGATGCAAAGACCTACTCCGTAACGTTAATGAGTTCACCGGAGAATACAAAACCGTATATCTCTTTGTCCACAGAAGAAAGTTAGATTTGACTCGCACTTTTGACAAACGCGCGATACCCAGGTAAGGCTGCCTCGGCGCCAGTTGATCCTGACATTCAAGGCCTGTGACACGTCACTGACTGGTCAGCCACATCGCGACAAAAACATCGTCTGTGCGTATTGTTCCCCTCTTCATTGTCACTTTTATTACCTTGAGAACAATGGTTTCAGAAGATAAAAATAGAGGATCTCGATTTCGACGATGAAATTCATTCGCCAACCTCAATTTATACAAGGAATCCCAAAGTTTATGTTAAACGTATCCATGGAGAGTTTTGCCCTCAAATTAATACCTAAAGGCTTTTTTCCTTTGGCGAAACTTACGCAATTCAAATATTAAATGACTTAGGCAAAAAGCTACCTGCCTTTATTGATTGATTGTCAGGGATGATCGCGAAATACAAAACAATTGCTAAACTAAAGGCTGCTGAAGAAAATTGAGTACGCTTTGACACACCGAAATAAAGTTATCCACGCTTCGGTACAACAGCTCGTCACGTTAAATTTGATTTTCTTCCTTTTCCGCAATCATCCTAACCAATTATCGAACGACGCGGAGTTCCGGCTTTGAGTGGCTCAACTTTCCTGGTATTTTTTTTTGACGCCAATGCTATTTTGCAAGAATGGAATGACCGGCGATTTTAAAAATTTTCGAAAGCATTTCCTTCAAATCACACGCATGTTATTTTGAGAAGCATATGTGATTTTGCCGGCCGTCAATGGATCGACCTTTGTTGCCAATCAAACTTTTTTGAGAAAGACAAAATTAACGCCAGAGTATTGTTTTCAATTGATAAATTATGTTAGCAAGTTTAAATCGGTTCTGGTGAATCGAGAGAATTTTTAAATTTCGTCCCGGAGAAGCCTAACTAAGCGAGACATTTCATCAAGAATTGAAATCGGTCAACGCAAGACCGACCAGCATCAAGTGCCCAATCCCACGTCTCAGTACGTGGTTAGCGAGATTATACATTTTTTTGTTTCAGACTTTTTATAGTCCAAAAGTCACAAGATCAATGATTAAACAAATTCATATCTATCTATTTCACAAATTGGGCATAAAATCTTTTTCATTCTTTTGATTTTGCTACCGTTAGTAAAGAGTTCTCCATCGAACAAAGACACGCCACGCCCGCTTCGGGCTGCCATGTTGCAACTTAATCTCGGATATGGAGACTTCCTTTCTTATTTTTTGCTACCGTGGGGCACAATTTAACGTTTGACTCGTAGCGAAGCGGGGCCATCATTAGTAATAAAGGTTCCTTGTCGCATAGGCAAGATTTCATAATAGAAAAATATTCAGTCTCATTTTTAGAGACCGGAAACGTGATATTGTTATTAATAGTTTTAAATTTTATCGCATCATATCGGACAGAAATGAAAAATAGAAAGACAAAAGATAACATTTTTAATATTTAATGTGCGACTTTAGAGCACTTCTCCCAAATATCTTTGGCACCTTGACGAGCTTGCGCTGCCCCGTCCTTAAGATCCGGTCTTTTGAGACCGTGTTTCAACCAATGTTGTGTGACAAGATTGCCCATTCTTCTTTATAAGTCGGATGCAGCACTCATCGGTAACGCACGAGTTCACTGGAGAAAGCAAAATCGTATATCTCTTGTCCACAGTAGAAAGTTAGATTTGACTTGCACTTTTGACAAACGCGCGATACCCAGGTAAGGCTCGGGCGCGTTGATCCTGGATATCTCTGTCCGCAAAGAGCATGTCACGACCAACAACATGGGACAAAAACATCGCCAAAGCAGTATCGTTCCTCATTGTCACTTTTATTACCTTGAGAACAATGGTTCTGTAAGATAAAATAGAGGATTCCGATTGACGGCTTTAAATTCATTCGTCACCAACCTCAATTTATACAAGCGGAATCCCAAAGTTTATGATAAACGTGATTCACAAGTGAGTGAGTTTTGCTCCTCAAATTAATACCTTAAAGTGTTTTTTGGCCTCCCTTTATGAAACTTACGACCCAAATATTAAATGACTTCTAGGCAAAAAAGCGCCTGGTTTTCTTATTGATTGATTAATAGGATGATCATGAAATACAAAAACAATTAAGCAAAACTAAAGGTTGCGGGCAGTTAAAAATTGAGCAGCGCTTGACACACCGAAATAAAGTTAACCACGCCGTGCCAGCAGCTGCAGGTCACGTTAAATTTGATTTTCTTCCTTTTCCGCAATCATCCGAACCAATTATCGGAACGACGTCATTTCCAGCTTTGAGTGGTTGAACTTTCTCTCGTATGACGTAAATTATTTTGAAAGGAATGGAAAATGACCGGCGCATTTTTAAAATTTTGAGCAGCTTCAAATCACACGCATGTTATTTTGAGAAGCATATGTGAGCTCATGCCGTCACCACGGATCGACCTTTGTTGCCAATCAAACTTTTTGAGAAAGACAAAATTCTCGTAACGTGTGTAGATATTGTTTTCAATTGATAAATTATGTTAGCAAGCAAATCGGCGTCTCGTAATCGAGAGAGAATTTTTAAATTTCGGTCCGAGAAGCCTAACGGTTTTGAGACATTTCGACGGCAATTGAAATTGGTCAATGCAACATCGACTAGTATCAAGTGCGTCTAATCCCACGGGTTTCCCTTATTGTGTGGTTAGCTTAGATTATAATATTTTTTTGTTTCGTACTTTTATAGTTCAGGTAAGTCACAAGATCAATGATTAAACAAATTCATATCTATCTATTTCACAAATTGGGCATAAAATCTTTTTTCATTCTTTCTTTGATTTTGTTAATGCGGCTAGTAAAAGAGTCTTCCATCGACAAAGACACGCCACGCCCGCTTCAAATCCACAAAGAATCACGTAATCCTGGATATGGAGACTCTCCTTTCTTATTTTTTGCTACCGTAAGAACAATTTAACGCTTCGACTCAGATTTAAGCTTGGCCATCATTAGCTAATAAAGGTTCCTTGTCGTCATGTGCAAGATTTCAGTTAATAGAAAATATCCGCCTCATTTTAAGAGACCGAAACGTGATATTGTTATTAATAGTCTTAAATTTTATATGCATTTTACGATCGGATAGAAATGAAAAATAGAAAGACAAAAAGATAACATTTTTAAGAAGATACGGAAGCAACTTCTTGAAAGTACTCCTCCCAAATATCTTTGGCACCTTGACAAGCTTGCCCTCGTCCTTAAGATCCGGTCTTTGAGACCTTGCTCAACCAATGTTGTGTGACAAGATTGTCCATCTTTTTATAAGTTGGATGCAGCACTTCCATCGCTTAACGTTAATGAGTTCATCGGAGAATACAAACCGTATATCTCTGTCCACAAGTAGAAGTTAGATTTGACTCTGACACTTTTCACAAACGTCAGGCGATACCAGCAGGTAACGCTCGCGCAAAGTTGATCCGGATATCCGTGTCCGCAAGACATGTCACGACCACCGCCCACACCGCGACAAAAACATCGCCAAAGCGCATTGTTCCCTCTTCATTGTCACTTTTAATACCTTGAGAACAATGGTTCTGTAAGATAAAATAGAGGATTCGATTGACGATGAAATTCATCCGCCGCCAACCTCAATTTATACAAGCGGGAATCCCAAAGTTTATGTTAAACGTATCCATGCGGAGAGTTTTGCTCCCTCAAATTAATATATTAAAGGCTTTTGGCCTCCTTTTTATGAAACTTACGACCCAAATATTAAATGACTTAGGCAAAAAGCGCCTGGTTTTCTTATCGATTGATTAATAGACGATCATGAAATACAAAACAATTGCAACTAAAGGTTGCGGAAGAAAAAATCGAGCACGCTTGACACACCGAAATAAAGTTGATCCACGCCCGTGCCAGCACGTGTCACGTTAAATTTGATTTTCTTCCCTTTTCCGCAATCATCCGAACCAATTATCGGAACCACGGGAGTTCCGCTTTGAGTGGTTGAACTTTCTCCTCGTATGACGTACTTATTTTGCAAGAACGAAATTACCGGCGCATTTTAAAAATTCTTGAGCAACCAAACTGTCACGCATGTTATTTTGAGAAGCATATGTGAGCTCTTTTATGCCGTCGGTCACTGACCGACCTTTGTTGCCAATCAAACTTTTTGAGAAAGACAAAATTCTCGTAACGCGTAGATATTGTTTTGAATTGATAAATTATGTTAGAAGCTTTAAATCGGTCCCTCGTAATCGAGAGAGAATTTTTAAATTTCGTTCCGGAGAAGCCTAACGGTTTTGGAGACATTTCGACGGTAATTGAAATTGGTCACTAAAGACCGACTTATTATCAAGTGCGTCCAATCCCACGGGTTTCCCCAGACGTGGTTAGCGAGATTATAATATTTTTTTTTGTTTCGTACATTTATTAATGCTAGTAAGTCACAAGATCAATCATTAAACAAATCCACATATATCTATTTCACAAATTGGGCATAAAATCTTTTTCATTCTTTTTTTGTTAATGCCAGTAAAAGAGTCTTCCATCGAATCAAAGACACGTCACCCCTCAATGTCACAAAATATAATTCTAACTGGATACCGGAGACTTCCTTCTTATTTTTTGCTACCGTGGGGTACAATTTAACGCTTGACTCATACGAAGCTTGGCCATCATTAGCAATAAAGGTTCCTTGTCGCATAGGCAAGATTTCAAATAGAAAAATATCCGGCCTCATTTTTAGAGACCGAAACGTGATATTGTTATTAATAGTTTTAAATTTTATCGACATTTTTACGATCGGAATATTTAAATGAAAAATTAAAAGACAAAAAGATAACATTTTTAAGAAGATACGAAAGACTTTAGAGCACTTCTCCCAAATATCTTTGGCACCTTGACGAGCTTGCGCTGCCCTCGTCCTCAAGATCTGGTCTTTTTCGAGACCGTGCTCAACCAATGTTGTGTGACAAGATTGTCCATTCTTTATAAGTTGGATGTCACTTCACCAGAAACGCATGAGTTCACCTGAGAATACAAAACCGTATATTCTCTTGTCCACAGTAGAAAGTTAGATTTGACTTGCACTTTTGACAAACGCTACATACCAGGTAAGGCTCGGCGCAGCTGATCCTGGAGACCAAGTCCGCAAGACATGTCACCACCAACAGCCCACCGCGACAAAAACATCGCTCAAAGCGTACTTGTTCCCCCTTCATTGTCACTTTTATTACCTTGAGGACAATGATTCTGTAAGATAAAATAGAGGATTCTGATTGACGATGAAATTCATTCGGTCGCCCAACCTCAATTTATACAAGCTAGAATCCCAAAAGTTTATGTTAAACGTATCCACGCTGAGAGTTTTGTTCCTCAAATTAATACCTTAAAGGCTTTTGGCCTCCCTTTTATGAAACTTACCACCCAAATATTAAATGACTCAGGCAAAAAGCGCCCGGTTTTCGACTAATTGAACAATAGACGATCATGAAATACAAAACAATTGCTAAATCCAAAAGTTAAGGGAAGAAAATTGAGCACGCCTACACACACCGAAATAAAGCTAACCACATTCGTGCCAGAAGAGTGTCACGTTAAATTTGGATTTTCTCCCCCTTCCGCAATCATCCGAACCACTCATCGAACTACGTGAGTTCCTCTTTCGAGTGGTTCAACTTTCTCTCGTACGACGTAAATTATTTTGCAAGAATGGAATGACCGCATTTTAAAAATTTTGAGCACTTCAAACTGCTACGCATGTTATTTTGAGAAGCATATGCGAGCTCCTTATGCCGTCTGTCACGGATCGACCTTGTTGTTTCAATCAAACTTTCTTGAGAAAGACAAAATTCTCGTAATCATAGATATCTGTTTTGAATTGGATAAATTATGTTAGCAAGCTTTAAATCGGCCCTCGTAATCGAGAGAATTTTTAAATTTCGGTCCGGGAGAAGCCTAACGGCTTTTAGACATTTCGACAGCACTGAAATTAATCAATGCAAGACCGACTGTATATCAAGCGCGTCCAATCCCACGTGTTCCCTCGCACAGTGGTTAGCGAGATTATACCATTTTTTTTGTTTCGTACTTTTATATTACTGTAAGTCACAAGATCAATGATTAAATAAATTCATATATCTATTTCACAAATTGGGCATAAAATCTTTTTTCATTCTTTTGCTTTTGTTAGCGGGCTAGTAAAAGAGTCTTCCATCGAACAGCACACGTCACGCCCGCTTCAGCGGCTACAAGGCAAACTTCACCCGATACCGGAGACTTCCTTTCTTATTTTTGCTACAGTGGGGCACAATCACGCTTGACTCAGCATTTAAGCTTGGCCATCATTAGCAATAATCTTCCTTGTCGCATAGGCAAGATTTCATAATAGAAAAATATCCGGCCTCATTTTAGGAGACCGAAACGTGATATTGTTATTAATAGTTTTAAATTTTATTACACTTTGCGATCTATTAAAATGAAAAAATAAAGACAAAAAGATAACATTTTTAAGAAGATACGGGGGCGACTTTAGAGCACTTCTCCAAATATCTTTGCACCTTGACGAGCTTGCGCTGCCCTCGTCCTTAAGATCCGGTCTTTGAGACCGTGCTCAACCAATGTTGTGTGACAAGATTGTCCATTCTTTATAAGTTGGATGCAGCACTCATCGGTAACGTTAATGAGTTCACCGAGAATACAAAACCGTATATCTCTTGTCCAAGTAGAGAGTTAGATTTGACTTGCACTTTTTGACAAACACGACAATACCTGTGGTAAGGCTCGGCGCAGTGATCCTGACATCCGTGTCCGCAAGACATGTCACGACCACCAGTCACACCGCGTACAAAAACATCGCCAAAGCAAAGATTGTTCCCCCTCTTCATTGTCACTTTATTACCTTGAGAACAATGGTTCTCAGAAGATAAAATAGAGGATTCCGACTGACGATGAAATTCATTCGTCACCAACCTCAACTTATACAAGCGGGAATCCCAAAGTTTATGTTAAACGTATCCATGCGGAGAGTTTTGCCTCAAATTAATACCTTAAAGGCTTTTTGCCTCCTTTCCGAAACTTACGACCCAAATATTAAATGACTTAGGCAAAAAGCGCCCTGGTTTCTTATTGATCGATTAATAGACGATCATGAAATACAAAACAATTGCTAAACTAAAGGTTACGGGAAGAAAAATTGAGCACGTTTGACACACCGAAATAAAGTTAACCACGCCGTGCTGCCAGTCGTGTCACGTTAAATTTGATTTTCTTCCCTTTTCCGCAATCATCCGAACCACTATCGAACGACGTGAGTTCCAGTTTTGGAGGGTTGAACTTTCTCTCGTATGACGTAATTATTTTGCAAGAATGCAATGACCGACGCATTTTAAAATTTTGAGCAAATTTCAAACTCGTCACGCATGTTATTTTGAGAAGCATATGTGAGCTCCTTTATGCCGTCAGTCACGGATCGACCTTGTTGCCAATCAAACTTTTGAGAAAGGCAAAATTTCGTAACGTAGATATTGTTTTGAATTGATAAATTATGTTAGCAAGCGAATCGGCCCTCGGAATCGAGAGAGAATTTTAAATTTCGTCCGGAGAAGCCTAACCGTTTTGAGACATTTCGACTGCAATTGAAATTGGTCAATGCAAGACCGACTTCTATTATCAATGCGCCCAATCCCACGGGTTTCCCGCATGTGGTTAGCGAGATTATAATATTTTTTTGTTTCGTACTTTATAGCCGTGTAAGTCACAAGATCAATGATTAAACAAATTCATATATATCTATTTCACAAATTGGGCACAAAATTTTTTTTCATTCTTTTGATTTTGTTAGCAGCTAGTAAAGAGTCTTCCATCGAACAAGACACGTCACGCCCGCTTGCCGCACAGGCACCTAACTGATATGGAGACTTCCCTTTCTTATTTTTTGCTACCGTCAGGCACAATTTAACGTTTGACTCATGAAGCTTGGCCATCATTAGCAATAAAGGTTCCTTGTCGCATAGGCAAGATTTCATAATCAAAAATATCTGGCCTCATTTTAGAGACCGAAACGTGATATTGTTGTTAATAGTTTTAAATTTTATTGCACTTTGCGATCGGACAGAAATGAAAAATAGAAAGACAAAAAGATAACATTTTTAAGAAGATACGGGGCGACTTAGAGCACTTCTCCCAAATATCTTTGGCACCTTGACGAGCTTGCGCTGCCCTCGTCCTTAAGATCCGGTCTTTGAGACCGTGCTCAACCAATGTTGTGTGACAAGATTGTCCATTCTTTATAAGTCGGATGCAGCACTCATCCGTAACGTTAACGAGTTCACCGGAGAATACAAACCGTATATCTCTTTGTCCACAAAGAGAAAGTTAGATTTGACTTGCACTTTTGACAAACGCGCGATACCTGGTAAGGCTCGGCGCAGTTGATCCCGATATCCGTGTCCGCAAGACATGTCACGACCAACAAGCCACCGCGACAAAAACGTCGCCAAAGCAAATTGTTCCCTCTTCATTGTCACTTTTATTACCTTGAGAACAATGGTTCTAGAAGATAAAATAGAGGATTCTGATTGACTATGAAATTCATCTCACCAACCTCAATTTATACAAGAGGAATCCCAAAGTTTATGTTAAACGTATCCATACTGAGAGTTTTGCTCCTCAAATTAATACCTTAAAGGCTTTTGGCCTCCTTTATGAAACTTACGACCCAAATATTAAATGACTTAGGCAAAAGCGCCTGGGTTTTCTTATTGATTGGATAATAGACGATCATGAAATACAAAACAATTGCTAAACTAAAGGTTGCGGAAGAAAAATTGAGCACGCTTTGACACATCAAAATAAAGTTAACTACGCCGTGCCAGCCGTGTCACGTTAAATTTGATTTTCTTCCCTTTTCCGCAATCATCCGAACCACTATCGAACGACGTGAGTTCCGCTTTGAGTGGTTGAACTTTCTCGTATAACGTAAATTATTTTGCAAGAATGGAATGACCGGCGCATTTTAAAAATTTTGAGCATTTTCCAAATCATACGTATGTTATTTTGAGAAGCATATGTGAGCTCTTTTATGCCGCCGGTCACTGATCGACCTTTGTTGCCAATCAAACTTTTTGAGAAAGGCAAAATTCTCGTAACGCTTGATATTGTTTTGAATTGATAAATTATGTTAGCAAACTAAATCGGCTCTCGTAATCGAGAGAGAATTTTAAATTTCGTCCGGAGAAGCCTAACGTTTTGAGACATTTGACGATAATTGAAATTGGTCAACGCAAGACCGACTTCATTATCAAGGCCCAATCCCACTGTTCCCGCACGTGGTTAGCGATTATAATATTTTTTTGTTTCAGTATTTTTATAGCTGTATAAGTCACAAGATCAATGATTAAACAAATTCATATATATCTATTTCTACAAATTGGGCATAAAATCTTTTTTCATTCTTTTGATTTTGTTAGCGGCTAGTAAAAGAGTCTTCCATCGAACAAGACACGTCACGCCTTAGCTGCCACAAGGTAAACTAATCTGGATATGGAGACTTCCTTTCTTATTTTTGCTACCGCTGGGGCACAATTTAATGTTTGACTCAGATGAAGCTTAGCCATCATTAGCAATAAAGGTTCCTTGTCGCATAGGCAAGATTTCATAATAAAAATATCTGGCCTCATTTTAGGAGACCGAAACGGGATATTGTTATTAATAGTTTTAAATTTTATTGCACTTTACGATCGAACTAAAATGAAAAATAGAAGACAAAAAGATAACATTTTTAAGAAGATACGGGGCTACTTTAGAGCACTTCTCCCAAATATCTTTGGCACCTTGACGAGCTTGCGCTGCCCCGTCCTTAAGATCCTGTCTTTTGAGACCGTGCTCAACCAATGTTGTGTGACAAGATTGTCCATTCTTTATGTTGGACGCAGCACTCATCGGTAACGTTAATGAGTTCACCGGAGAATACAAAACCGTATATCTCCTGTCCACAAGTAGAAGTTAGATTTGACTTGCACTTTTTGACAAACGCACGATACCTGTAAGGCTCGCGCATTGATCCGGATATCCGTGTCCGCAAGACATGTCACGACCAACAGCCACTGCGACAAAAACATCGCCAAAGCAAGATTGTTCCCCCTTCATTGTCACTTTTATTACCTTGAGAACAATGGTTCAGTAAGATAAAATAGAGGATTCTCGATTGACGATGAAATTCATTCGTCACCAACCTCAATTTATACAAGTAGGAATCCCAAAATTTATGTTAAACGTATCCATGCGGAGAGTTTTGCTCCTCAAATTAATACCTTAAAGTGCTTTTGGCCTCCCTTTATGAAACTTACGACCCAAATATTAAATGACTTAGGCAAAAAGCGCCTCGGTTTTCTTATTGATCGATTAATAGATGATCATGAAATACAAAACAATTGCTAAACTAAAGGTCATGTTAAAAATTGAGTACGCTGACACACCAAATGAGGTTAACCACGCCGTGCCAGCAGCGTGTCACGTTAAATTTGATTTTCTTCCTTTTCTCCGCAATCATCCAAACCACTATCGAACGACGTGAGTTCCAGTTTTGAGTGGTTGAACTTTCTCGTATGACGAAATTATTTGCAAGAATGGAATGACCGACGATTTTAAAATTTTGAGCTACCAAACTGCCACTGCATGTTATTTTGAGGAGCATATGTGAGCTCCTTTTATGCCGCCGGTCACGGATCGACCTTTGTTGCCAATCAAACTTTTGAGAAAGACAAAATTCTCGAACGCGTAGATATTGTTTTTGAATTGATAAATTATGTTAGCAATTAAATCGGTCTCTCAGAATCGGGGGAGAATTTCTAAATTTGGCTCCGGAGAAGCCTAACGGTTTTGTGACGTTTCGACGGCAATTGAAATTGGTCGATGCAAGACCGACTTCTATTATCAAGGGCGCCCAATCCCACGGGTTTCCCGCACAGGTGGTTAGCGAGATTATAATATTTTTTTGTTTCGCACTTTTATAGTCAGTTAAGTCACAAGGTCAACGATTAAACAAATTCATATATATCTATTTCACAAATTGGGCATAAAATCTTTTTTCATTCTTTTGCTTTTGTTAGCAGCCAGTAAAAGAGTGTTCCATCGAATGAAGACACGCCACGCCCGCCATGCCACAATAAGAACCAGGAACTGGATACGGAGACTTCCTTTCTTATTTTTTGCTACCGTTTGGCACAATTTAATGTTTGACTCAAATGAAGCTTGGCCATCATTAGCAATAAAAGTTCCTTGTCGCATAGGCAAGATTTCATAATAAAAAAAATATCTGGCCTCATTTAGAGACCGAAACGTGATATTGTTACAAATAGTTTCAAATTTTATTGCACTTTGCGATCGTACGTAAATGAAAAATAGAAAGACAAAAAGATAACATTTTTAAGAAGATACGGGCGACTTTTAGAGCACTTCTCCCAAATATCTTTGGCACCTTGACGAGCTTACGACGCCCTGTCCTTAAGATCTGGTCTTTGAGACCGTGCTCAACCAATGTTGTGTGACAAGATTGTCCATTCTTTATAAGTTGGATGCAGCACTCATCGGTAACGTAACGAGTTCACCGGAGAATACAAAACCGTATATCTCTTGTCCACGTAGAGTTAGATTTGACTTGCACTTTTTGACAAACGCACGATACCTGGGTAAGGCTGCGCAGATTGATCCGGATATCCGTGTCCGCAAGACATGTCACTACCCAACCACCACCGCGACAAAAACATCGCCAAAGCAAGTATTGTTCCCCTCTTCATTGTCACTTTTATTACCTTGAGAACAATGGTTCTCAGTAAGATAAAAATAGAGGATTCTGATTGACGATGAAATTCATTCGTCACCCAACCTCAATTTATACAAGCTGAATCCCAAAATTTATGTTAAACGTATCCTTGCGGAGAGTTTTGCTCCCTCAAATAATACCTTAAAGGCTTTTGGCCTCCCTTTACGAAACTTACGACCCAAATATTAAATGACTTAGGCAAAAAGCACCGGTTTTCTTATTGATCGATTAATAGATGATCATGAAATACAAAACAATTGCTAAACTAAAGGTTGCGGGAAGAAAAATTGAGTACGCTTGACACACCGAAATAAAGTTGACCACGCTCGTGCCAGCGACGTGTCACGTTAAATTTGATTTTCTTCCTTTTCCGCAATCATCCGAACCAATCCATCGGAACGACGTGAGTTCCGCCTTGAGTGGTTGAACTTTCTCTCGTATGACGTAAATTATTTTGCAAGAATGGAACGACCGACGATTTTAAAAATTTTGAGTACTTCAAACTTCACGCGTGTTATTTTGAGGAGCATATGTGAGCTCCTTTTATGCCGTCGGTCACGGATCGACCTTTGTTGCCAATCAAACTTTTTGAGAAAGACAAAATTCGTAACGCGTAGATATTGTTTTGAATTGATAAATTATGTTAGCAGCTAAATCGGTCTCGTCGTAATCGAGAGAGAATTTTTAATTTCTGTCCGGAGAAGCCTAACGGTTTTGAGACATTTCGACAAGCAATTGAAATTGGTCAACGCAAGACCGACTTTATTATCAAGGGCGCCCAATCCCACGAGTTTCCCGCGTGGTTAGCGAGATTATAATATTTTTTTTGTTTCGTACTTTTATAGTCAGATAAGTCACAAGGTCAATGATTAAACAAATTCATATATATCTATTTCACAAATTGGGCATAAAATCTTTTTTCATTCTTTGCTTTTGTTAGCGGCTAGTAAAAGAGTCTTCCATCGAACAAAGACACGTCACGCCCGCCACTGCCACAACGAACCAAATAACTGGATATGGAGACTTCCTTCTTATTTTTGCTACCATGGAGTACAATTTAACGTTTGACTCAAATGAAGCTTGGCCATCATTAGCAATAAAAGTTCCTTGTCGATAGGCAAGATTTCATAATAAAAAAATATCACCTCATTTTAGGAGACCGAAACGTGATATTGTTATTAATAGTTTCAAATTTTATTGCACTTTGCGATCTAACTTAAATGAAAAATAGAAAACAAAAAGATAACATTTTTAAGAAGATACGGGGCGACTTTAGAGCATTTCTCCCAAATATCTTTGGCACCTTGACGAGCTTGCGCTGCCCTCGTCCTTAAGATCTGCCCTTTTGAGACCGTGCTCAACCAATGCTGTGTGACAAGATTGTCCATTCTTTATAAGTTGGATGCGCACTCATCGGTAACGTTCACGAGTTCACCGGAGAATACAAAACCGTATATCTCTTGTCCACAGAGAAAGTTAGATTTGACTTGCACTTTTTGGACAAACGCACGATACCCTGGTAAGGCTCGCTCGTTGATCCGGATATCCGTGTCCGCAAGACATGTCACGACCAATCACACCGCGACAAAAACATCGCCAAAGCAAGAGGTGTTCCCCTCTTCATTGTCACTTTTATTACCTTGAGAACAATGGTTCTAGTAAGATAAAATAGAGGATTCGATTGACGATGAAATTCATTCGTCACCCAACCTCAATTTATACAAGTGGAAATCCCAAAGTTTATGTTAAACGTATCCATGCGAGAGTTTTGCTCCTCAAATTAATACCTTAAAGGCTTTTGGCCTCCCTTTTATGAAACTTACGACCCAAATATTAAATGACTAAGGCCAAAGGCGTCTGGTTTTCTTATTGGTCGATTAATAGATGATCATGAAATACAAAACAATTACTAAACTAAAGGTTAATGGAAGAAAATCGAGCACGCTTGACACACCGAAATAAAGTTAACTACGCCATGCACAGCGTGTCACGCTAAATTTGATTTTCTTCCTTTCCGCAATCATCCGAACCAATTATCGAACGACGTGAGTTCCGGTTTTGAGTGGTTGAACTTTCTCTGTATGACGTATATTATATTGCAAGAATGGTATGACCGACGCATTTTAAAAATTTTGAGCAGCTTTCCAAATCTCACGCATGTTATTTTGAGAAGCATATGTGAGCTCTTTTTATGCCGCTTC
This sequence comes from Dillenia turbinata, assembly GCA_037126225.1. Lineage (NCBI taxonomy): Eukaryota > Viridiplantae > Streptophyta > Magnoliopsida > Dilleniales > Dilleniaceae > Dillenia > Dillenia turbinata. The sequence goes on from JBAMMX010000012.1 coordinate 5,683,850, forward strand.
GCCACGGATCGACCTTTGTTGCCAATCAAACTTTTTGAGAAAGACAAAATTCTCGTAACGCGTTGATATTGTTTTGAATTGATAAATTATGTTAGCCAGCGAAATCGGTCTGTCGTAATCGAGCGAGAATTTTAAATTTCGGTCCTGAGAAGCCTAACGGTTTTGAGACATTTCGACTAGAATTGAAATTGGTCAATGCAAGACCGACTTCTATTATCAAGGCGCCCAATCCCACGGGTTTCCCGCACAGGTGGTTAGCGAGATTATAATATTTTTTTGTTTCGTACTTTTATAGCTGTATAAGTCACAAGGTCAACGATTAAACAAATTCATATATATCTATTTCACAAATTGGGCATAAAATCTTTTTTCATTCTTTTGCTTTTGTTAGCAGCCAGTAAAAGAGTCTTCCATCGAACAGCACACGTCACGCCCCGCTTTGGCGGCCACAGTGCAACCGGAATCTGGATTTGGAGACTTCCTTTCTTATTTTTTGCTACCGTTGGGCACAATTTAATGTTTGACTCAAATGAAGCTTGGCCATCATTAGCAATAAAAGTTCCTTGTCGCATAGGCAAGATTTCATAATAAAAAAAATATCTGGCCTCATTTTAGGAGACCGAAACGTGATATTGTTATTAATAGTTTCAAATTTTATTGCACTTTGCGATCGGACAGAAATGAAAAATAGGAAAACAAAAAGATAACATTTTTAAGAAGATACGGGGGCGACTTTAGAGCACTTCTCCCAAATATCTTTGGCACCTTGACGAGCTTGCGCTGCCCTGTCCTTAAGATCCCGGTCTTTTGAGACCGTGCTCAACCAATGTTGTGTGACAAGATTGTCCATTCTTTATAAGTTGGATGCAGCACTCATCGTAACGTTAATGAGTTCACCGGAGAATACAAACCGTATATCTCTTGTCCACAGAGAAAGTTAGATTTGACTTGCACTTTTTGACAAACGCACGATACCTGGTAAGGCTCGGCGCAGCTGATCCGGATATCCGTGTCCGCAAGACATGTCACGACCAACAGCCACCGCGACAAAAACGCGCCAAAGCGATTGTTCCCCTCTTCATTGTCACTTTTATTACCTTGAGAACAATGGTTCAGAAGATAAAATAGAGGATTCGATTGACGATGAAATTCATTCGTCACCAACCTCAATTTATACAAGAGGAAATCCCAAAATTTATGTTAAACGTATCTCATGAGAGTTTTGCTCCCTCAAATTAATACCTTAAAGGCTTTTGGCCTCCCTTTTATGAAACTTACGACCCAAATATTAAAATGACTTAGGCAAAAAGCGCCTGGTTTTTCTTATTGATTGATTAATAGATGATCATGAAATACAAAACAATTGCTAAACTAAAGGTTGCGGGAAGAAAAATTGAGCACGCTGACACACCGAAATAAAGTTGACCACGCTCGTGCCAGCGTGTCACGTTAAATTTGATTTTCTTCCCTTTTCCGCAATCATCCAAACCACCATCGGAACGACGTGAGTTCCGCTTTTGAGTGGTTGAACTTTCTCTCGTATGACGTAAATTATTTTGGTAAGAATGGAATGACCGACGCATTTTAAAAATTTCGAGCACCTTCAAACCATCACGCATGTTATTTTGAGAAGCATATGTGAGTCCTTTTATGCCGCCGGTCACGGATCGACCTTTGTTGCCAATCAAACTTTTTGAGAAAGACAAAATTCTCGTAACGCGTTGATATTGTTTTGAATTGATAAATTATGTTAGCCAGCGAAATCGGTCTGTCGTAATCGAGAGAATTTTTAAATTTTGGTCCGGAGAAGCCTAACGGTTTTGAGACATTTCGACGGCAATTGAAATTGGTCAACGCAAGACCGACTTCTATTATCAAGGCGTCCAATCCCACGGGTTTCCCGCACAGGTGGTTAGCGAGATTATAATATTTTTTTTGTTTCGTACTTTTATAGCTGTATAAGTCACAAGGTCAACGATTAAACAAATTCATATATATCTATTTCACAAATTGGGCATAAAATCTTTTTTCATTCTTTTGCTTTTGTTAGCAGCCAGTAAAAGAGTCTTCCATCGAACAGACACGTCACGCCCGCTTCGCGCCACAAGGCAACCGAATCTGATATGGAGACTTCCTTTCTTATTTTTGCTACCGTGGGCACAATTTAACGTTTGACTCAAATTAAGCTTGGCCATCATTAGCAATAAAGGTTCCTTGTCGCATAGGCAAGATTTCATAATAAAAATATCTGCCTCATTTTAGGAGACCGAAACGTGATATTGTTATTAATAGTTTTAAATTTTATCGCACTTTACGATCGGACTTAAATGAAAAAATAGAAACCAAAAAGATAACATTTTTAAGAAGATACGGGGGCGACTTTAGAGCACTTCTCCCAAATATCTTTGGCACCTTGACGAGCTTGCGCTGCCCTGTCCTTAAGATCTGGTCTTTTGAGACCGTGCTCAACCAATGTTGTGTGACAAGATTGTCCATTCTTTACAAGTTGGATGCAGCACTCATCTGTAACGTTCACGAGTTCACCGGAGAATACAAAACCGTATATCTCTTGTCCACAGAGAAAGTTAGATTTGACTTGCACTTTTTGACAAACGCACGATACCCTGTGGTAAGGCTCGCGCAGCTGATCCGGATATCCGTGTCCGCAAGACATGTCACGACCAACGGCCACAACGCGACAAAAAACATCGCCAAAGCAAGATTGTTCCCACTCTTCATTGTCACTTTTATTACCTTGAGGACAATGGTTCTGTAAGATAAAATAGAGGATTCTGATTGACGATGAAATTCATTCGTCAGCCAACCTCAATTTATACAAGAGGAAATCCCAAAATTTATGTTAAACGTATCCTTGCGGAGAGTTTTGCTCCCTCAAATTAATACCTTAAAGGCTTTTTGGCCTCCCTTTTATGAAACTTACGACCCAAATATTAAATGACTTAGGCAAAAAGCGCCCCGGTTTTCTTATTGATCGATTAATAGATGATCATGAAATACAAAACAATTGCTAAACTAAAGGTTGCGGGAAGAAAAATTGAGCACAGTTTGACACACCGAAATAAAGTTAACCACGCTCGTGCCAGCAGCGTGTCACGTTAAATTTTATTTTCTTCCCTTTTCCGCAATCATCCGAACCAATTATCGGAACGACGTGAGTTCCAGTTTTGAGTGGTTGAACTTTCTCGTATGACGTAAATTATTTTGCAAGAATGGAATGACCGGCGCATTTTAAAAATTTCGAGCAGCTTCAAACTGTCACGCGTGTTATTTTGAGGAGCATATGTGAGCTCCTTTTATGCCGTCGGTCACGGATCGACCTTTGTTGCCAATCAAACTTTTTGAGAAAGACAAAATTCTCGTAACGCGTTGATATTGTTTTGAATTGATAAATTATGTTAGCCAGCGAAATCGGTCTGTCGTAATCGAGGGAGAATTTCTAAATTTCGGTCCGGAGAAGCCTAACGGTTTTGTGACGTTTCGACGGCAATTGAAATTGGTCGATGCAAGACCGACTTCTATTATCAAGGGCGCCCAATCCCACGGGTTTCCCGCACAGGTGGTTAGCGAGATTATAATATTTTTTTGTTTCGTACTTTTATAGCTGTATAAGTCACAAGGTCAACGATTAAACAAATTCATATATATCTATTTCACAAATTGGGCATAAAATCTTTTTTTCATTCTTTTGCTTTTGTTAGCAGCCAGTAAAAGAGTCTTCCATCGAACAGCACACGTCACGCCCCGCTTTGGCGGCCACAGTGCAACCGGAATCTGGATTTGGAGACTTCCTTTCTTATTTTTTGCTACCGTGGGGCACAATTTAACGTTTGACTCAGATGAAGCTTGGCCATCATTAGCAATAAAGGTTCCTTGTCGCATAGGCAAGATTTCATAATAGAAAAATATCTGGCCTCATTTTAGGAGACCGAAACGTGATATTGTTATTAATAGTTTTAAATTTTATTGCACTTTGCGATCGGACAGAAATGAAAAATAGAAAGACAAAAAGATAACATTTTTAAGAAGATACGGGGGCGACTTTAGAGCATTTCTCCCAAATATCTTTGGCACCTTGACGTAGCTTACGCTGCGTCCTTAAGATCCGGTCTTTTGAGACCGTGCTCAACCAATGTTGTGTGACAAGATTGTCCATTCTTTATAAGTTGGATGCAGCACTCATCGGTAACGTTAATGAGTTCACGGAGAATACAAAACCGTATATCTCTTGTCCACAGTAGAAAGTTAGATTTGACTTGCACTTTTTGACAAACGCGCGATACCCGGGGTAAGGCTCGCGCAGTTGATCCGGATATCCGTGTCCGCAAGACATGTCACGACCAACAGCCATCACTGCGACAAAAAACATCGCCAAAGCAAGTATTGTTCCCCCTCTTCATTGTCACTTTTATTACCTTGAGAACAATGGTTCTCAGAAGATAAAATAGAGGATTCCGATTGACGATGAAATTCATTCGTCCCCAACCTCAATTTATACAAGCGGGAATCCCAAAGTTTATGTTAAACGTATCCATGCGGAGAGTTTTGCTCCCTCAAATTAATACCTTAAAGGCTTTTTGGCCTCCCTTTTATGAAACTTACGACCCAAATATTAAATGACTTAGGCAAAAGACGCCTGGTTTTCTTATTGATTGATTAATAGATGATCATGAAATACAAAACAATTGCTAAACTAAAGGTTGCGGGAAGAAAAATTGAGCACAGTTTGACACACCGAAATAAAGTTAACCACGCTCGTGCCAGCAGCGTGTCACGTTAAATTTGATTTTCTTCCCTTTTCCGCAATCATCCGAATCCAATTATCGGAACGACGTGAGTTCCGGCTTTGAGTGGTTGAACTTTCTCTCGTATGACGTAAATTATTTTGCAAGAATGGGAATGACCGGCGCATTTTAAAAATTTTGAGCAGCTTCAAACTGTCACGCATGTTATTTTGAGAAGCATATGTGAGCTCCTTTTTATGCCGTCGGTCACGGATCGACCTTTGTTGCCAATCAAACTTTTTTGAGAAAGACAAAATTCTCGTAACGCGTAGATATTGTTTTGAATTGATAAATTATGTTAGCAAGCGAAATCGGTCTCTCGTAATCGAGAGAGAATTTTTAAATTTCGGTCCGGAGAAGCCTAACGGTTTTGAGACATTTCGACGGCAATTGAAATTGGTCAATGCAAGACCGACTTCTATTATCAAGTGCGTCAAATCCCACGGGTTTCCCGCACAGGTGGTTAGCGAGATTATACCATTTTTTTGTTTCGTACTTTTATAGCTGTGTAAGTCACAAGATCAATGATTAAACAAATTCACATATATCTATTTCACAAATTGGGCATAAAATCTTTTTTCATTCTTTTGCTTTTGTTAGCGGCTAGTAAAAAGAGTCTTCCATCGAACAGACACGTCACGCCCGGCTTCACGGCCACAACCGGCAATCTGGATATGGAGACTTCCTTTCTTATTTTTTGCTACCGTGGGGCACAATTTAACGTTTGACTCAGATGAAGCTTGGCCATCATTAGCAATAAAGGTTCCTTGTCGCATAGGCAAGATTTCATAATAGAAAAATATCTGGCCTCATTTTAGGAGACCGAAACGTGATATTGTTATTAATAGTTTTAAATTTTATTGCACTTTGCGATCGGACAGAAATGAAAAATAGAAAGTCAAAAGATAACATTTTTAAGAAGATACGGGGCAACTTTAGAGCACTTCTCCCAAATATCTTTGGCACCTTGACGAGCTTGCGCTGCCTTGTCCTTAAGATCCGGTCTTTTGAGACCGTGCTCAACCAATGTTGTGTGACAAGATTGTCCATTCTTTATAAGTTGGATGCAGCACTCATCGGTAACGTTAATGAGTTCACTGGAGAATACAAAACCGTATATCTCTTGTCCACAGTAGAAAGTTAGATTTGACTTGCACTTTTTGACAAACGCGCGATACCCGGTAAGGCTCTGGCGCAGTGATCCGGATATCTGTGTCCGCAAGACATGTCACGACCAACAGCGTCACTGCGACAAAAAACATCGCCAAAGCAGTATTGTTCCCCCTCTTCATTGTCACTTTTATTACCTTGAGAACAATGGTTCTGTAAGATAAAATAGAGGATTCTGATTGACGATGAAATTCATTCGTCAGCCAACCTCAATTTATACAAGCGGGAATCCCAAAGTTTATGTTAAACGTATCCATGCGGAGAGTTTTGCTCCCTCAAATTAATACCTTAAAGGCTTTTTTGGCCTCCCTTTTATGAAACTTACGACCCAAATATTAAATGACTTAGGCAAAAAGCGCCTGGTTTTCTTATTGATTGATTAATAGATGATCATGAAATACAAAACAATTGCTAAACTAAAGGTTACGGGAAGAAAAATTGAGCAGTTTGACACACCGAAATAAAGTTAACCACGCTCGTGCCAAGAGCGTGTCACGTTAAATTTGATTTTCTTCCCTTTTCCGCAATCATCCGAACCAATTATCGGAACGACGTGAGTTCCAGTTTTGAGTGGTTGAACTTTCTCTGTATGACGTAAATTATTTTGCAAGAATGGAATGACCGGCGCATTTTAAAAATTTTGAGCAGCTTCCAAACTCACGCATGTTATTTTGAGAAGCATATGTGAGCTCCTTTTATGCCGTCGGTCACGGATCGACCTTTGTTGCCAATCAAACTTTTTGAGAAAGACAAAATTCTCGTAACGCGTAGATATTGTTTTGAATTGATAAATTATGTTAGCAAGCGAAATCGGTCTCTCGTAATCGAGAGAGAATTTTTAAATTTCGGTCCGGAGAAGCCTAACGGTTTTGAGACATTTCGACGGCAATTGAAATTGGTCAATGCAAGACCGACTTCTGTTATCAAGTGCGTCCAATCCCACGGGTTTCCCGCATGTGGTTAGCGAGATTATACCATATTTTTTTGTTTCGTACTTTTATAGTCAGTAAGTCACAAGATCAATGATTAAACAAATTCATATATATCTATTTCACAAATTGGGCATAAAATCTTTTTTTCATTCTTTTTGCTTTTGTTAGCGGCTAGTAAAAGAGTCTTCCATCGAACAAGACACGTCACGCCCGCCCCGGCCACAAGGCAACCGAACTGGATATGGAGACTTCCTTTCTTATTTTTTGCTACCGTGGGGCACAATTTAACGTTTGACTCAGATGAAGCTTGGCCATCATTAGCAATAACGGTTCCTTGTCGCATAGGCAAGATTTCATAATAGAAAAATATCTGGCCTCATTTTAGGAGACCGAAACGTGATATTGTTATTAATAGTTTTAAATTTTATTGCACTTTGCGATCGGACAGAAATGAAAAATAGAAAGACAAAAAGATAACATTTTTAAGAAGATACGGGGCGACTTTAGAGCACTTCTCCCAAATATCTTTGGCACCTTGACGAGCTTGCGCTGCCCTGTCCTTAAGATCCGGTCTTTTGAGACCGTGCTCAACCAATGTTGTGTGACAAGATTGTCCATTCTTTATAAGTTGGATGCAGCACTCATCGGTAACGTTAATGAGTTCACGGAGAATACAAAACCGTATATCTCTTGTCCACAGTAGAAAGTTAGATTTGACTTGCACTTTTTGACAAACGCACGATACCTGTGGTAAGGCTCGTGCGCGTTGATCCGGATATCTGTGTCCGCAAGACATGTCACGACCAACGGCCAACTGCGACAAAAAACATCGCCAAAGCAAGTATTGTTCCCCCTCTTCATTGTCACTTTTATTACCTTGAGAACAATGGTTCTGTAAGATAAAATAGAGGATTCTGATTGACGATGAAATTCATTCGTCAGCCAACCTCAATTTATACAAGCGGAATCCCAAAGTTTATGTTAAACGTATCCATGCGGAGAGTTTTGCTCCCTCAAATTAATACCTTAAAGGCTTTTTGGCCTCCCTTTTATGAAACTTACGACCCAAATATTAAATGACTTAGGCAAAAAGCGCCTGGTTTTCTTATTGATTGATTAATAGATGATCATGAAATACAAAACAATTGCTAAACTAAAGGTTGCGGGAAGAAAAATTGAGCACGCTTTGACACACCGAAATAAAGTTAACCACGCTCGTGCCAGAGCCGTGTCACGTTAAATTTGATTTTCTTCCCTTTTCCGCAATCATCCGAACCAATTATCGGAACGACGTGAGTTCCAGTTTTGAGTGGTTGAACTTTCTCTGTATGACGTAAATTATTTTGCAAGAATGGAATGACCGGCGCATTTTAAAAATTTTGAGCAGCTTCAAACTGTCACGCATGTTATTTTGAGAAGCATATGTGAGCTCCTTTTATGCCGTCGGTCACGGATCGACCTTTGTTGCCAATCAAACTTTTTGAGAAAGGCAAAATTCTCGTAACGCGTAGATATTGTTTTGAATTGATAAATTATGTTAGCAAGCGAAATCGGTCTCTCGTAATCGAGAGAGAATTTTTAAATTTCGGTCCGGAGAAGCCTAACGGTTTTGAGACATTTCGACGGCAATTGAAATTGGTCAATGCAAGACCGACTTCTATTATCAAGTGCGTCCAATCCCACGGGTTTCCCGCACAGGTGGTTAGCGAGATTATAATATTTTTTTGTTTCGTACTTTTATAGCTGTGTAAGTCACAAGATCAATGATTAAACAAATTCATATCTATCTATTTCACAAATTGGGCATAAAATCTTTTTTCATTCTTTTGATTTTGTTAGCGGCTAGTAAAAGAGTCTTCCATCGAACAAAGACACGTCACGCCCGCTTCGGCCACAGGCAACCTAATCTGGATATGGAGACTTCCTTTCTTATTTTTTGCTACCGTGGAGCACAATTTAACGTTTGACTCAAATGAAGCTTGGCCATCATTAGCAATAAAAGTTCCTTGTCGCATAGGCAAGATTTCATAATAGAAAAATATCCGGCCTCATTTTAGGAGACCGAAACGTGATATTGTTATTAATAGTTTTAAATTTTATTGCACTTTGCGATCGGACTGAAATGAAAAATAGAAAGACAAAAAGATAACATTTTTAAGAAGATACGGGGCGACTTTAGAGCACTTCTCCCAAATATCTTTGGCACCTTGACGAGCTTGCGCTGCCTCGTCCTTAAGATCTGGTCTTTTGAGACCGTGCTCAACCAATGTTGTGTGACAAGATTGTCCATTCTTTATAAGTTGGATGCAGCACTCATCGGTAACGTTAATGAGTTCACCGGAGAATACAAACCGTATATCTCTTGTCCACAATAGAAAGTTAGATTTGACTTGCACTTTTTGACAAACGCACGATACCCAGGGTAAGGCTCGCGCGTTGATCCGGATATCCGTGTCCGCAAGACATGTCACGACCAACACGCCAACGCGACAAAAAACATCGCCAAAGCAAATATTGTTCCCCCTCTTCATTGCCACTTTTATTACCTTGAGAACAATGGTTCTGTAAGATAAAATAGAGGATTCTGATTGACGATGAAATTCATTCGTCAGCCAACCTCAATTTATACAAGCGGGAATCCCAAAGTTTATGTTAAACGTATCCATCGGAGAGTTTTGCTCCCTCAAATTAATACCTTAAAGGCTTTTTGGCCTCCCTTTTATGAAACTTACGACCCAAATATTAAATGACTTAGGCAAAAAGCGCCTGGTTTTCTTATTGATTGATTAATAGATGATCATGAAATACAAAACAATTGCTAAACTAAAGGTTGCGGGAAGAAAAATTGAGCACGTTTGACACACCGAAATAAAGTTAACCACGCCGTGCAGCAGCGTGTCACGTTAAATTTGATTTTCTTCCCTTTTCCGCAATCATCCGAACCAATTATCGGAACGACGTGAGTTCCAGTTTTGAGTGGTTGAACTTTCTCTGTATGACGTAAATTATTTTGCAAGAATGGAATGACCGACGCATTTTAAAAATTTTGGAGCAGCTTCAAACTGTCACGCATGTTATTTTGAGAAGCATATGTGAGCTCCTTTTTATGCCGTCGGTCACGGATCGACCTTTGTTGCCAATCAAACTTTTTTGAGAAAGACAAAATTTCGTAACGCTGTAGATATTGTTTTGAATTGATAAATTATGTTAGCAGAAATCGGTCTCTCGTAATCGAGAGAATTTTTAAATTTCGGTCCGGAGAAGCCTAACGGTTTTGAGACATTTCGACGGCAATTGAAATTGGTCAATGCAAGACCGACCTATTATCAAGTGCGTCCAATCCCACGGGTTTCCCGCACGTGGTTAGCGAGATTATACCATTTTTTTTGTTTCGTACTTTTATAGCCGTGTAAGTCACAAGATCAATGATTAAACAAATTCATATATATCTATTTCACAAATTGGGCATAAAATCTTTTTTCATTCTTTTTGCTTTTGTTAGCGGCTAGTAAAAAGAGTCTTCCATCGAACAAGACACGTCACGCCCGCCTCCTGCCACAAGGCAAACCAGAATCCGGATATGGAGACTTCCTTTCTTATTTTTTGCTACCGTGGGGCACAATTTAACGTTTGACTCGGATGAAGCTTGGCCATCATTAGCAATAAAAGTTCCTTGTCGCATAGGCAAGATTTCAGAATAAAAAAAATATCTGGCCTCATTTTAGGAGACCGAAACGTGATATTGTTATTAATAGTTTTAAATTTTATTGCACTTTGCGATCGGACAGAAATGAAAAATAGAAAGACAAAAAGATAACATTTTTAAGAAGATACGGGGCGACTTTAGAGCACTTCTCCCAAATATCTTTGGCACCTTGACGAGCTTGCGCTGCCTCGTCCTTAAGATCTGGTCTTTTGAGACCGTGCTCAACCAATGTTGTGTGACAAGATTGTCCATTCTTTATAAGTTGGATGCAGCACTCATCGGTAACGTTAATGAGTTCACTGGAGAATACAAAACCGTATATCTCTTGTCCACAGTAGAAAGTTAGATTTGACTTGCACTTTTTGACAAACGCGCGATACCCAGGGTAAGGCTCTGGCGCAGTGATCCGGATATCTGTGTCCGCAAGACATGTCACGACCAACGGCGTCACTCGCGACAAAAACATCGCCAAAGCAGGATTGTTCCCCCTCTTCATTGTCACTTTTATTACCTTGAGAACAATGGTTCGTGTGAAGATAAAATAGAGGATTCTGATTGACGATGAAATTCATTCGTCAGCCAACCTCAATTTATACAAGCGGAATCCCAAAGTTTATGTTAAACGTATCCATGCGGAGAGTTTTGCTCCCTCAAATTAATACCTTAAAGGCTTTTTGGCCTCCCTTTTTATGAAACTTACGACCCAAATATTAAATGACTTAGGCAAAAAGCGCCCTGGTTTTCTTATTGATTGATTAATAGATGATCATGAAATACAAAACAATTGCTAAACTAAAGGTTGCGGGAAGAAAAATTGAGCACAGTTTGACACACCGAAATAAAGTTAACCACGCCGTCGCCAGCGTGTCACGTTAAATTTGATTTTCTTCCCTTTTCCGCAATCATCCGAACCAATTATCGGAACGACGTGAGTTCCAGCGTTTGAGTGGTTGAACTTTCTCTCGTATGACGTAAATTATTTTGCAAGAATGGAATGACCGGGGCATTTTAAAAATTTTGAGCAGCCTTCAAACTGTCACGCATGTTATTTTGAGAAGCATATGTGAGCTCCTTTTTTATGACGTCGGTCACGGATCGACCTTTGTTGCCAATCAAACTTTTTGAGAAAGACAAAATTCTCGTAACGCGTAGATATTGTTTTGAATTGATAAATTATGTTAGCAAGCGAAATCGGGTCTCGTAATCGAGAGAGAATTTTAAATTCCGGTCCGGAGAAGCCTAACGGTTTTGAGACATTTCGACGGCAATTGAAATTGGTCAATGCAAGACCGACCTATTATCAAGTGCGTCCAATCCCACGGGTTTCCCGCACGTGGTTAGCGTAGATTATACCATTTTTTTGTTTCGTACTTTTATAGTCAGTAAGTCACAAGATCAATGATTAAACAAATTCATATATATCTATTTCACAAATTGGGCATAAAATCTTTTTTCATTCTTTTTGCTTTTGTTAGCGGCTAGTAAAAGAGTCTTCCATCGAACAAGACACGTCACGCCCGCTTGGCCACGGAAGGCAACCGGAGACTGGATATGGAGACTTCCTTTCTTATTTTTTGCTACCGTGGGGGCACAATTTAACGTTTGACTCAAATGAAGCTTGGCCATCATTAGCAATAACCGTTCCTTGTCGCATAGGCAAGATTTCATAATAAAAAATATCTTGCCTCATTTTAGGAGACCGAAACGTGATATTGTTATTAATAGTTTTAAATTTTATTGCACTTTGCGATCGGACAGAAATGAAAAATAGAAAGACAAAAAAGATAACATTTTTAAGAAGATACGGGGGCGACTTTAGAGCACTTCTCCCAAATATCTTTGGCACCTTGACGAGCTTGCGCTGCCCTGTCCTTAAGATCCGGTCTTTTGAGACCGTGCTCAACCAATGTTGTGTGACAAGATTGTCCATTCTTTATAAGTTGGATGCAGCACTCATCGGTAACGTTAATGAGTTCACTGGAGAATACAAAACCGTATATCTCTTGTCCACAGTAGAAAGTTAGATTTGACTTGCACTTTTTGACAAACGCGCGATACCCAGGGTAAGGCTCAGCGCAGTTGATCCGGATATCGTGTCCGCAAGACATGTCACGACCAACAGCGTCATCGCGACAAAAAACGTCGCCAAAGCAGTATTGTTCCCCCTCTTCATTGTCACTTTTATTACCTTGAGAACAATGGTTCATAGAAGATAAAATAGAGGATTCGATTGACGATGAAATTCATTCGTCACCAACCTCAATTTATACAAGAGGAATCCCAAAGTTTATGTTAAACGTATCCATGCGGAGAGTTTTGCTCCCTCAAATTAATACCTTAAAGGCTTTTTGGCCTCCCTTTTATGAAACTTACGACCCAAATATTAAATGACTTAGGCCAAAGGCGTCTGGTTTTCTTATTGATCGATTAATAGATGATCATGAAATACAAAACAATTGCTAAACTAAAGGTTGCGGGAAGAAAAATTGAGCACACTTTGACACACCGAAATAAAGTTAACCACGCTCGTGCCAGCAGCGTGTCACGTTAAATTTGATTTTCTTCCCTTTTCCGCAATCATCCGAACCAATTATCGGAACGACGTGAGTTCCAGTTTTGAGTGGTTGAACTTTCTCTGTATGACGTATATTATTTTGCAAGAATGGAATGACCGACGCATTTTAAAAATTTTGAGCAGCTTCAAACTGTCACGCGTGTTATTTTGAGGAGCATATGTGAGCTCCTTTTATGCCGTCGGTCACGGATCGACCTTTGTTGCCAATCAAACTTTTTGAGAAAGACAAAATTCTCGTAACGCGTAGATATTGTTTTGAATTGATAAATTATGTTAGCAAGCGAAATCGGTCTCTCGTAATCGAGAGAGAATTTTTAAATTTCGGTCCGGAGAAGCCTAACGGTTTTGAGACATTTCGACGGCAATTGAAATTGGTCAATGCAAGACCGACTTCTGTTATCAAGGGCGCCCAATCCCACGGGTTTCCCGCACAGGTGGTTAGCGAGATTATAATATTTTTTTGTTTCGTACTTTTATAGCTGTGTAAGTCACAAGATCAATGATTAAACAAATTCACATATATCTATTTCACAAATTGGGCATAAAATCTTTTTTCATTCTTTTGCTTTTGTTAGCGGCTAGTAAAAGAGTCTTCCATCGAACAGCACACGTCACGCCCCGCTTCGGCCACAGTGCAACCGGAATCCTGGATATGGAGACTTCCTTTCTTATTTTTTGCTACCGTGGGGCACAATTTAACGTTTGACTCAGATGAAGCTTGGCCATCATTAGCAATAAAGGTTCCTTGTCGCATAGGCAAGATTTCATAATAGAAAAATATCTGGCCTCATTTTAGGAGACCGAAACGTGATATTGTTATTAATAGTTTTAAATTTTATTGCACTTTGCGATCGGACAGAAATGAAAAATAGGAAAACAAAAAGATAACATTTTTAAGAAGATACGGGGGCGACTTTAGAGCACTTCTCCCAAATATCTTTGGCACCTTGACGAGCTTGCGCTGCCCTGTCCTTAAGATCCGGTCTTTTGAGACCGTGCTCAACCAATGTTGTGTGACAAGATTGTCCATTCTTTATAAGTTGGATGCAGCACTCATCGGTAACGTTAATGAGTTCACTGGAGAATACAAAACCGTATATCTCTTGTCCACAGTAGAAAGTTAGATTTGACTTGCACTTTTTGACAAACGCACGATACCGGCGGGGTAAGGCTGCAGCGCAGTTGATCCGGATATCCGTGTCCGCAAGACATGTCACGACCAACAGCGTCACTGCGACAAAAAACATCGCCAAAGCAGTATTGTTCCCCCTCTTCATTGTCACTTTTATTACCTTGAGAACAATGGTTCTGTAAGATAAAATAGAGGATTCTGATTGACGATGAAATTCATTCGTCAGCCAACCTCAATTTATACAAGCGGGAATCCCAAAGTTTATGTTAAACGTATCCTTGCGGAGAGTTTTGCTCCCTCAAATTAATACCTTAAAGGCTTTTTGGCCTCCCTTTTATGAAACTTACGACCCAAATATTAAATGACTTAGGCAAAAAGCGCCTGGTTTTCTTATTGATTGATTAATAGATGATCATGAAATACAAAACAATTGCTAAACTAAAGGTTGCGGGAAGAAAAATTGAGCACAGTTTGACACACCGAAATAAAGTTAACCACGCTCGTGCCAGCAGCGTGTCACGTTAAATTTGATTTTCTTCCCTTTTCCGCAATCATCCGAACCAATTATCGGAACGACGTGAGTTCCAGTTTTGAGTGGTTGAACTTTCTCTGTATGACGTAAATTATTTTGCAAGAATGGAATGACCGCGCGCATTTTAAAAATTTTGAGCAGCTTCAAACTGTCACGCATGTTATTTTGAGAAGCATATGTGAGCTCCTTTTTATGCCGTCGGTCACGGATCGACCTTTGTTGCCAATCAAACTTTTTGAGAAAGACAAAATTCTCGTAACGCGTAGATATTGTTTTGAATTGATAAATTATGTTAGCAAGCGAAATCGGACTCTCGTAATCGAGAGAGAATTTTTAAATTTCGGTCCGGAGAAGCCTAACGGTTTTGAGACATTTCGACGGCAATTGAAATTGGTCAATGCAAGACCGACTTCTGTTATCAAGTGCGTCCAATCCCACGGGTTTCCCGCACAGGTGGTTAGCGAGATTATAATATTTTTTTGTTTCGTACTTTTATAGCTGTGTAAGTCACAAGATCAATGATTAAACAAATTCACATATATCTATTTCACAAATTGGGCATAAAATCTTTTTTCATTCTTTTGCTTTTGTTAGCGGCTTGTAAAAGAGTCTTCCATCGAACAGCACACGTCACGCCCGCTTCGGCCACAAGGCAACCAGAATCTGGATATGGAGACTTCCTTTCTTATTTTTTGCTACCGTGGGGCACAATTTAACGTTTGACTCAGATGAAGCTTGGCCATCATTAGCAATAAAGGTTCCTTGTCGCATAGGCAAGATTTCATAATAGAAAAATATCTGGCCTCATTTTAGGAGACCGAAACGTGATATTGTTATTAATAGTTTTAAATTTTATTGCACTTTGCGATCGGACAGAAATGAAAAATAGGAAAACAAAAAGATAACATTTTTAAGAAGATATATGGGCGACTTTAGAGCACTTCTCCCAAATATCTTTGGCACCTTGACGAGCTTGCGCTGCCCTGTCCTTAAGATCCGGTCTTTTGAGACCGTGCTCAACCAATGTTGTGTGACAAGATTGTCCATTCTTTATAAGTTGGATGCAGCACTCATCGGTAACGTTAATGAGTTCACTGGAGAATACAAAACCGTATATCTCTTGTCCACAGTAGAAAGTTAGATTTGACTTGCACTTTTTGACAAACGCACGATACCCTGGGTAAGGCTCTGGCGCAGTGATCCGGATATCTGTGTCCGCAAGACATGTCACGACCAACAGCGTACGGCGCGACAAAAAACATCGCCAAAGCAAGATTGTTCCCCCTCTTCATTGCCACTTTTATTACCTTGAGAACAATGGTTCTGTAAGATAAAATAGAGGATTCTGATTGACGATGAAATTCATTCGTCAGCCAACCTCAATTTATACAAGCGGGAATCCCAAAGTTTATGTTAAACGTATCCATGCGGAGAGTTTTGCTCCCTCAAATTAATACCTTAAAGGCTTTTTGGCCTCCCTTTTTATGAAACTTACGACCCAAATATTAAATGACTTAGGCAAAAAGCGCCTGGTTTTCTTATTGATTGATTAATAGATGATCATGAAATACAAAACAATTGCTAAACTAAAGGTTGCGGGAAGAAAAATTGAGCACAGTTTGACACACCGAAATAAAGTTAACCACGCTCGTGCCAGCAGCGTGTCACGTTAAATTTGATTTTCTTCCCTTTTCCGCAATCATCCAAACCAATTATCGGAACGACGTGAGTTCCGGTTTTGAGTGGTTGAACTTTCTCTGTATGACGTATATTATTTTGCAAGAATGGAATGACCGACGCATTTTAAAAATTTTGAGCAGCTTCAAACTGTCACGCGTGTTATTTTGAGGAGCATATGTGAGCTCCTTTTATGCCGTCGGTCACGGATCGACCTTTGTTGCCAATCAAACTTTTTGAGAAAGACAAAATTCTCGTAACGCGTTGATATTGTTTTGAATTGATAAATTATGTTAGCCAGCGAAATCGGTCTGTCGTAATCGAGGAGAATTTTTAAATTTCGGTCCGGAGAAGCCTAACGGTTTTGAGACATTTCGACGGCAATTGAAATTGGTCAATGCAAGACCGACTTCTATTATCAAGTGCGTCCAATCCCACGGGTTTCCCGCATGTTGGTTAGCGAGATTATAATATTTTTTTGTTTCGTACTTTTATAGTGTATAAGTCACAAGATCAATGATTAAACAAATTCATATCTATCTATTTCACAAATTGGGCATAAAATCTTTTTTCATTCTTTTGATTTTGTTAGCGGCTAGTAAAAAGAGTCTTCCATCGAACAAAGACACGTCACGCCCCGCTTGGGCCACAAGGGCAACCAGAACTGGATATGGAGACTTCCTTTCTTATTTTTTGCTACCGTGGGGCACAATTTAACGTTTGACTCAGATGAAGCTTGGCCATCATTAGCAATAAAGGTTCCTTGTCGCATAGGCAAGATTTCATAATAGAAAAATATCTGGCCTCATTTTAGGAGACCGAAACGTGATATTGTTATTAATAGTTTTAAATTTTATTGCACTTTGCGATCGGACAGAAATGAAAAATAGGAAAGACAAAAAAGATAACATTTTTAAGAAGATACGGGCGCGACTTTAGAGCACTTCTCCCAAATATCTTTGGCACCTTGACGAGCTTGCGCTGCCCTGTCCTTAAGATCCGGTCTTTTGAGACCGTGCTCAACCAATGTTGTGTGACAAGATTGTCCATTCTTTATAAGTTGGATGCAGCACTCATCGGTAACGTTAATGAGTTCACTGGAGAATACAAAACCGTATATCTCTTGTCCACAGTAGAAAGTTAGATTTGACTTGCACTTTTTGACAAACGCACGATACCCTGTGAAGGCTCGGGCGCAGTTGATCCGGATATCCGTGTCCGCAAGACATGTCACGACCAACGGCCAACTGCGACAAAAACGTCGCCAAAGCAAGATTGTTCCCCCTCTTCATTGTCACTTTTATTACCTTGAGGACAATGGTTCTGTAAGATAAAATAGAGGATTCTGATTGACGATGAAATTCATTCGTCAGCCAACCTCAATTTATACAAGAGGAATCCCAAAGTTTATGTTAAACGTATCCATGCGGAGAGTTTTGCTCCCTCAAATTAATACCTTAAAGGCTTTTTGGCCTCCCTTTTATGAAACTTACGACCCAAATATTAAATGACTTAGGCAAAAAGCGCCTGGTTTTCTTATTGATTGATTAATAGATGATCATGAAATACAAAACAATTGCTAAACTAAAGGTTGCGGGAAGAAAAATTGAGCACAGTTTGACACACCGAAATAAAGTTAACCACGCTCGTGCAGCGTGTCACGTTAAATTTGATATCCTTCCCTTTCCCGCAATCATCCGAACCAATTATCGGAACGACGTGAGTTCCGGTTTTGAGTGGTTGAACTTCTCTGTATGACGTAAATTATTTTGCAAGAATGGAATGACCGGCGCATTTTAAAAATTTTGAGCAGCTTCAAACTGTCACGCATGTTATTTTGAGAAGCATATGTGAGCTCCTTTTTATGCCGTCGGTCACGGATCGACCTTTGTTGCCAATCAAACTTTTTGAGAAAGACAAAATTCTCGTAACGCGTAGATATTGTTTTGAATTGATAAATTATGTTAGCAAGCTAAATCGGTCTCTCGTAATCGAGAGAGAATTTTTAAATTTCGGTCCGGAGAAGCCTAACGGTTTTGAGACATTTCGACGGCAATTGAAATTGGTCAATGCAAGACCGACTTCATTATCAAGTGCGCCCAATCCCACGGGTTTCCCGCATTGTGGTTAGCGAGATTATAATATTTTTTTGTTTCGTACTTTTATAGTGTGTAAGTCACAAGATCAATGATTAAACAAATTCATATCTATCTATTTCACAAATTGGGCATAAAATCTTTTTTTCATTCTTTTGATTTTGTTAGCGGCTAGTAAAAGAGTCTTCCATCGAACAGACACGTCACGCCCCGCTTGGCCACGAAGGCGAACCAGAATCTGGATATGGAGACTTCCTTTCTTATTTTTTGCTACCGTGGGGCACAATTTAACGTTTGACTCGAATGAAGCTTGGCCATCATTAGCAATAAAGGTTCCTTGTCGCATAGGCAAGATTTCATAATAAAAAATATCGGCCTCATTTTAGGAGACCGAAACGTGATATTGTTATTAATAGTTTTAAATTTTATTGCACTTTGCGATCGGACAGAAATGAAAAATAGAAAGACAAAAAGATAACATTTTTAAGAAGATACGGGGGCGACTTTAGAGCATTTCTCCCAAATATCTTTGGCACCTTGACGAGCTTTCGCTGCCCCGTCCTTAAGATCCGGTCTTTTGAGACCGTGCTCAACCAATGTTGTGTGACAAGATTGTCCATTCTTTATAAGTTGGATGCAGCACTCATCGGTAACGTTAATGAGTTCACTGGAGAATACAAAACCGTATATCTCTTGTCCATAGTAGAAAGTTAGATTTGACTTGCACTTTTTGACAAACGCTACGATACCCGGGGTAAGGCTCGGGCGCAGTTGATCCGGATATCCGTGTCCGCAAGACATGTCACGACCAACAGCGTCAACTGCGACAAAAAACGTCGCCAAAGCAGTATTGTTCCCCCTCTTCATTGTCACTTTTATTACCTTGAGAACAATGGTTCTGAAGATAAAATAGAGGATTCGATTGACGATGAAATTCATTCGTCAGCCAACCTCAATTTATACAAGCGGGAATCCCAAAATTTATGTTAAACGTATCCATGCGGAGAGTTTTGCTCCCTCAAATTAATACCTTAAAGGCTTTTTGGCCTCCCTTTTATGAAACTTACGACCCAAATATTAAATGACTTAGGCAAAAAGCGCCTGGTTTTCTTATTGATTGATTAATAGATGATCATGAAATACAAAACAATTGCTAAACTAAAGGTTGCGGGAAGAAAAATTGAGCACGCTTGACACACCGAAATAAAGTTAACCACGCTCGTGCCAGCGTGTCACGTTAAATTTGATTTTCTTCCCGTTTCCGCAAACATCCGAACCAATTATCGGAACGACGTGAGTTCCGGTTTTGAGTGGTTGAACTTTCTCTGTATGACGTATATTATTTTGCAAGAATGGAATGACCGACGCATTTTAAAAATTTTGAGCAGCTTCAAACTGTCACGCGTGTTATTTTGAGGAGCATATGTGAGCTCCTTTTATGCCGTCGGTCACGGATCGACCTTTGTTGCCAATCAAACTTTTTGAGAAAGACAAAATTCTCGTAACGCGTAGATATTGTTTTGAATTGATAAATTATGTTAGCAAGCGAAATCGGTCTCTCGTAATCGAGAGAGAATTTTTAAATTTCGGTCCGGAGAAGCCTAACGGTTTTGAGACATTTCGACGGCAATTGAAATTGGTCAATGCAAGACCGACTTCTGTTATCAAGTGCGTCCAATCCCACGGGTTTCCCGCACAGGTGGTTAGCGGGATTATAATATTTTTTTGTTTCGTACTTTTATAGCTGTATAAGTCACAAGGTCAACGATTAAACAAATTCATATCTATCTATTTCACAAATTGGGCATAAAATCTTTTTTCATTCTTTTGATTTTGTTAGCGGCTAGTAAAAGAGTCTTCCATCGAACAGCACACGTCACGCCCCGCTTTGGCGGCCACAGTGCAACCGGAATCTGGATTTGGAGACTTCCTTTCTTATTTTTTGCTACCGTTGGGCACAATTTAATGTTTGACTCAAATGAAGCTTGGCCATCATTAGCAATAAAAGTTCCTTGTCGCATAGGCAAGATTTCATAATAAAAAAAATATCTGGCCTCATTTTAGGAGACCGAAACGTGATATTGTTATTAATAGTTTCAAATTTTATTGCACTTTGCGATCGGACAGAAATGAAAAATAGAAAGACAAAAAGATAACATTTTTAAGAAGATACGGGGGCGACTTTAGAGCACTTCTCCCAAATATCTTTGGCACCTTGACGAGCTTGCGCTGCCCTGTCCTTAAGATCCGGTCTTTTGAGACCGTGCTCAACCAATGTTGTGTGACAAGATTGTCCATTCTTTATAAGTTGGATGCAGCACTCATCGGTAACGTTAATGAGTTCACTGGAGAATACAAAGCCGTATATCTCCTGTCCACAGTAGAAAGTTAGATTTGACTTGCACTTTTTGACAAACGCACGATACCCGGGGTAAGGCTGCGGCGCAGTGATCCGGATATCTGTGTCCGCAAGACATGTCACGACCAACAGCGTCACTGCGACAAAAAACGTCGCCAAAGCAGTATTGTTCCCCCTCTTCATTGTCACTTTTATTACCTTGAGAACAATGGTTCTGTAAGATAAAATAGAGGATTCGATTGACGATGAAATTCATTCGTCAGCCAACCTCAATTTATACAAGAGGAAATCCCAAAATTTATGTTAAACGTATCCTTGCGGAGAGTTTTGCTCCCTCAAATTAATACCTTAAAGGCTTTTTGGCCTCCCTTTTATGAAACTTACGACCCAAATATTAAATGACTTAGGCCAAAGGCGCCTGGTTTTCTTATTGATCGATTAATAGATGATCATGAAATACAAAACAATTGCTAAACTAAAGGTTGCGGGAAGAAAAATTGAGCACAGTTTGACACACCGAAATAAAGTTAACCACGCTCGTGCCAGCAGCGTGTCACGTTAAATTTGATTTTCTTCCCTTTTCCGCAATCATCCAAACCAATTATCGGAACGACGTGAGTTCCGGTTTTGAGTGGTTGAACTTTCTCTGTATGACGTATATTATTTTGCAAGAATGGAATGACCGACGCATTTTAAAAATTTTGAGCAGCTTCAAACTGTCACGCGTGTTATTTTGAGGAGCATATGTGAGCTCCTTTTATGCCGTCGGTCACGGATCGACCTTTGTTGCCAATCAAACTTTTTGAGAAAGACAAAATTCTCGTAACGCGTTGATATTGTTTTGAATTGATAAATTATGTTAGCCAGCGAAATCGGTCTGTCGTAATCGAGGGAGAATTTCTAAATTTCGGTCCGGAGAAGCCTAACGGTTTTGTGACGTTTCGACGGCAATTGAAATTGGTCGATGCAAGACCGACTTCTATTATCAAGGGCGCCCAATCCCACGGGTTTCCCGCACAGGTGGTTAGCGAGATTATAATATTTTTTTTGTTTCGTACTTTTATAGCTGTATAAGTCACAAGGTCAACGATTAAACAAATTCATATATATCTATTTCACAAATTGGGCATAAAATCATTTTTTCATTCTTTTTGATTTTGTTAGCGGCTAGTAAAAAAGAGTCTTCCATCGAACAAAGACACGTCACGCCCCGCTTCTGGCCACAGGCAACCGAATCTGGATATGGAGACTTCCTTTCTTATTTTTTGCTACCGTGGAGCACAATTTAATGTTTGACTCAAATGAAGCTTGGCCATCATTAGCAATAAAAGTTCCTTGTCGCATAGGCAAGATTTCATAATAAAAAAAATATCTGGCCTCATTTTAGGAGACCGAAACGTGATATTGTTATTAATAGTTTCAAATTTTATTGCACTTTGCGATCGGACAGAAATGAAAAATAGAAAGACAAAAAGATAACATTTTTAAGAAGATACGGGGGCGACTTTAGAGCACTTCTCCCAAATATCTTTGGCACCTTGACGAGCTTGCGCTGCCCTGTCCTTAAGATCTGGTCTTTTGAGACCGTGCTCAACCAATGTTGTGTGACAAGATTGTCCATTCTTTACAAGTTGGATGCAGCACTCATCGGTAACGTTAATGAGTTCACTGGAGAATACAAAGCCGTATATCTCCTGTCCACAGTAGAAAGTTAGATTTGACTTGCACTTTTTGACAAACGCACGATACCCTGGGTAAGGCTCTGGCGCAGTGATCCGGATATCTGTGTCCGCAAGACATGTCACGACCAACAGCGTCACTGCGACAAAAAACATCGCCAAAGCAAGATTGTTCCCCCTCTTCATTGTCACTTTTATTACCTTGAGAACAATGGTTCAGAAGATAAAATAGAGGATTCTGATTGACGATGAAATTCATTCGTCAGCCAACCTCAATTTATACAAGAGGAAATCCCAAAATTTATGTTAAACGTATCCTTGCGGAGAGTTTTGCTCCCTCAAATTAATACCTTAAAGGCTTTTTAGCCTCCCTTTTATGAAACTTACGACCCAAATATTAAATGACTTAGGCCAAAGGCGTCTGGTTTTCTTATTGATCGATTAATAGATGATCATGAAATACAAAACAATTGCTAAACTAAAGGTTGCGGGAAGAAAAATTGAGCACAGTTTGACACACCGAAATGAGGTTGACCACGCTCGTGCCAGCGTGTCACGTTAAATTTGATTTTCTTCCCTTTTCCGCAATCATCCAAACCAATTATCGGAACGACGTGAGTTCCGGTTTTGAGTGGTTGAACTTTCTCTGTATGACGTATATTATTTTGCAAGAATGGAATGACCGGCGCATTTTAAAAATTTTGAGCGACTTCAAACTGTCACGCGTGTTATTTTGAGGAGCATATGTGAGCTCCTTTTATGCCGTCGGTCACGGATCGACCTTTGTTGCCAATCAAACTTTTTGAGAAAGACAAAATTCTCGTAACGCGTTGATATTGTTTTGAATTGATAAATTATGTTAGCCAGCGAAATCGGTCTGTCGTAATCGAGGGAGAATTTCTAAATTTCGGTCCGGAGAAGCCTAACGGTTTTGTGACGTTTCGACGGCAATTGAAATTGGTCGACGCAAGACCGACTTCTATTATCAAGGGCGTCCAATCCCACGGGTTTCCCGCACAGGTGGTTAGCGAGATTATAATATTTTTTTGTTTCGTACTTTTATAGCTGTATAAGTCACAAGGTCAACGATTAAACAAATTCATATATATCTATTTCACAAATTGGGCATAAAATCTTTTTTCATTCTTTTGCTTTTGTTAGCAGCCAGTAAAAGAGTCTTCCATCGAACAGCACACGTCACGCCCCGCTTTGGCGGCCACAGTGCAACCGGAATCTGGATTTGGAGACTTCCTTTCTTATTTTTTGCTACCGTTGGGCACAATTTAATGTTTGACTCAAATGAAGCTTGGCCATCATTAGCAATAAAAGTTCCTTGTCGCATAGGCAAGATTTCATAATAAAAAAAATATCTGGCCTCATTTTAGGAGACCGAAACGTGATATTGTTATTAATAGTTTCAAATTTTATTGCACTTTGCGATCGGACAGAAATGAAAAATAGGAAAACAAAAAGATAACATTTTTAAGAAGATACGGGGGCGACTTTAGAGCACTTCTCCCAAATATCTTTGGCACCTTGACGAGCTTGCGCTGCCCTGTCCTTAAGATCTGGTCTTTTGAGACCGTGCTCAACCAATGTTGTGTGACAAGATTGTCCATTCTTTACAAGTTGGATGCAGCACTCATCGGTAACGTTAATGAGTTCACTGGAGAATACAAAGCCGTATATCTCCTGTCCACAGTAGAAAGTTAGATTTGACTTGCACTTTTTGACAAACGCACGATACCCTGGGTAAGGCTCTGGCGCAGTGATCCGGATATCTGTGTCCGCAAGACATGTCACGACCAACAGCGTCACTGCGACAAAAAACATCGCCAAAGCAGTAGTGTTCCCCCTCTTCATTGTCACTTTTATTACCTTGAGGACAATGGTTCTGTAAGATAAAATAGAGGATTCTGATTGACGATGAAATTCATTCGTCAGCCAACCTCAATTTATACAGGAGGAAATCCCAAAATTTATGTTAAACGTATCCTTGCGGAGAGTTTTGCTCCCTCAAATTAATACCTTAAAGGCTTTTTGGCCTCCCTTTTATGAAACTTACGACCCAAATATTAAATGACTTAGGCCAAAGGCGTCTGGTTTTCTTATTGATCGATTAATAGATGATCATGAAATACAAAACAATTGCTAAACTAAAGGTTGCGGGAAGAAAAATTGAGCACAGTTTGACACACCGAAATGAGGTTGACCACGCTCGTGCCAGACGTGTCACGTTCAATTTGATTTTCTTCCCTTTTCCGCAATCATCCAAACCAATTATCGCAAGGACATGAGTTCCAGGTTTTGAGTGGTTGAACTTTCTCTGGGGGGGGGATAATTTTTTTAAAAGATGGGAGGGCCGGGCGATTTTAAAAATTTTGAGCTGCTTCAAACTGTCACGCATGTTATTTTGAGAAGCATATGTGAGCTCCTTTTATGCCGTCGGTCACGGATCGACCTTTGTTGCCAATCAAACTTTTTGAGAAAGACAAAATTCTCGTAACGCGTTGATATTGTTTTGAATTGATAAATTATGTTAGCCAGCGAAATCGGTCTGTCGTAATCGAGAGAGAATTTTTAAATTTCGGTCCGGAGAAGCCTAACGGTTTTGAGACATTTCGACGGCAATTGAAATTGGTCAATGCAAGACCGACTCTATTATCAAGGCGCCCAATCCCACGGGTTTCCCGCAGTGGTTAGCGAGATTATAATATTTTTTTTGTTTCGTACTTTTATAGCTGTGTAAGTCACAAGATCAATGATTAAACAAATTCACATATATCTATTTCACAAATTGGGCATAAAATCTTTTTTCATTCTTTTGCTTTTGTTAGCGGCTAGTAAAAGAGTCTTCCATCGAACAGCACACGTCACGCCCCGCTTTGGCGGCCACAGTGCAACCGAATCTGGATTTGGAGACTTCCTTTCTTATTTTTTGCTACCGTTGGGCACAATTTAATGTTTGACTCAAATGAAGCTTGGCCATCATTAGCAATAAAAGTTCCTTGTCGCATAGGCAAGATTTCATAATAAAAAAAATATCTGGCCTCATTTTAGGAGACCGAAACGTGATATTGTTATTAATAGTTTCAAATTTTATTGCACTTTGCGATCGGACAGAAATGAAAAATAGGAAAACAAAAAGATAACATTTTTAAGAAGATACGGGGGCGACTTTAGAGCACTTCTCCCAAATATCTTTGGCACCTTGACGAGCTTGCGCTGCCCTGTCCTTAAGATCTGGTCTTTTGAGACCGTGCTCAACCAATGTTGTGTGACAAGATTGTCCATTCTTTACAAGTTGGATGCAGCACTCATCGGTAACGTTAATGAGTTCACTGGAGAATACAAAGCCGTATATCTCCTGTCCACAGTAGAAAGTTAGATTTGACTTGCACTTTTTGACAAACGCACGATACCCTGGGTAAGGCTCTGGCGCAGTGATCCGGATATCTGTGTCCGCAAGACATGTCACGACCAACAGCGTCACTGCGACAAAAAACATCGCCAAAGCAGTAGTGTTCCCCCTCTTCATTGTCACTTTTATTACCTTGAGGACAATGGTTCGTAAGATAAAATAGAGGATTCTGATTGACGATGAAATTCATTCGTCAGCCAACCTCAATTTATACAAGAGGAAATCCCAAAATTTATGTTAAACGTATCCTTGCGGAGAGTTTTGCTCCCTCAAATTAATACCTTAAAGGCTTTTTGGCCTCCCTTTTATGAAACTTACGACCCAAATATTAAATGACTTAGGCCAAAGGCGTCTGGTTTTCTTATTGATCGATTAATAGATGATCATGAAATACAAAACAATTGCTAAACTAAAGGTTGCGGGAAGAAAAATTGAGCACAGTTTGACACACCGAAATGAGGTTGACCACGCTCGTGCACAGCGTGTCACGTTAAATTTGATTTTCTTCCCTTTTCCGCAATCATCCGAACCAATTATCGAACGACGTGAGTTCCGGTTTTGAGTGGTTGAACTTTCTCTGTATGACGTATATTATTTTGCAAGAATGGAATGACCGACGCATTTTAAAAATTTTGAGCAGCTTCAAACTGTCACGCGTGTTATTTTGAGGAGCATATGTGAGCTCCTTTTATGCCGTCGGTCACGGATCGACCTTTGTTGCCAATCAAACTTTTTGAGAAAGACAAAATTCTCGTAACGCGTTGATATTGTTTTGAATTGATAAATTATGTTAGCCAGCGAAATCGGTCTGTCGTAATCGAGGGAGAATTTCTAAATTTCGGTCCGGAGAAGCCTAACGGTTTTGTGACGTTTCGACGGCAATTGAAATTGGTCGATGCAAGACCGACTTCTATTATCAAGGGCGCCCAATCCCACGGGTTTCCCGCACAGGTGGTTAGCGGGATTATACCATTTTTTTTGTTTCGTACTTTTATAGCTGTATAAGTCACAAGGTCAACGATTAAACAAATTCATATATATCTATTTCACAAATTGGGCATAAAATCTTTTTTCATTCTTTTGCTTTTGTTAGCAGCCAGTAAAAGAGTCTTCCATCGAACAGCACACGTCACGCCCCGCTTTGGCGGCCACAGTGCAACCGGAATCTGGATTTGGAGACTTCCTTTCTTATTTTTTGCTACCGTTGGGCACAATTTAATGTTTGACTCAAATGAAGCTTGGCCATCATTAGCAATAAAAGTTCCTTGTCGCATAGGCAAGATTTCATAATAAAAAAAATATCTGGCCTCATTTTAGGAGACCGAAACGTGATATTGTTATTAATAGTTTCAAATTTTATTGCACTTTGCGATCGGACAGAAATGAAAAATAGGAAAACAAAAAGATAACATTTTTAAGAAGATACGGGGGCGACTTTAGAGCACTTCTCCCAAATATCTTTGGCACCTTGACGAGCTTGCGCTGCCCTGTCCTTAAGATCTGGTCTTTTGAGACCGTGCTCAACCAATGTTGTGTGACAAGATTGTCCATTCTTTACAAGTTGGATGCAGCACTCATCGGTAACGTTAATGAGTTCACTGGAGAATACAAAGCCGTATATCTCCTGTCCACGAGAAAGTTAGATTTGACTTGCACTTTTTGACAAACGCACGATACCCCGGGGTAAGGCTCGGCGCAGTTGATCCGGATATCTGTGTCCGCAAGACATGTCACGACCAACAGCGTCACTGCGACAAAAAACATCGCCAAAGCAGTAGTGTTCCCCCTCTTCATTGTCACTTTTATTACCTTGAGGACAATGGTTCTGTAAGATAAAATAGAGGATTCTGATTGACGATGAAATTCATTCGTCAGCCAACCTCAATTTATACAAGCGGGAATCCCAAAGTTTATGTTAAACGTATCCATGCGGAGAGTTTTGCTCCCTCAAATTAATACCTTAAAGGCTTTTTGGCCTCCCTTTTATGAAACTTACGACCCAAATATTAAATGACTTAGGCCAAAGGCGCCTGGTTTTCTTATTGATTGATTAATAGATGATCATGAAATACAAAACAATTGCTAAACTAAAGGTTGCGGGAAGAAAAATTGAGCACAGTTTGACACACCGAAATGAGGTTGACCACGCTCGTGCCAGCAGCGTGTCACGTTAAATTTGATTTTCTTCCCTTTTCCGCAATCATCCAAACCAATTATCGGAACGACGTGAGTTCCGGTTTTGAGTGGTTGAACTTTCTCTGTATGACGTATATTATTTTGCAAGAATGGAATGACCGACGCATTTTAAAAATTTTGAGCAGCTTCAAACTGTCACGCGTGTTATTTTGAGGAGCATATGTGAGCTCCTTTTATGCCGTCGGTCACGGATCGACCTTTGTTGCCAATCAAACTTTTTGAGAAAGGCAAAATTCTCGTAACGCGTAGATATTGTTTTGAATTGATAAATTATGTTAGCAAGCGAAATCGGTCTGTCGTAATCGAGGGAGAATTTCTAAATTTCGGTCCGGAGAAGCCTAACGGTTTTGTGACGTTTCGACGGCAATTGAAATTGGTCGATGCAAGACCGACTTCTATTATCAAGGGCGCCCAATCCCACGGGTTTCCCGCACAGGTGGTTAGCGGGATTATAATATTTTTTTGTTTCGTACTTTTATAGCTGTATAAGTCACAAGGTCAACGATTAAACAAATTCATATATATCTATTTCACAAATTGGGCATAAAATCTTTTTTCATTCTTTTGCTTTTGTTAGCAGCCAGTAAAAGAGTCTTCCATCGAACAGCACACGTCACGCCCCGCTTTGGCGGCCACAGTGCAACCGGAATCTGGATTTGGAGACTTCCTTTCTTATTTTTTGCTACCGTTGGGCACAATTTAATGTTTGACTCAAATGAAGCTTGGCCATCATTAGCAATAAAAGTTCCTTGTCGCATAGGCAAGATTTCATAATAAAAAAAATATCTGGCCTCATTTTAGGAGACCGAAACGTGATATTGTTATTAATAGTTTCAAATTTTATTGCACTTTGCGATCGGACAGAAATGAAAAATAGGAAAACAAAAAGATAACATTTTTAAGAAGATACGGGGGCGACTTTAGAGCACTTCTCCCAAATATCTTTGGCACCTTGACGAGCTTGCGCTGCCCTGTCCTTAAGATCTGGTCTTTTGAGACCGTGCTCAACCAATGTTGTGTGACAAGATTGTCCATTCTTTACAAGTTGGATGCAGCACTCATCGGTAACGTTAATGAGTTCACTGGAGAATACAAAGCCGTATATCTCCTGTCCACAGAGAAAGTTAGATTTGACTTGCACTTTTTGACAAACCGCACGATACCCTGGGTAAGGCTCTGGCGCAGTGATCCGGATATCTGTGTCCGCAAGACATGTCACGACCAACAGCGTCACTGCGACAAAAAACATCGCCAAAGCAGTAGTGTTCCCCCTCTTCATTGTCACTTTTATTACCTTGAGGACAATGGTTCTGTAAGATAAAATAGAGGATTCTGATTGACGATGAAATTCATTCGTCAGCCAACCTCAATTTATACAAGAGGAAATCCCAAAATTTATGTTAAACGTATCCTTGCGGAGAGTTTTGCTCCCTCAAATTAATACCTTAAAGGCTTTTTGGCCTCCCTTTTATGAAACTTACGACCCAAATATTAAATGACTTAGGCCAAAGGCGCCTGGTTTTCTTATTGATCGATTAATAGATGATCATGAAATACAAAACAATTGCTAAACTAAAGGTTGCGGGAAGAAAAATTGAGCACAGTTTGACACACCGAAATGAGGTTGACCACGCTCGTGCCAGCAGCGTGTCACGTTAAATTTGATTTTCTTCCCTTTTCCGCAATCATCCAAACCAATTATCGGAACGACGTGAGTTCCGGTTTTGAGTGGTTGAACTTTCTCTGTATGACGTATATTATTTTGCAAGAATGGAATGACCGACGCATTTTAAAAATTTTGAGCAGCTTCAAACTGTCACGCGTGTTATTTTGAGGAGCATATGTGAGCTCCTTTTATGCCGTCGGTCACGGATCGACCTTTGTTGCCAATCAAACTTTTTGAGAAAGACAAAATTCTCGTAACGCGTTGATATTGTTTTGAATTGATAAATTATGTTAGCCAGCGAAATCGGTCTGTCGTAATCGAGGGAGAATTTCTAAATTTCGGTCCGGAGAAGCCTAACGGTTTTGTGACGTTTCGACGGCAATTGAAATTGGTCGATGCAAGACCGACTTCTATTATCAAGGGCGCCCAATCCCACGGGTTTCCCGCACAGGTGGTTAGCGAGATTATAATATTTTTTTGTTTCGTACTTTTATAGCTGTATAAGTCACAAGGTCAACGATTAAACAAATTCATATATATCTATTTCACAAATTGGGCATAAAATCTTTTTTCATTCTTTTGCTTTTGTTAGCGGCTAGTAAAAGAGTCTTCCATCGAACAAGACACGTCACGCCCGCTTTCGGGCCACAGTGCAACCGGAATCTGGATTTGGAGACTTCCTTTCTTATTTTTTGCTACCGTTGGGCACAATTTAATGTTTGACTCAAATGAAGCTTGGCCATCATTAGCAATAAAAGTTCCTTGTCGCATAGGCAAGATTTCATAATAAAAAAAATATCTGGCCTCATTTTAGGAGACCGAAACGTGATATTGTTATTAATAGTTTCAAATTTTATTGCACTTTGCGATCGGACAGAAATGAAAAATAGGAAAACAAAAAGATAACATTTTTAAGAAGATACGGGGGCGACTTTAGAGCACTTCTCCCAAATATCTTTGGCACCTTGACGAGCTTGCGCTGCCCGTCCTTAAGATCTGGTCTTTTGAGACCGTGCTCAACCAATGTTGTGTGACAAGATTGTCCATTCTTTACAAGTTGGATGCAGCACTCATCGGTAACGTTAATGAGTTCACTGGAGAATACAAAGCCGTATATCTCCTGTCCACAGTAGAAAGTTAGATTTGACTTGCACTTTTTGACAAACGCACGATACCCTGGGTAAGGCTCTGGCGCAGTGATCCGGATATCTGTGTCCGCAAGACATGTCACGACCAACAGCGTCACTGCGACAAAAAACATCGCCAAAGCAGTAGTGTTCCCCCTCTTCATTGTCACTTTTATTACCTTGAGGACAATGGTTCTGTAAGATAAAATAGAGGATTCTGATTGACGATGAAATTCATTCGTCAGCCAACCTCAATTTATACAAGAGGAAATCCCAAAATTTATGTTAAACGTATCCTTGCGGAGAGTTTTGCTCCCTCAAATTAATACCTTAAAGGCTTTTTGGCCTCCCTTTTATGAAACTTACGACCCAAATATTAAATGACTTAGGCCAAAGGCGTCTGGTTTTCTTATTGATCGATTAATAGATGATCATGAAATACAAAACAATTGCTAAACTAAAGGTTGCGGGAAGAAAAATTGAGCACAGTTTGACACACCGAAATGAGGTTGACCACGCTCGTGCCAGCGTGTCACGTTAAATTTGATTTTCTTCCCTTTTCCGCAATCATCCAAACCAATTATCGGAACGACGTGAGTTCCGGTTTTGAGTGGTTGAACTTTCTCTGTATGACGTATATTATTTTGCAAGAATGGAATGACCGACGCATTTTAAAAATTTTGAGCAGCTTCAAACTGTCACGCGTGTTATTTTGAGGAGCATATGTGAGCTCCTTTTATGCCGTCGGTCACGGATCGACCTTTGTTGCCAATCAAACTTTTTGAGAAAGACAAAATTCTCGTAACGCGTTGATATTGTTTTGAATTGATAAATTATGTTAGCCAGCGAAATCGGTCTGTCGTAATCGAGGGAGAATTTCTAAATTTCGGTCCGGAGAAGCCTAACGGTTTTGTGACGTTTCGACGGCAATTGAAATTGGTCGACGCAAGACCGACTTCTATTATCAAGGGCGTCCAATCCCACGGGTTTCCCGCACAGGTGGTTAGCGAGATTATAATATTTTTTTTGTTTCGTACTTTTATAGCTGTATAAGTCACAAGGTCAACGATTAAACAAATTCATATATATCTATTTCACAAATTGGGCATAAAATCTTTTTTCATTCTTTTGCTTTTGTTAGCAGCCAGTAAAAGAGTCTTCCATCGAACAGCACACGTCACGCCCCGCTTTGGCCACAGTGCAACCGGAATCTGGATTTGGAGACTTCCTTTCTTATTTTTTGCTACCGTTGGGCACAATTTAATGTTTGACTCAAATGAAGCTTGGCCATCATTAGCAATAAAAGTTCCTTGTCGCATAGGCAAGATTTCATAATAAAAAAAATATCTGGCCTCATTTTAGGAGACCGAAACGTGATATTGTTATTAATAGTTTCAAATTTTATTGCACTTTGCGATCGGACAGAAATGAAAAATAGGAAAACAAAAAGATAACATTTTTAAGAAGATACGGGGGCGACTTTAGAGCACTTCTCCCAAATATCTTTGGCACCTTGACGAGCTTGCGCTGCCCTGTCCTTAAGATCTGGTCTTTTGAGACCGTGCTCAACCAATGTTGTGTGACAAGATTGTCCATTCTTTACAAGTTGGATGCAGCACTCATCGGTAACGTTAATGAGTTCACTGGAGAATACAAAGCCGTATATCTCCTGTCCACAGTAGAAAGTTAGATTTGACTTGCACTTTTTGACAAACGCACGATACCCTGGGTAAGGCTCTGGCGCAGTGATCCGGATATCTGTGTCCGCAAGACATGTCACGACCAACAGCGTCACTGCGACAAAAAACATCGCCAAAGCAGTAGTGTTCCCCCTCTTCATTGTCACTTTTATTACCTTGAGGACAATGGTTCTGTAAGATAAAATAGAGGATTCTGATTGACGATGAAATTCATTCGTCAGCCAACCTCAATTTATACAAGAGGAAATCCCAAAATTTATGTTAAACGTATCCTTGCGGAGAGTTTTGCTCCCTCAAATTAATACCTTAAAGGCTTTTTGGCCTCCCTTTTATGAAACTTACGACCCAAATATTAAATGACTTAGGCCAAAGGCGTCTGGTTTTCTTATTGATCGATTAATAGATGATCATGAAATACAAAACAATTGCTAAACTAAAGGTTGCGGGAAGAAAAATTGAGCACAGTTTGACACACCGAAATGAGGTTGACCACGCTCGTGCCAGCAGCGTGTCACGTTAAATTTGATTTTCTTCCCTTTTCCGCAATCATCCAAACCAATTATCGGAACGACGTGAGTTCCGGTTTTTGAGTGGTTGAACTTTCTCGTATGACGTAAATTATTTTGCAAGAATGGAATGACCGGACGCATTTTAAAAATTTTGAGCGAGCTTCAAATCGACACGCATGTTATTTTGAGAAGCATATGTGAGCTCCTTGTATGCCGTCGGTCACGGATCGACCTTTGTTGCCAATCAAACTTTTTGAGAAAGACAAAATTCTCGTAACGCGTTGATATTGTTTTGAATTGATAAATTATGTTAGCCAGCGAAATCGGTCTGTCGTAATCGAGGGAGAATTTCTAAATTTCGGTCCGGAGAAGCCTAACGGTTTTGTGACGTTTCGACGGCAATTGAAATTGGTCGATGCAAGACCGACTTCTATTATCAAGGGCGCCCAATCCCACGGGTTTCCCGCACAGGTGGTTAGCGAGATTATAATATTTTTTTTGTTTCGTACTTTTATAGCTGTATAAGTCACAAGGTCAACGATTAAACAAATTCATATATATCTATTTCACAAATTGGGCATAAAATCTTTTTTCATTCTTTTGCTTTTGTTAGCAGCCAGTAAAAGAGTCTTCCATCGAACAGCACACGTCACGCCCCGCTTTGGCGGCCACAGTGCAACCGGAATCTGGATTTGGAGACTTCCTTTCTTATTTTTTGCTACCGTTGGGCACAATTTAATGTTTGACTCAAATGAAGCTTGGCCATCATTAGCAATAAAGGTTCCTTGTCGCATAGGCAAGATTTCATAATAGAAAAATATCTTGCCTCATTTTAGGAGACCGAAACGTGATATTGTTATTAATAGTTTTAAATTTTATTGCACTTTGCGATCGGACAGAAATGAAAAATAGAAAGACAAAAAGATAACATTTTTAAGAAGATACGGGGGCGACTTTAGAGCACTTCTCCCAAATATCTTTGGCACCTTGACGAGCTTGCGCTGCCCTGTCCTTAAGATCCGGTCTTTTGAGACCGTGCTCAACCAATGTTGTGTGACAAGATTGTCCATTCTTTATAAGTTGGATGCAGCACTCATCGGTAACGTTAATGAGTTCACTGGAGAATACAAAACCGTATATCTCTTGTCCACAGAGAAAGTTAGATTTGACTTGCACTTTTTGACAAACGCACGATACCCTGGGTAAGGCTCTGGCGCAGTGATCCGGATATCTGTGTCCGCAAGACATGTCACGACCAACAGCGTCACTGCGACAAAAAACATCGCCAAAGCAGTAGTGTTCCCCCTCTTCATTGTCACTTTTATTACCTTGAGGACAATGGTTCTGTAAGATAAAATAGAGGATTCTGATTGACGATGAAATTCATTCGTCAGCCAACCTCAATTTATACAAGAGGAAATCCCAAAATTTATGTTAAACGTATCCTTGCGGAGAGTTTTGCTCCCTCAAATTAATACCTTAAAGGCTTTTTGGCCTCCCTTTTATGAAACTTACGACCCAAATATTAAATGACTTAGGCCAAAGGCGTCTGGTTTTCTTATTGATCGATTAATAGATGATCATGAAATACAAAACAATTGCTAAACTAAAGGTTGCGGGAAGAAAAATTGAGCACAGTTTGACACACCGAAATGAGGTTGACCACGCTCGTGCCAGCAGCGTGTCACGTTAAATTTGATTTTCTTCCCTTTTCCGCAATCATCCAAACCAATTATCGGAACGACGTGAGTTCCGGTTTTGAGTGGTTGAACTTTCTCTGTATGACGTATATTATTTTGCAAGAATGGAATGACCGACGCATTTTAAAAATTTTGAGCAGCTTCAAACTGTCACGCGTGTTATTTTGAGGAGCATATGTGAGCTCCTTTTATGCCGTCGGTCACGGATCGACCTTTGTTGCCAATCAAACTTTTTGAGAAAGACAAAATTCTCGTAACGCGTTGATATTGTTTTGAATTGATAAATTATGTTAGCCAGCGAAATCGGTCTGTCGTAATCGAGGGAGAATTTCTAAATTTCGGTCCGGAGAAGCCTAACGGTTTTGTGACGTTTCGACGGCAATTGAAATTGGTCGATGCAAGACCGACTTCTATTATCAAGGGCGCCCAATCCCACGGGTTTCCCGCACAGGTGGTTAGCGAGATTATAATATTTTTTTGTTTCGTACTTTTATAGCTGTATAAGTCACAAGGTCAACGATTAAACAAATTCATATATATCTATTTCACAAATTGGGCATAAAATCTTTTTTCATTCTTTTGCTTTTGTTAGCAGCCAGTAAAAGAGTCTTCCATCGAACAGCACACGTCACGCCCCGCTTTGGCGGCCACAGTGCAACCGGAATCTGGATTTGGAGACTTCCTTTCTTATTTTTTGCTACCGTTGGGCACAATTTAATGTTTGACTCAAATGAAGCTTGGCCATCATTAGCAATAAAAGTTCCTTGTCGCATAGGCAAGATTTCATAATAAAAAAATATCTGGCCTCATTTTAGGAGACCGAAACGTGATATTGTTATTAATAGTTTCAAATTTTATTGCACTTTGCGATCGGACAGAAATGAAAAATTGAAAAACCAAAAGATAACATTTTTAAGAAGATATATGGGCGACTTTAGAGCACTTCTCCCAAATATCTTTGGCACCTTGACGAGCTTGCGCTGCCCTGTCCTTAAGATCTGGTCTTTTGAGACCGTGCTCAACCAATGTTGTGTGACAAGATTGTCCATTCTTTATAAGTTGGATGCAGCACTCATCGGTAACGTTAATGAGTTCACTGGAGAATACAAAGCCGTATATCTCCTGTCCACAGTAGAAAGTTAGATTTGACTTGCACTTTTTGACAAACGCACGATACCCTGGGTAAGGCTCTGGCGCAGTGATCCGGATATCTGTGTCCGCAAGACATGTCACGACCAACAGCGTCACTGCGACAAAAAACATCGCCAAAGCAGTAGTGTTCCCCCTCTTCATTGTCACTTTTATTACCTTGAGGACAATGGTTCTGTAAGATAAAATAGAGGATTCTGATTGACGATGAAATTCATTCGTCAGCCAACCTCAATTTATACAAGGGGAATCCCAAAGTTTATGTTAAACGTATCCTTGCGGAGAGTTTTGCTCCCTCAAATTAATACCTTAAAGGCTTTTTGGCCTCCCTTTTATGAAACTTACGACCCAAATATTAAATGACTTAGGCAAAAAGCGCCTGGTTTTCTTATTGATTGATTAATAGATGATCATGAAATACAAAACAATTGCTAAACTAAAGGTTGCGGGGAGAAAAATTGAGCACAGTTTGACACACCGAAATAAAGTTAACCACGCTCGTGCCAGCAGCGTGTCACGTTAAATTTGATTTTCTTCCCTTTTCCGCAATCATCCAAACCAATTATCGGAACGACGTGAGTTCCGGTTTTGAGTGGTTGAACTTTCTCTGTATGACGTAAATTATTTTGCAAGAATGGAATGACCGGCGCATTTTAAAAATTTTGAGCAGCTTCAAACTGTCACGCATGTTATTTTGAGAAGCATATGTGAGCTCCTTTTATGCCGTCGGTCACGGATCGACCTTTGTTGCCAATCAAACTTTTTGAGAAAGGCAAAATTCTCGTAACGCGTAGATATTGTTTTGAATTGATAAATTATGTTAGCAAGCGAAATCGGTCTGTCGTAATCGAGGGAGAATTTCTAAATTTCGGTCCGGAGAAGCCTAACGGTTTTGTGACGTTTCGACGGCAATTGAAATTGGTCGACGCAAGACCGACTTCTATTATCAAGGGCGTCCAATCCCACGGGTTTCCCTCCATAGTGGTTAGCGAGATTATAATATTTTTTTGTTTCGTACTTTTATAGCTGTATAAGTCACAAGATCAATGATTAAACAAATTCATATATATCTATTTCACAAATTGGGCATAAAATCTTTTTTCATTCTTTTGCTTTTGTTAGCAGCCAGTAAAAGAGTCTTCCATCGAACAGCACACGTCACGCCCCGCTTTGGCGGCCACAGTGCAACCGGGACCGGATATGGAGACTTCCTTTCTTATTTTTTTCTACCGTCGGGCACAATTTAATGTTTGACTCAAATGAAGCTTGGCCATCATTAGCAATAAAAGTTCCTTGTCGCATAGGCAAGATTTCATAATAAAAAAAATATCTGGCCTCATTTTAGGAGACCGAAACGTGATATTGTTATTAATAGTTTCAAATTTTATTGCACTTTGCGATCGGACAGAAATGAAAAATAGGAAAACAAAAAGATAACATTTTTAAGAAGATACGGGGGCGACTTTAGAGCACTTCTCCCAAATATCTTTGGCACCTTGACGAGCTTGCGCCTGTCCTTAAGATCTGGTCTTTTGAGACCGTGCTCAACCAATGTTGTGTGACAAGATTGTCCATTCTTTACAAGTTGGATGCAGCACTCATCGGTAACGTTAATGAGTTCACTGGAGAATACAAAGCCGTATATCTCCTGTCCACGGGGTAGAAAGTTAGATTTGACTTGCACTTTTTGACAAACGCGCGATACCCGGGGTAAGGCTGCCGCGGTTGATCCGGATATCGTGTCCGCAAGACATGTCACGACCAACGGCGTCACCGCGACAAAAAACATCGCCAAAGCAATTGTCCCCCCTCTTCATTGTCACTTTTATTACCTTGAGGACAATGGTTCTGTAAGATAAAATAGAGGATTCTGATTGACGATGAAATTCATTCGTCAGCCAACCTCAATTTATACAAGCGGGAATCCCAAAATTTATGTTAAACGTATCCATGCGGAGAGTTTTGCTCCCTCAAATTAATACCTTAAAGGCTTTTTGGCCTCCCTTTTATGAAACTTACGACCCAAATATTAAATGACTTAGGCAAAAAGCGCCTGGTTTTCTTATTGATTGATTAATAGATGATCATGAAATACAAAACAATTGCTAAAATAAAGGTTGCGGGAAGAAAAATTGAGCACAGTTTGACACACCGAAATAAAGTTAACCACGCTCGTGCCAGCAGCGTGTCACGTTAAATTTTATTTTCTTCCCTTTTCCGCAATCATCCGAACCAATTATCGGAACGACGTGAGTTCCAGTTTTGAGTGGTTGAACTTTCTCTATATGACGTATATTATTTTGCAAGAATGGAATGACCGGCGAATTTTAAAAATTTTGAGCAGCTTCAAACTGTCACGCATGTTATTTTGAGAAGCATATGTGAGCTCCTTTTATGCCGTCGGTCACGGATCGACCTTTGTTGCCATTCAAACTTTTTGAGAAAGGCAAAATTCTCGTAACGCGTAGATATTGTTTTGAATTGATAAATTTTGTTTGCAAGCGAAATCGGTCTCTCGTAATCGATAGAGAATTTTTAAATTTCGGTCTGGAGAAGCCTAACGGTTTTGAGACATTTCGACGGCAATTGAAATTGGTCAATGCAAGACCGACTTCTATTATCAAGTGCGTCCAATCCCACGGGTTTCCCCCCCCAGGTGGTTAGCGAGATTATAATATTTTTTTTGTTTCGTACTTTTATAGCTGTATAAGTCACAAGATCAATGATTAAACAAATTCATATATATCTATTTCACAAATTGGGCATAAAATCTTTTTTCATTCTTTTGCTTTTGTTAGCAGCTAGTA
>JBAMMX010000012.1:5727784-6012784 GCA_037126225.1 Dillenia turbinata
AATTTCTGTTTTAATTTTTTCTCAAGCTTGTGTGGCTCGATGGCCAACTTTGATACCATCATTTTGCATCTCTATGCAATTCAAGATAAATAGTTTATTTGTGACTTTTGAAAAATATGGAGCCCAAATTTATGAGCATTTATGTAGTCACATTTAGATGTATTGATGGTAATTGAAGTAACATGTTATGTTTGTGCCCTTAGGTACACCTCAAGGTGCTTAAATGTGGAATCTAAAGCGGAAGCGAAACGCCTCGACGGTGGACCAAGTCCAGGAAGAAAAAAAAAAGTAAAAAAATAAAAAAATAATTGTGGAATCTGAAGTGCCTGCTATGCCATTCACATTGGTTGCCTCGGAAACACCATGTAGAGGCATGACAGCCACTTAAGAAATGCCTCAAATAACATGAAACAAAAAAACTGCAAATTCAAAATTTATGTAATCAAGATTAGAGGATGTAATATTATTGTGACCTAAATTCTTTTTGGTTCAACTCAATAAACCCACTTGTTATGTTTTTGGATGTTCTATTATTGTGACCTAAATTCTTTTTGGTTCAACTCAATAAACCCACTTGTTATATTTTTGGGTTACACTTTTAATTTTGGCATAGTGTTTATTATAACATGTTTGGCTAGAAGGATTTGGAAAGAAAAGAAAAGATTATGAGAGAAAATTATTTATTTTCTTTCGTTTGGGAGTTTTATATGGGAAGAAAAGAAATAAAATGAAGTGATTTTTAACATCAAAAATTATCTTCCCAAAAGTTGGAAGAAAAGGAGAAAAATGAGAGAAAAAAAAGTTGTCTCATAAATATACTAAATTTACCCTTTAAAAGTTGAAAGTAAAATTTTTTATTTCTAGTAAATCTCATTTCTTTTATTTTCTTTCATAAAACTCACAAACAAGATGGAAAGAAAATTAAATTTTTCTTTTATTTTCTTTTCTCTCCTAACTAATCTTTTTTTTCTTTCCAAAACTCCCCCGGATATTATTAGAAGGTGCTGGATATTCAGTTACCATTCATTTGACAATTCCCCTTGTACTTTCTATTTTATTGAATTCTTCTCCTTTGCTTGTAGTTTTTCCCCTATTTGGGATTTTCCACATAAACATTAGTATGATTCTCGCTCTCTCTCTCTCTCTCTCTTTTTATTTCTAACGAATTGCACTACTAGAAAAACAGGTATCAACGATAGAAAAATCCGTCGCTGATACCTAAATTTCCGTCGCTGAAAATATCAGCGACAGAAAATCAGCGACGAATTTTTCTGTCACTGAAAATCACCTCACTAATTTTAGCAAATGATCAGCAACGGCTTTTTAAGCGACAGAAAATTTCGTCACTAATTTTGTTTTAGTGTTTTCAAATTATCGACAGATTTTTAGCGACAAGAAAATTTCCGTCGCTGAAGTGAGTAAGAGCAAATCCAAATGCCCAAATCCACCAGCCCGACCCACCCACTTGGGCCTCATTCGGATCCCGGCCCGCCCGCCTGCCCGCCCGCGCCTAAATGTGCTGAAAATATGCTCCCACCAGGGTTTGAACCTGAATATGAGAGAGGAAACTTGAGAGCCTTAACCACCATACCGCCATTACATTTGTATTATTAATTTATTTTTTTTCTACTTCTATACTTTATTTGTAATTCTCAATATTAAAAATGTAAAATTATATTTAATAAAAATAGAAAATTATATTTAAAAAAAATAAAATTATATTTAATAAAAACAAAAAAAATTATATTTAATAAAAAATAAAATTATATTTAATAAAAATACAAAATTATATTTAATTAAAATACAAAATTATATTTAAAAAAAATTATATTTAATAAAAATAAAATTATATTTAATAAAAATAAAAAATTATATTTATTAGAAACACAAATTTATATTTAATAAAAAGATAATATTGTATTTAATAAAAACATAAAATTATATTTAATAAAAAAATTATATTTAATAAAAAGACACAATTATATTTAATAAAAATAAAAAAAAATTATATTTAACAAAATTAAATTTTTTTTAAGTTTTAGGGAAGGAAAAATTAGCGACGGTAATTTTTCGTTGCTAAATCCGTCACTAATTTGTCCGGAAAAGTTTTAACAACGGATTTAGCGACGGAAAAATTAGCGACGAATTTTTCCGTCACTAGATTCGTCGTTGATTTTTTCGTCGCAAATCCATCGCTAATAGTGACGGAATTTTTTCCGTCGATAATTTCCGTCATTTTGAAAACCCTTTTTCTAGTAGTGTTGGTATTAGAGTATGATTGATTTTTCTTCCTGAAGATGACAATGATGAAATATGATATTACGTTTTTTGATCACAATACTAGATTTTTGGTTTGGCAGGTCAAGAAGTGCCTTGTGCTTGTGCAAATGTTTTTGGTTGATGCTTTGTTAGGGGTTGATACTTCATGGTCACCAAAGGAAAGTTCTTTCGGAAGTATATCTACATTTATCAGATCAAATTCTGCAAAATGTTTTGAAAGTGAAAACTGTTGCCGCCTTATGGTTGAAATTGGAATGCGTGTGCATGAAGAAGAGCTTAACCAACAAGTTACATTTGAAGCAGTGATTGAACCCTCATGATATGTCTAAAAATGAGTCTTTACAAGATCGCTTATCAGTTTTTATGAAAATCGTCTCTAATTTGGAGACTGTAGAGATTAAATACGATGAAGAGGATTTGGGATTGATTTTATTATGTTTGTTGCCTTCATCATATGCTACGTTTAGGGATACTATTCTATATAGTCGTGATACTTTAACTTTGGATGAAATATACACTGCATTGCACTCTAAGGAGAAAATGAAATAACTTGTGGTTGGTTTTGAGACTCAATTAGAAGGTTCGGTTGCTCAAAGGAGAAGCCATGAGAGGAATTCTAGGTATCAGTGAGGGGTAGATCAAAATTTAGAAACAAAGATAAAATATGTAATTATTGCAAGAAAAAGCTACGAGTAGGGCTGTGACAGTCACGACAATAGTTGTCGAAGGAAGATTTGATGCTACTCAGAATTTGTTTCGTATTTCTATTTATTTGTTATTTCTTTTTCTTTTTTTAATCTTTTGATTGGTTAGAAATTCAATATCACATTTATTCCTTATTTTAATTTGAGTTGTTTTATGATTTTTATTTTTAATTTTTTGTTTTAAAAGATTTTTTAAGGATTTACTTGGCCTCTATACTAACTTATATCTATACTACGATGAGAACACCGCACATTGCATGGTGTAGAATTTAAATTGGTGATGTGCCCGATTGATTGAATGAATAGATTGGAACTAAAAGATTGAAATTTTTGAAAAAATTAAGGTTTGAACTATAATTATATTGCAATTATATATCTTTAAATATATCATATATTTGTGTATTTGTTATATTTATCTAGCGAACACCTTAAATTTCTCAAGTTTTCAACATCTTCTGCTAATCTACTTATCTTTTTAAGGGTTTTATAACATGTTTGCATTCATTATTTGTCCTTTAGATTTTGGTCTAATCAGAACAAATGAGGGACTTCCACTACACTTATCCTCTTACCAGGTCAGGTTTTTAAACTCTATTGAACCAGCATTTTAGTAAAACCAATCATAAGAAAATACATTTAATTTGTAGTGTACCGACGAGTAAATGAGAAATAATATACCTAGAAAAACCAAAAAAATAATAACAATTTTTTTAAATTTTTGTACATTTTTTTTTATTTTTTGTACTTAATTTTTATCTGTTTATATGTTTTAACCAAAGGGAAAATAACGGTAAATGAAAAATAATGTGGCTAAAAGAAATAGGGGTAGTTGTCCATTTCATTGCATCTTTCAGTTGACCAAGTAGAGAAAAAGAAAAAGAGAGAGTTAATTTAGAGGTTGGAACATGTTCAAGAAGAGCTATAAACAGTAGATCGATCTCCTTGGTAATTTATTTCTACTCCTCGGTATACATTGCTTTGCTTCTTAGTGATTTCTATTTCTTAATAATTTATTTCTACTTCTCAGTAATTTTTATTTCTCGGTGTATATTGTTCTACTTCTCGGTGACTTCTACTCCTCAGTAATTTCTATTCCTCGAAGTAATTTCTACTCCTTGATATACATTGCTCTCCTTCTCCATAATTTTTACTCCTTGGTAATTTTTGATTCTTGGTAATTTCTACTCCTCAAAGTAATTTTTACTTCTTGGTGTACATTGCTCTCCTTCTTGGTAATTTCTGTTTCTCAATGATTTCTGCTTATCGATAATTGTTGCCTCTCAGTGATTTATGCTTCTTAGTCATTTCTACATCTTAGCGTATATTGCTCTGCTTTCTAGATGATTTCTAGTCCTTGGCTTCTCGGCAATTTCTGCTTCTCTGCTTCTCGGTAATTTTTGGTTCTTGGTGATTTCTGCTCCGCAGTAATTTCTACTTTTCGGTGTATATTGCTCTGCTTCTCTGTAATTTTTACTCCTCGGTGTACATTACTCTACTGCTTCTCGATGATTTCCACTCCTCGGTAATTTCAACTCCTTGGTATTTAATTTTCACTCTTCAGTTTTTAATTTTTACTCCTCAATTACTCCTCTATATTTATTTATCGGTTCGATGGTTACTACCTTTCTTGGTGCAACTCTCCCTACCTTTCTTGGTACAATTCTCCCCACATGAGTGTACATTGCTCTACTTGTCTCCCCCACCTTCTTGGTGTACACTGTTTTACTTCTCAGTACAACTCTCCCCATCTTCTCATATCACTCTTGTTTCTCTATTGTCAACTCCTATTTCTCTATTGTCAACAGTCATGTTAATATGTTTTGATAAATACATATCAGAGGACAT
Source organism: Dillenia turbinata (assembly GCA_037126225.1). Taxonomy (NCBI): domain Eukaryota; kingdom Viridiplantae; phylum Streptophyta; class Magnoliopsida; order Dilleniales; family Dilleniaceae; genus Dillenia; species Dillenia turbinata. The sequence goes on from JBAMMX010000012.1 coordinate 5,732,614, forward strand.
GACCCACCTTAAAAAATTAATAAAAAAAATAATACAAGAAGAGTATGTTGTTTACACTAGCGCACAGTAGGCCACGTGTTTCACGGTCTACCACACAAAGAGGGAGACCGTGTGCTTTTGCGGTCTACCGCAGAGAGCTTGCACAGTAGACCATGCCCTTTGGCAGTCTACTGCACAAAGCTCCCACGATAGACCACATGCTTTTGTGGTCTACCGCACAAAGCTCCCACGATAGACCACGCTGGTGTGCACGTCTCTTTCTTTTTTTTTTAAACAATCTTTCTTTTTTTCTTTTCAAGCTCTCTTTTTTTTTTTTTTTTACCGTGTAAAGGTCGCTATTCTCTTTTTTTGGGTTCTTCTTTCTAGAATAGGGAGGAAAAAAAGAAGTAAAAAAAAAAAAAGGAACAATAGCAAACTAAAACAATGAAACCTAAAAAAAAACAGTAAAAAAAAAAGATAAAGAGTGGAAAAAAAAGAAGTAAAAAAATTAATGTTGGTCACTCTCTTGGATTCCATCAAACCCGAGAGAGAGAGAGAGAGAGAGAGAGCAGTCACCCTAGCACGCGGATGGGAGGCGACGCCCTACTTGTTCGGTCACCCGCATATGTAGGTGGCAAGCGGGCGTAAGCAGCACGGTCACCCATGCGGGTGGTTTTTTTTTTTTGGTTTCTTCTTTTTTTTTTCACCCTTCACTATTCTTTTTTCACTTCTTTTTTTTTCCATCCTTCACCTTTCTTTTTTTTTTAACTTTTTTTTTTAGATTTCTTCCTTTTTTTTTTTTTACTTCTTTTTTTTCAACAATTACCCTTCTTTCTTTCTTTTTTCACATCTCTTTTTTTCTAAGTTTCACTATTTCAACTTGCTAATGTTCTTTTTTTTTTTTTACTTCTTTTTTTTGGTTTCTTCTTTTTATTTTTTACTTCTTTTTTTTAGCCCTTCACCTTCTTTATTTTTCCCTTACTAATCTATCTCTTCTTCTCTCTCCATTTTTTTCCACTTGTTTTTTTTTTTTTAAGGTTTCATTAAGAAGCAGAAATTATCGAGAATAAAAGCAACTTATACTAAAAAGTAGAAATTACTCCGAGGAGTAAAAATTATCGAGAAGCAGAAATTACCGAGTAGAAACTATCGAGAAGGAGAATAATGTACACCAAGGAGTAGAAATTACTCCGACGAGTAAAAATTACCGAGGAGTAGAAATCATCAAGAAACAGAGCAATGTACACTGAGGAGTAGAAATTACCAAATAGCAGAAATAAATTAACGAGGAGTAGAAATCATCGACAAGCAGAACAATGTACACTGAGGAGTAGAAATCATCGAGGAGTAGAAATAAATTACCGAGGAGATGGATCTATTGCTTATAACTCTTCTTGAACCTGCTCTAACTTCTACATTTGATGCTCAAGAGATGGAGAATCCAAGCTCTGCTATCAAAATCATTGGTTGAAGGGGTCTTCTTAGTTGCTCAATTTTGTCTAATGAGAATATAGGCTCACGTAAGTTGGTAAGTGGTTGAGAGATTGAGCTAGACCAGCAAGACAAGAGCCGAGAAAGTCCATGAAATGTGGATATGTATACAACGAGCAAGCACGCAGTAGATAGCGAGCAAGCAAGCAATTGACTATCTCTCTGTATATGTCTTGTCTCTCGGTATATGTCTCCAGTGCTCATTGGGTCTCTCAGCAATTGCATGCCTCTCGGTGCTTGGTGGACTCGAGTCATTAATAGGAGTGGAGATGGGTTCTTGGTTAAGCCTCTCGACTACCTCTCTTAGTTAAGCCGCTCGGCTATAATTCAATCACGATTAATGATGTTGGACCATCTAGAAGATCGCGAAGGAGCACAAGAATTAAAAAAAAAAAAATCCCAAATAAATTCTTTGTATTCATAGATCTTGTGGGTTAGTTTGGTATACTAGAATTGTTGTATGAGCTGTGAATAGATATTCTGGAATTATTGGTTTGTTAGTATTGTTTGTGTACTAGAATTGGTCCAAAATACTATACTTCAATTCTAACATTATGCTAGATATTTGAAATGAATATCTTTGATTTGGTAGTATTGTTTGTATGTTGGACTTATATCGGCATTGGTGTACAATATTGAACTTCAAGTCATTTTTTTTTTTTATAAAGGTAATTAGAATATAAAATTAGATCATGTTCATGTCATTGCCAACTATCATGATGATGTGTTTTGTATAAATACACGTGACAGGACATGACCCACCTTTAAAAAAAATTAATATAAATAGACTATGTTGTTTACACGAGCACGCGGTAGACCGCATGCTTTCGTGGTCTACGGCATGTTTTCGCGATCGACTGCGTAAAGTACGCATGGTAGACCGCGTTCTTTCATGGTCTACTGTGAAAAGCTCGCGTGGTAAACCACGTGATAGTCTTTTTTTTTAAACACTCTTTGTTTTTTTTTTTTTTCCCTTTTTAAACTCTCTTTATTTTTTTTATTTTTTTTTTGGTGGTCAACCGTGAAATGCATTACCCTATTTCTTTCTCTCTGGTTACAATATTTTTTATTTACTCCTCGGCACAATATGGCTTGTAAAAATGTGTAGATAATAATAATAATTTATACAATGAAAGTCAAAAAAGGGAGGCCAAATTCTCATTAAACTTAGGAATGTAAAATATATATATCTATATATATAAGCAAAACAACAAAAGACAAAAGTAGTTTTTGTTCTGCTTGATCAATTGAGAGATTTAATACAAGTGTAAAACCGAGAGATGCATTATCCTATTTCTTTCTTAACTCCTTGGCACATTATTTTCCATTTACCCTCTAAGTGATGTTATTTGCTTAGTAAACTTTTAGCGTTGGTGTACCATTTGTTTTTTCATTTTTAAGTTTCGGGTTAGTAGTGACCGTTTAAATTTGAGCCTCTCGACTACCTCACTTGATTAAGCCTCTCGGCTTAGTTGACTTCTTTCGATGATCAAATTCCTTGACTACCGAGAGAGGCCAAGTTCCTTGGCTACTGAGAGAGGGCAAGCTCCTCCGCTATAACTCTGGGTTACAATGAGAAAAGAAAACTCCTCAATTACAATAATGTGTCAAGAGATGCAATGAAAGTACTCAAAGAGAAAGTGATAGTCTAATCGCAGCAAAATGCAATAAGTATTTAAAGAAATGGCTCTTTAAAATTAATTATTTTCATATATTTTACAAAATACAGAAATCTCAAATGGTTCAGTCGGAGTTTTTCGATGTTACATATTTAGAAGTAGGAAAGACAAATACAAATCTTCACAACAGAGGAATAGTTTCGACACACCACGATCATTATCTGATACACTACTCTACTCAATCGAAACTAACATTTTTAAAATCAGCAATAAATATGAAAAGTGACAAAACAATCGTCAAGCAAATAAAATATTTAGAAACAGGAAAGACAACCACAAACCTTCAATAGAGGAATGGCTACATAATGAGCACCTGACCATCTCCATTTGTCCCGATTAAAGAGAGAGAGCATAATTTGTTTAATGAATATTTTTTTTAATCCATTTTCCCGCTTATATAGAGAGAAAGAAGGAGAGAGATAGGGTATATAGAGGAATGATTTCCATATATCACGATCGTCGAGATCATGATATATCACTCTTCAAATGACATTGAGAAAGAGAAAATTTAATTGCAGCAAAATGCAATAAGTACTCAAAAGAATAGCCTTCGTAGAGTTTTTTTTTCTAATACGAAAGGAAGTTAAATTTATAAAATTATCCAAACTCCTAAATAATGACATAAGCACAAGAAGGTCGTTCTAAAATAAATAAGAGTAAAAAAATAAATTGTTGGAAAGTCCTAATCGTTCTAAGCATGTTTTCGGTAAAATCAGTTACAAAATTTATTTTTTTAATGTTTTTGAAGATATAAGAAGGAAAGAAAAATAAATAAAAAAATAAAAGAAAATATAAGTCCAATTAAAAAAAAGGTCACATCAAGTCTAATTTACCGACAAACAATCACCTCCTATCAATCGAGGGACAACGAAATCCAACGTAACTGGGTTATTTATCTATATGGTTAATAAACTCATTTTTTTTAAAACGATGCGTATGGTCCTCCGATCTGACTTTTAACCAATAAGAAAAGTGGCTGTAGTAATAATAAAAATAATAATAACAAATTCGACGCGCCTCTTTTCCTTCCCTCACAACACGAATCTCTCTCTCTCTCCCTCTCTCTCTCTCTCTCACATAATCATAACTTATCTCTTGCATACGTCTCACTTTCTCTCTCTAACATATATTCTCGACTCCACTTTACCATTCCTTCTGTTTTGGTTTAGAGAATCTCGATCTCTTCAGCTATGGCGTACAGAGGGGTAAGCTCTCTTAGACATTTTTCAACTCTTGCTTATAGTCATAGTTGATCTGAATTAGGTCAAGTGTCTAACTTGTGTTTTTCTTGAAGATCTTGGTTAAATTTTTGTTTTCTTCTTTGGGGTGCTCTCGATTAGCTTGCTGGCTTTTTTATTATCATTATCTTTTAAGAGTTTAATTGATGGGTTTTATTGATTTGCGTGATTTGATTTAGCTATACATCTTTAGTCATTTTGTTGTGAAAGTGAAAATTTCATTAGACCCTTTTCTAGGACAATCTAAACGATATAATTTTTTGTGGTTAATTATGTTCTTTTTTCAATGATGTTGGTTATCGATGATTTTGATGTAGAATATTTGGCATTCATGCATTGTTCTATAAATTTAGGGATCATGTTGGTGGCAACATTTCTTCTGTTCTGGCATATAAGCGATGCATAAAGCTAATATTTGTTTCTTTTATAATTCTGCAAATTGAATTTGGGGTTTTTCTTTCCTTTTCTTTTCTTTCGGACTCCAAATCTATTAACTATAGTCTAGGATGTTTTTGTTTATATTTTACAGTGAAAGCTTGGAAGTAGATACTGCATGTCTTTTTTTTTTTGTGATTTAATTGGCTTGAATACTTTCAATTTACATTGTTAAAAAAAAAATGATTTCTATATATGAGGCATTGAACTGATTCATATAGCTGGCCTCTGCTAATTTCAAATTTAAGGCTTAGTCGACTTGTATATTTGGGCCTTCATAGGCATGTGTAAATTTCTTGAAGTGGATCTCATATTATTAGATAAAACTGGATGGACAAAATTTGGTTTTGTGGGCTACTTTGACAGGATTACAATGTCTGAGTAGTAATTATAGTTTGAATTGGAGTATCTGGTCTTGAATATGGTTGTTCTTTTTCAGTCAAATGCTTCCTCAGGCATGGGTGTTGCTGAACACAGCAAGTTTACTTACTTGGAACTGCAGAGGAAAAAGGTGCACCGCTATGTGATTTTTAAGATTGATGAGAAGAAGAGAGAGGTTGTGGTTGAAAAGACTGGCGGTCCAACAGAGAGCTATGAAGATTTCACAGCTTCTTTGCCGGAGAATGACTGCAGATATGCTGTATATGACTTTGATTTCGTGACTTCTGAGAATTGCCAGAAAAGCAAAATATTTTTCATTGCGTGGTAAGTTTATTCAATAACAGAATTTATAATATTCTTCAATTTAGTCTAATATGGTAATTTCAAGGATTAAAACTTCTATGCAAATTTATCTGCTTTTTAGACTCAAATCTGTTTATCCAATCCTGACTGCACCACCTTCCACAACCCCTCCCCCTCCCCCCCCCCCCCGGGGGGCGGGGAAAAAGCGCAACCATCTCCACACTTCTGATGTATCTCATGAATCGAATTTTTGCCTACCCTTTCTTTTGTGATCTAGTTCACTATATTTCCTTCACATCTGAGGACATTTGTAGGCCTTTTCAACAAGATTAAATCCCTATCTATACAGATGACCCATGTTACCTTATTTACCTGTGTTTGCTAGCTGCTTTCTTTTCTGGTATGTTGTCGTCATAATTTCCTTGAGGACTATTGAAAGTGCTGGCTCTTTAGATGTTGAAGGGAAGGCAATTGAGGAATAAAAGGGATACTTTTACTTGCTTCCTTGAGTTTAGTAAGTATGCTAGGCCAATGCAGTCTAGTCTACTTTGATTTTTATGAGTAGCACCGTAACTTTTAGGAGGTCATTATATGAGTTCTTGATAGACACCTTATCAAATGCCATTCTTTGGACTTTGATGACCTTTTTGCCAGTGCGTATTTAAATTTTGGTGTAAAAATGAGCTTATTATCATAAGTCTTTAGTTGATTTAGCTGCTTTCTTTCTAAAGGAATGGCTTTCCTATCTAGAGAAATCCATGTCATCTCCTCTGTGAGTGTGCGTGTAAAGAGAAAAGAAAAGAAAAACCAGAAAGAAAGATATTATGGATTGCATGAAATTCATCTGAATTTAATGTGAGGTTTGTTCATGTTGGTGGTGTTTTTGACTTCAATCAGTCATGGCCCGTCCTTTTGGCTGTGGTTATTTATAGTATCTTATACTTACAGTCTATGAGCAGTTTCCGCCATGAGTTATGTAGGTTAGGAAACATCCCTGAATTGTCGATTTTGCTGGTTTGTGGTGGGTTCATAACTACTAGGGAAAGTTGCCACTCTCATTTATCATAAAGCCTACAGTTATCTTGAGAATTCTTCCACATAAGACATGGTGAAAGAATACTCCAAGAGTCATGTCTTCAATCCAACATAATTTCCAATTCTTCCATATAAGCCATGTGTTTTTCTTGAACTACCTAAACATTTTGCTTGGAGACCAATGCTGTTTGATATAGAAGCTCTTAAGCATAAACATGGTATCTGTTTGATACAGATGCTCTTAAGCATAAACATGGCTTTTGTTCCTCAATCATTGCCTTGTCTTCACACTTGTCGATATCAGGGTGATAGTGCAAAAAGAGAGGACACAGTTTGTGAAGGATGTATCATTTGGAAAAATATTATTTAATACATTATTGTAAAGTTCAGTATTATTGTTCAGTATTATTTATAATATTGTTGCCTTAAATATTTTTAACTTCTTGGAATGAACAATGAATCTGATTTAGATGCAATGATACTTTCTTGTCAAACAAATACCTAATTAAGACATTGAACAAGAGACTGTTAGTATCTAGAGCACCACAACTGTCTATTATGCTATAATAACATGTTAAGGTATTCTCAAGAATCTAAAGGATTTAAGGTGCGCTATATGCATAAACATGTCATGCTGCATAGCTGGTGGGTATTTATTTAATGTGCTGTCAAACATGGTTGCAACTTTAATTTTAATGTTGTGTGTGTGTGTAGTTAGTTGCTTTGCTGTTGCTATTGAAGAAGTTTTCAGTTAGTTGGAATTGATCATTTTTTGCGAAGAATTAACGGCACTTTAAAATGGTTGTTATTTGTTTCTTTTCATTTATGCTTCCTGAAATTGATAAATATTAGTAAATTTTTTAGGTCTCCTGCAATATCGAGGATCCGGGCAAAGATGTTATATGCGACATCCAAGGATAGGTTCAGAAGGGAGCTGGAGGGCATCCATTATGAGATTCAAGCCACTGACCCGACTGAGATGGATCTTGAAGTGCTCAGAGATCGTACACACTAAACACTTCTATGTAAAGAGCTCTGCCTCTTAAAAGAGAAAAAAAATGGGCACCAACAAAAATACACGAATTTCTTCTCTTCAGCTATCTGAAGGGGATGAGCCCCCTCATAATTATGTGCATTAACTACTCTGACATAGCATACAAGCTTGATTACAAATAATTTGACATTTGGGAAGGCTGATCAGGAGCTCTTGGCTACACCCTTACGAAGGGAGGGTTCTGGACTCCTTATTTATCATGATGCTTCTCAGATGAAATTCACTATGGTTGTCGTGTATTGATGAATTGACCTCTGGATAATACATACTGGTATGAGGATGGTATTGTATGAATAGAAGCTTTCTTAAGGATAAAATGTTGGCTTGTTAGATAGCCTCTGTCCCTATCCATGGTCTGTCCCTATCCATGGTACCTGAAGAGGTTTGCCTTAATTTAAGGTTCATGCCTTTTGGGGTTGTCGCCTACTTTAAATATCTTCGTGTTGTTAAATGCTGATCACACCACGTCCCAGGACTTTTCTTCATTTTCCCTTTTCCCTTGAGCCTGGTCCTTGGTTGCTGTATCAACTTACCACATACCCACAAAAGGCTGACCGGTTGTTGGCTCCCACATAGGCGAGTGGAGAACGGGGGCAAAAGGAGAAAGTCTTGTGACCATGTTCATTCACTCTTGCCTACTTATGAGGTATATTTGGTGACTCATGACCATATCATGTATATGTTATTCCATGTATTTTAGCTTGAATTAAGTACGAGCAAATGTGCTGTAGTCGGTTGAAATGCATCTATCACATTTAACCAATGCAGGGGTCAGTTGGTTGCCTCAGCATGAGGTTTTACCAAGATCTGATGGTGGAACACACAGTTCATTGCTTCAGCAGCCCTTGTTCATGCTTCTTGGGTATTAAGAGGGATCAATTATATCAAATGGTGATGTCTATAGTTGATCTTTTGAAGCAAGACTGGATCTTATGAATGCTTTGTTGCGCCAATTCAGTTGCCAACTTCTTGGCTTTTGCATTTGAAATTGGGAATTTTTTTGTGATCCATATCAACAAAGCCTTCATTCTCTTGTTCAAGTATGTCAGCATGACCCAGTGGCAACTGCCCTAAATTCCTGCAGTCTGAGTCCCATTCTTGTAGTCAAATGATAATGGAAAACTTGTTCTTGGAGTCTAGAACCTGTTGATGAGAATGAGACATGAACATGAATGGAGAGCATCATTGAGAATGAGATGTAGACAAGCTCACGTGGGAGAAAATGGCCATCGCAGGCTCTTATTCCTTTTCTTCCCCCCTGTTTCCCTTTTTTAATCAATTATTGCATTTGCTTACTTGTATAAAAAGCAAAATAGACTTCTTAATATACTTAATATTATTATAGGATTAATGGATAAAATTTACTAATGGATCAACATTTGCACCAAACAAAGGAGTAAATGTTACCTCAGAAAAGTTCTCATGGGTTGTATGGTTCAAAGAGGTCCAGGTTTGTCCCGTTCAAATCACCAAAAGAAATGAAGACATCCAGTGGCATTTAGTTGCAGATTCAACGTGTATACTTCTGGACATACAATTGCTCCAAAATGCCTTATCAAATCTCAGCATTGCACTGTGCAGCTTTCTGGTCCTATAATTTTAGTGGTTACTGTCGCTTCCATCCTCTTGTCTGCATCTATCCTCTTTCTTATAGTACTCACAAGCCATGATATCTTGTTACATTTTCTCTTGTAATTTTGCTCCTTTTTTTTTTATATATATAGGGAGACTCGAACCTACGTCTATTATAAGGAGGAGGAAAAGTGGTGTCATTTAAACTAAATCTCATTGGCTCTGTTCTCTCTCTCTCTCTCTCTCGATTACAAAGGGATTTAAATATGAAATCTCCAAATTTTTTTTTAAAAAAAAATTATGATCACTAAACTATCCATTTAAAAACTCTATCCTCTTTCTCTCTCTCTCTCTCCCCCTTCCTCCCTCCTAATTTTGGGGGCTATATTTCAAGTGTCTAAGGAAATAATTTGGAGCATGCCCAACATCATTTTTTTTGCATTTTAATGGGCAAGATTGGGTAGCTAAAAAATTACTTCCGTCGTTTTTTTAAAAAATTTATTACTTAAAATTTTAATGGGGCAACATCATTTCAAGTGTCTTTTTTGGTATTACTTAAAAAAAATTTATTGTATTTTTATTTTATTAATTATATTTTAAAAATTATATAAAATTTTACAAGTAAAAACTAATTTTAATGAATAAAAATTTAAATAGTCTTTATATCAATAATTGTTTCATATTTTAAAAAATGCCTGATTTTAATTAAATCTAATGTTAATTTTAGGAGGATCTCCGAATTTTCAAAATAATACTTTTAGACCTCGTTGGCCAATCAGCATTCATTGCATCAACAATCAATAAAAAGCATATCCTTGAGCATCTGCAAAAGGTTGTGGTTATCTTTTCATAGTAGGGAGTGATTGATGTACTCAACCTTTTAATTAATTTCTTCTGTTTCAACTTTCGATCATACGTCCCTCCAACGTTGTCAACAGAACAAAGTTTACCTTTTCAAACGAATTATACTAATATGAGCTTATTTTATGTTTCGAAGATTTTATAGTAGGATTTACGATATCGGTATATATCTAATATATAAAAATTTTTTAATATTAATATCATTCAGTTTTTAAAATATATTAACACGTTAAATTAATTATTTTTTATATATTTTGTAATTATATATTTTTTAAATTTAATTAATTATTATCTTATATAATTACAATTTTTATTTATTTATGCTATTTTTTATAATTAATAATTACATATTTGATTGGTTAGATTTTTATTATAAGATATATTATTATATTATTTTTATAAAATAATTAATATTTATATAAAAATTTTTACATTCTTATATTTACTCATTTTTCTATTTTTTTATTTTTTTATTCTTATAAAATGTTATTTCCCATATAATTTCGTACCTAATCATCCACAACAAAGACATGGAATTTCTTTCAATTTTTTTTTTTCTCTAACATTACCATGAATATTGCCCCCAACAAGAGAAAAACACATAAAAAGTTTAGGCACTTCTCCATAATACTCAAAAAAGCATTTAGTCAAAACCCTCAATAACGCTGAATACATAACATTAGTGAGGAAAGTTAGTGTTGTGAAAATAAACAAGCCCAAAAAATCCTTTTTTTTTGTGGACTTGGTCCATCATTTGGAATTCGAAACTTTGTTTTGATTAATTCAGGTCAAGCCATGGTTGGATCCTAATTGAGAAAGAGCTCTTTCAACGTAATTTTTTTCACTCTCAAATTTCAAACCCAAAATCTTGATTGAGGAATCTAACACAATTTTCCAACGAAAACGAGAGCATATGCATTTTTTATATTAAAAATCATGTGTTCACAGGGAGTAAGACTTAATTTATGACTTCTTAATATGCTAAAAAGTATTTTGAATTATTCTAATAACAATTTGAGCCAAGACTAAATTTATTTATTTTGAATTATTCTTCCAACGAATTAGTTTAACCAAGTATATGTTTACTTCAAAATTAATCTAAATTATTAGAATTAAGACTCTAATTGTTGTTTTTGTGAATTATTCTTCAAACGAATTAATATTATTGATTTTGTGAATTATTCTTCAAACGAATTAGTTTAATCGAGTATCAAATTTATAATCAAATTTTGTGAAATTAATTTTTCTTTCATTTGAACAACCAGTGGTGGTATAATTTTATTTAAAATTAAAAATAATTAATAATTAATGCCATAAGACTAAAAAGATAACTGTTTGATAACTAACATTTGTAAAAATACTTATAAATTCAAAAAATATTTATAAACCAAAAAATAATAAACTACTTTTTCTAACATTTTCATTTTGGTACTTTTAAATACAACTAAAATAAATTACTTTGATCACAAAAATATATTTTCACCATTTATATTTAACAAAAATTACAACTATATCACAGATTTCATATTCTCATCCAGTAATAAGATTTCATCGTCGCCTAAGGGTTTCTCCTTTTTCAAGTTATCTTCTGGTTTCGAGTGGTATTTTCTTCTTCGGCTCACTATTAGGTATTTTTTTTCATATTTTTCTGTTGATACATTGAGAAAAATTTTGTGTTTTAATGGAGGTCGAAAATGTAAATGATGATTGGGCAACATTTCGTGATGCAATTGCATTAGAGGTCGCATGAGATTGATTAGCTGCATTTGTATCATTCTAACATACTTCTGTTAATAGACTTTAATATAACCTATATAAGTTTAAATTATATAATTTTATTTGTAAAAATAAATTTGAAAATTATTTACTTCATTTATCCATTTTTTAACCTAATTATTTTGACTTTAGTCTCCTATCATTTGAATCGTGATACTATTCACATTTGAAGTATATATTCTAATTAGTTAGGTAAAAAATCTTATGTCCACCATGGTCTTTTTCCTACTTTATATTGTTTATAAATATTCATTTTATCAAACAGTTAGTTATTTTTAATTAATATTTATTCAAGCAGATAACAAATTATTTTTTGAAAAATCTAAAATGAATTTATAAACTAAAAAACTGTTTATAAACATAACATTTTTTTTAATCAATCTCATACCACCTCTAAATATGAAAGTGTCGATTGCACTAAAAGAGTGCAGGCTCCCTTGAGTTTCAACTAGAAATGGGAGTGGGCCGGTTTCGGCCTAGAAACTAGCCTAGTTGACTTGTTTTAGCTTGAACCGATAATCGGCCCGGGACAACAGTAACTCAGAACCAGACCAACCTGCTATTGTAATCAGGCCAATCCGGTTCAACACTTTTTAGAATCGAAAATCAGCCCGGCACGGGCTTGGAACCAACACAGAATCAACCCAAGCTTGGAATTGGCGTACTGATTCCAATGGTCACTGAAACTGGCCTAACCCAGTCGGTTCCAATGGCTATTTTCCTTTTTTAGAATGTTTCCAATTTTACCTCCCCCAACAATTATAAACGATTAGTTTGAATGATATTTTGATCTGTAAGTTCAAAAAAATTTTCTATAAACAGGCCACAACTCATTTTCAAATCACACACAATAAAATATCATACTCTCTCTCACAATCTTCTTCTCTCTACTACACTCTCTCAAAATCTCTTCACAACACTTTATTTCCAATTTCCTACAATTCTCTCTACCGACAATATTTTCTTCTCTCTCACATTTAACATAATATTATAATCTCTTACTAATCACACCACTTATAACTTACAATATTTCTTAAGATTTGATAAGATTTCAAGATTGAAAACTCAAATTATTCAAAATTTGGTGATAAATAATCGTGATTTTTATCAAGTCGGTGACATTTTATTTTTTACAACTTTACTTTTTTTGCATATTTAATTCATTCTCATTATTATTTTTTTACATATTTAAACTTATTTTTTAAAAAATGGTCGGAATATATTTTTTACAATCTTCCCAATAATCTTCTCTCCCTCTATTTTTATTTTTCCAAGAGGACATTTCGGAATACATATATATTGATATTAGTTTTAAAAAAAAATAAATTTAGTAATACATAACCTATCACAACACACATTAAAATATATATATATATATATATATTTGAATGCATAAGATTATTTTGTTAAAAATTATGAGAAACAAAGGATAATTTGTAAAATTTGTCAACAAAAATATAAATTTATCAAGTATTGAGGAGTGGGGACACTTAAAAGACACGTAGTAAGAAATCACCTGGATAAATTACCTCAAACTAGCAAACAAAAATCGCCACCAAGGAGAATATCACAAGTATATTTAGATATAATGCGAAGACTAAAAAATAGAACAAATAGAATGAATAGCATGTAAAGAGTTACCACTTAATATAGTAGAATGTAAAATTTTGAATAATATATACAAAAATATTTACAATCAGATTACAAAAGAAGTAGTAGGAAAATGGGTAGAAGGAGGTTACTATAACGATTTAAATAATGAAAAATGCTTTAATTATAATTTTTATAACCACTAATTATAAATTTTCATTAAGTTTGGATATTTGGAAAGCAAAACATGAAAAAGAATATTTTATTGTTTTAACATGTCATTGGATTAACGATTTATGGCTTTTAGAAAAAAGAATTTTAACTTTTAAATATTGAAAATTTCCACATTCTGATGCTCACATGCTAGAGTAATTACGAATATTTGTCATGAATATGATATCAGTAATAGAATTTTTAGTTTGCCTTTCGATAATGTATCGACTAATATTAGTACCGTTAATATTTTAAAAAAATATTTTAAAAACAATATTAGATGGAACATTTTTTTTCATAATAGATGTGCGTGTTATATTTTAAAAATAATATTAGATGGAACCGGTGGAACTAATTTCACAATCCATTCGTGATTTAATTTTTCAAATTAGAAATTATTCAGCGAAAACACAAAAAATGAGACATTTATGTAATTTACATAATATAAATTTTAAATGACTTAAACAAAAATCTGATATTATGTGGAACTCAATTTATGATATGTTATCATGTGTAATTCCTTTTAAAAATATTTTAATTGAATTTGTTACTTGTAATTATGAATATGGTTTTATGATTTTACAAATATAGCAATTCAATTATTGAAAATTTTTTTATACATATGCAAATTTGTTTTTCGGTGTTTACTATCCAATAACTCATTTGATATTATCTAATGTTTATTAAATTTATCGTATGAAAATAGATTTAGTGAAACTGTTCATTTAATGAAACTGAAAATTTTAAAATATTATGAAAAAAATTTTATTTTATATTTGGTAGTTATTGTTTTAGATTCATGTCTAAAATTTGAAGGTGTTAAAATTCTAATAGATTATTATATTGATAGTTTTCCAACAGAAATATATATTAGTGCATACTAATTAAAATAAAAAATATTTTATACCTTACAAATCATATTTATATTATACGAAAAGAAATATAATAATATAAGTGATAGTGATGTGTGTAGTAATAATAATAGTAGTTCAACAATTTATTCATTTTCGTTTTCATTTAATTATTTTTATTTTCATTTAATTCTTTACATATGTTAGCAAAAAAACAAAAATCCACTTCCTCATCATCGTCACCAAATGAATTTATTTTATACCAATAAACACATAGACTAAAAGATTGTGAAGATAATAATCATTTTGATATATTAGATTGGTAAAAAAAATAATGCAATTTATTGCCCAATTTTGTCAAAATGGCCAAATATATACTAATCTCTTCGGTGTCTACAGTGTTATCGGAAAGTATTTTTAGTGCAGGTGGTTGATTTTTAATAAAAAAGCATACAAATTTGGCGAAACACTTTGGAAGTGCTGATTTGCATTAAAAATCAGAAAGATGAAGAATAAAGGAGGCAAGACATGGAAAATTGTTCGAAGATGAAAGATGAAAAAGAAGAATAAATTTTTAGTATATAAGAAATTATGCAAATATGTAATAAAAAAATCATTTTTGTAAAAATAAAAAAAAGTAACAATATTGAATTAGAAGATTTGAAAATCCAAATGAAGAGATTGGTAATAAACGTATATCGAATTTAGTAGAACCACTCTAAAAATTTTTATATTTTTATTTTTTTTTCTTTATATATTTATTTATTGATTTCAAAAAAAACAAAGTGATTAAAAAAAAAAAACAAAGAGCGTGAAAAAAAAAAAAAAAAAAGCAAAGTAGGTTAAAGAAAAATTCGGTAGCGTAGTTGGAAAGGGATTTTATCCACTTAACCATGGTCGGGGATTCGAACCGTCATGGGAATGTGAAAGCCGATATTAAGAGACCTCACCTTGTAAAGGGCCAGACAACAGATCGATCCGGATTAATTAGAATGAAACTCCAGATATCGGATAGTAGTCAAGTCAGAAAAAAAAAAAGAACAGGCCTGTTTGGGCCCAGCGCGGGCGGCGGGCATAGTTCACCGAGCTGAGTCGATTTTAAATAAATTTTTTTAAAACTAGTCCGACTCGACCTCGGAAGGCCTCAGAATCATGATAAAACCGGCCCACGTTCCCAAGTCCGTTTAGAAACCGTATAGGAATCCATCCAGCCCAAACCGGTCCCATTAATCAGCCCGCGATTCCTAGCCTGTCCAAAAACCGGATCAGAACCGACCCAATCCGGATCGGTCCCACCACTAGCTTCAACTCGTCACTTCAAAATGATTTGGCAAAAGACGGTTGACTCACGAGCCCACCTTCAAACCAGAGAGCGGGGATCGGAAGACTTTTTTTTTTTTTTTTTTTTTTTAAAAAAAAAACACAATAATGTGGTTGGGGAGGGGGGAAGAGAGAGAGAGAAGTGTTTACCAAACTCAGTAGCTGTTGCTGTCTTGCTGACCCCGTGCTTATCACATTATTGGATCTTAAAAGGAATAGCAAGCAGGATTTGGGCAACTGGTAAAAACCTTATCAGTTTTCATCTTTCTATGTCCATTAGTGCTCTCATTTTCATCTCTCCATGATCTTCTCTTTTATGTTTTTGTTGCCCTCCATCGTACCATGCTTCCCATCTTGTTTCAGGATAATATATTTTAATTGTGGAATTTAAAGCGAAATCATGTTGGGCTGTCTCTGATCCAGACCTCGAAGTCACATGTAAAGTAGTCTTTCATTATATTCATGGGAGCTGGTTTTTGTTAGGTTCTAGACAACTGTTTCCCAATTTGGGCAACTTTATTTGATTGGGTTATGATCTGTCAGTTGGGTTTGTTAGGAACCCGAACAGGGTCTTGAGTGTATTCTTGCTTTTTTATTGATAAATTCTCTAGTTTGGTTTTCACAACAGGGTCTTGCTTGAAATTTCAATATTTGGGTTTAATCTTGAAAGTATATGAATTTTTGCCTGACTTTCCTGTTGAGGTGTTGAGCGGAAAGATATGCTGTAATAGCTCTGTTATGAAATAAGGTTGGTGGGGTAGTGGATTTTTGTAGAGTGGGTTTGCTAGAAATCTCTTGGAACATGTGGTTGTGTGAACCTTAGTTGGGTTCGGAAGTTTGGGTCTTCAGTGGTTTCATGTACTTAAGACGCTACATGTCAAAGGACCGACCTACTTACAGAGTGTACTGCTCAAGTTGAAGTTCTATTTGGGGATTTCTGGTAATGGAACAGATATTAGGAATCTAATTTGGGACGGTTTGAGAGTTGATGCTATGGCTTTTGCATTCAAAGGTGCTTATAGGGGTTCTTGAAGTGGATGCTTGATATCATCTGATCAACTCGCCTCAGTTGTTACAATATCTTCGGAGTCGAGTCTTTGTGCAATTATAATCTTAAGACTTTGCTGCATTGAATTTGAAGTAACTTGTATGAACTGTCAAGTATGGGTGGCAATTCTAAGACGATTGTTTGGTTCAGAAGGGATCTCCGGATTGAAGACAATCCTGCCTTAACTGCTGCTGCTAGAGATGGCAGTATTTTCCCTGTATATATTTGGTGTCCTGAGGAAGAAGGGCAATTCTATCCAGGTCGGGTTTCAAGGTGGTGGCTAAAAAAGTCTCTTGCCCACTTGGAGCAGTCCCTGAGGTCACTTGGTGCTTCACTTGTGTTGATCAAGGCCCAGAGTACCCTTGCTGCTCTTCTGGATTGTGTTTATGCAATTGGGGCAACAAAAGTAGTATTTAACCATCTTTACGGTATGCTTTGACTCTGCAAAGCAAACATATTACATTTTCATTTTTTCTTTTAAATTTAGTTTTAATTACATTCTGCATTGTTGTCCTTGATACTCATGCAGTTCAAAATTTAGGTAGGCTTTACGTTTCCTAGAATTATAGTTCACTAGCCATTTCATTTAGGTAAAGCTTATGGAGAAGGCCTCTGTGTGTGCAGTTAGATTAAATGTTGTGATGACTAACCCATTAGTCACACAGTTAGTCTAATCACAATCACTGCATATTATAGTATGCATATTATAGTATAATCTATTACATCTTTACAAAACTTACCCAACCATTCAAATGGATCTCAAAGCCACACGCAAATGTATTACATCATCTTTCCATATCCTAACACATTACATAATCGTTTCTTGAAATCTACTAATGGTGCATGATTTCTTTAATGCTGTTTAGGGAGATGAGTGGCCACAGTATAGAAATATTAGTCAGTTGGCCTATAATGTCATTACATGAAAATTGGAGTGCTTGTCTTTTATCCTGATGCCGATGAAACAAGGTTGGTAGTTGGTTGGTGAACTTCGTCAGAAGGAATTTTGCTGAGTTTGAAACTTTGATATCCAAAGCAAGTGGTGCTCTTATTTTCTAAGCCTATACTATAGTGATGATTTCATATAAATAAGTTGAATAATTTGCTGAAGGATCAATGTAGTGCTGAGATAATTTGCTGATGGAATATGCCCTTGCACCACCTTGTTTTACATTTTGCATATAAAGATGCTGGTCGTTGTGAATGAATACAAGATGTTAAGTGAATTGCTGTGGCGGAAAAAAGTGGATGCACTTCCAAGTGGGGAGTTCTGACGGGGTAACTCATTGTTTTGTCAAACTAACTAACCAAAAGAAGGGGGAAAAAGGAGACATGGTGCCATGAGATCATTAGCAACTGTGTAATTTAGTTCACCCCTTCTCCTAACCTTTGTGAGGCAAAATATGTGTTATAGCACTTGCTCTTCTCCTGTTTGTTGTATTATCTAGGTCTCTGTTTGTCATCTTCCAGGGTTATCTAACTTTTGAACTGCATGCAGTGGCTGATATGATATTTCTTTGCATATAGAAACCAATGGATATCATGGCAATGACTAGTTTTCTGAAAGTGTACTCTCTGTTATTACTAATGTTGCACTGGCCATAAGCTTTGCTGCCTATGTTCATGTGCTGCTTTATTGCATTACTTTTTGCAAAAGATTTGGGGGTTGTGGTTATGGTGGTCGGGGAGTGTTGAAGACAGTGAGTTACAAGTGACCAAAGTTTTTAAATTTATCTGAAATACTGCCTATACCACTCGACAATGTTGTTCCTATCAAATTTGGACGCTTGTCATGCCCATGACACATCAGCAAGTTGAAAATCTGAAAAGGTTCATTTTGGAGTTATTCTTCAAAAGACAGCTTTAAGCAAAATTACAGGCAGGCCACAGACTCTTCGTCTAATATTCACTCTGGTCCTTAATATTTTCATTTTGACCCCAATATCTTTTCACTTGCTGGAGCTCAAACCCTTTTTTTTTCCCATTTTTGCACCTTCCTAATTGATTTTGCTTGCACAAACGATTAGCTTAATCCTACTACTATTTATAGGTGCCTAGCCCCTCCTAAAAGCTTAAAATGAAAGAGAATCCCGGAAAGGAGGATGTCACAACAAACAGAAGCTCTTAAGTTTGTTTGGAAGGTCTTAAAAGTTTTGAATTGCTTGAACTTCAAAGTCGAACTTTGAGATGTCCTGAAATTGTAGTTTCAAGGGTGATTGGATCTTCAAACTTTTAGGTGTTTGACCTATCAAAATTAAAAAATTATTTTGTTTTCTACGTTATTAATCCGCCATTCAGAAGACAAGATGAATAAGCTTTGTTGAAGCCTGCCCTCATTAAATCCACCGCCTAGATGAATAGGCATGTCTTCATTAAATCAACCAACAGAGACAAACAATCCCATTTAGACGAACGATCCCACCATCACCAAATTTGTCAACTAAGGCAACATTTAAAACGAAATTAAGCATTCACACCATTGTTTTAATACTTCAAAGTTGGAGAAACGGAGGATTTTCTTTTATCTTTTGTGAATAAACACTGGAATTTCTTTTATCTTTTGTGAATAAACACTTAGAGATTTGTAATTACAAATTTTTTTTAATGAATTCAATTTGCCACTCGTTTTTCTTGTCTTGATTTCAGACTCAAAATTTGTTGTGAACACTGAACTTTTAGCTTTTAATGGCCAAAAGATAACCTTTCTACAAAAAAAGGTTATTATGATATTAAATTTCTCCATAATTAACTATAAAGTTTGTTTTAGTTAATAGTGCAGCTTTTACCTGGTACATGTGGAGTCTGATACTCCTGTATGGAGAATCAGGGAACCTAATGAGTATGCTGGCAAAGATGTATGATACATCTCAATGAGAGAGGTGGTTCTGGTGGAAGTTTTCTACTATTAGAAATTAGTGGATAAACTTGAAATCAATGGTTTCTAAACTTATTCACAGTAAGCAGTCCTTTTCTTTTTTGCAATTTTATTAGTGATAATAAGAGCTGTGTAAACATGAGGACATGCTGGACAAGTTCAGCCTCATGTCCAAGACTCTATCCAACTAAGTTCTCTTTGTTCAAACATAATAATGTGGTCAATGCAATTTGATTCCTTGAGTGTTAGATAGATTTGGGGAACCCATGAGGTTGTTTTTTCCGACAGCATTCTTTTGGGTTTGTGCAAGTGTGTCAATGAGAGGCTTGAAAAAGTTTTAAGTTAGTTGTCAAGAAACTGATGAGTTGTTAAGTTATTGAAAAGTAACTTACCTTTCTATTGTTTATCTATTAATTTGTTTGAATAGGAAATATAATTTCAGTGCTATATCAAAAGAAACTGTCTAATAGGGAATCACTCACCTAATTGTAAGTCTCATTTGTAGTGTTATTATTTTGCCACCATCACAACCAGGTATACATCACCAATGCCACTGCCATGATGCAACCATATCTGACATTTCCTGTTTTCTATGTTTTCTGCAACAAAATGCTTAATAGCATCCATTTTACCATATCACATGCTTGAGTAAAGCCATAGTCCATATGTAACTCATTATGTATGTACAAGTAGCACAGTTCTTTGTTGATATCAAGCCTGGGTATGCATTATCAAGTACTTATTTGTTATTCTTTTAATTCATCAGATCCTGTTTCCCTTGTCCGTGATCACAATATCAAACAAAAGTTGGTGGAGCTTGGAATTTCTGTGAAAAGTTATAATGCAGATTTACTGTATGAGCCTTGGGAAGTATACGATGACAAAGGATGTGCTTTTACAACCTTTGATGCATACTGGGACAAGTGTTTAAGCATGCAAATGGAACCAGTTTCCCATCTTCCTCCTTGGCAATTGGCACAAGCTGAAGGTATGCGTTTTAGATGTAATTGCTTTAGATGTAATTATTCTTGTTCTTTCTTAGCACTGATTGCGGGCCTTGAGATGCTTCACGGAAGCTTGAACATGGAGATTGTTGCCTCTGTTTTGCTGCAGGAATGGTTGAAAGCTGTTCAATTGAGGATTTAGGCCTTGAAAATGAATCAGAAAAGTCCAGTAATGCCTTATTAGGAAGAGCATGGTCCCCAGGTTGGACCAATGCTGACAAGGTTCTTACTGAATTTCTTGATCTGCATTTGCTGGACTATTCAAAGAACAGTCAAAAGGTGGAAGGGAACTCCACATCTCTCTTGTCACCATATTTACATTTTGGGGAATTAAGTGTTAGGAAAGTTTTCCAGTGTGTAAGAATGAAGCAGATACTCTGGGCAAAAGAAGAGAACTCTTCTGGCAAAGAGAGTGTGACTTCTTTCCTAAGGGCCCTTGGACTTCGGGAATATTCTCGTTATCTTTGTTTCAACTTTCCATTCACTCATGAAAGAGCACTGCTTAGCAATTTGAAATATTTCCCTTGGCATCCCAATGAGTCCCATTTCAAGGCTTGGAGACAGGGACGGACAGGTTATCCATTGGTTGATGCTGGGATGAGAGAGCTTTGGGCAACTGGGTGGATCCACAACAGGATAAGGGTGATTGTTTCAAGCTTCTTCGTGAAGTTTTTGCTACTTCCTTGGAGATGGGGTATGAAGTACTTCTGGGACACACTTTTGGATGCAGATTTGGAAAGTGACATTCTTGGTTGGCAGTATATATCGGGAAGCTTACCAGATGGCCACGACCTTGATCGCTTGGACAGCCCAGAGGTATGTTAGAATTAGCATTACATGCTTTTTAGGATTTGTAAACAATTCCTGGAGTCCAATTGGTAACATAGTGTTGCCAAATTATGAATTTCACAAGCTACTACCAGGGGTAAGCATTGGCCTTTGAAGCTTAGTTTTACAGGCAATGAGTGTTATGGCTAAAGGAAATTTAGAATAAAAAATTTAAGAATTATTTTGCTCTCTTTAGAAGGAGAAATCACCTTCACATGAATGCCGCCATTTGACAAGAAAGGATTTTGACAAGAAAGGATGTTTTAATGCTAGTTGTCTAATTCTTTTATTTCTAAAAATTCTGATCACAAAGTCCTGCTGTTTCAAGAATGACTCCATGCATGTAATGTAGCAAATTGATCTTTTGTGCCGAACGTAGAGTAAGAAAAAATTTGGGATATTGAATGTTCATACAAATAAGATATCTATGTTTCTTTTAATGAAACTTTTTGTATGAAAGGTTTCTCTTTTGCATACCTTGATAATTTGCTATAATTCTTGGGGTCAGGTTCAAGGCTCCAAGTTTGACCCCGAGGGTGATTATGTGAGGCACTGGCTCCCTGAGCTTGCAAGGATGCCAACCGAGTGGATCCATCATCCTTGGGATGCTCCCCTTGCCGTACTAAAAGCTGCTGGGGTAGAGTTAGGTCAGAACTACCCAAAGCCAATCATTGATATGGATTTGGCTAGAGAGCGTTTAACTGAAGCTATATTTGCAATGTGGGAAATGGAAGCAAAATCAAAAGCTGCAGACACTAATGGGGCAAATGAAGTTGTCGATAATTCTGATTCCAATGAAAGATTAGCGATTCCAAGGGTTGTTTTGAAGGATAATTCTGCTCTCTGCCCTACTACCTCCGCTCATGATCAGAGGGTACCAACAATTCAGAATTCCAAGATGGACACTAGGAAGAGACCAAAGACTGCAGAAGATGAGAGGCCAACCGCTCAAGATAACTTGCATAACTGCAACAGTGAAGCTGGAATCTCTAGAATGGATGAAGATTTATGCTCCACAGCGGAATCTTCTTCGGCTAAAAAGCCAGACATCAGTTCCAACTCATTCTCCGTTCCCCAAACATGCTCATCGTCATCAAATGGCACCCACTTGCCAGATTATGAATATTGCACAGAGAAGCGGCCGAGGCGTGAAATTCTTGACATGGAACACGGTTCAGGCAAGAGAATGTAGTGTATGCTCAACCTCAAACCCTGAGCTATTAATTGATATCCTAATCTGGATGTCTAGAATCTATTTGCTTAATTTACTTTGGAAATCGTTTTTCTCTTTCTAATGTTGTTTGTCTGATGTACTTTGTGGATAGAAGACAAGAAATCATCCGAATAAAGTTGCCATTTTTCTCTTTCTGTATCCATTGATTCTCAATTTCAACTTTCCATCACTGGCAATGAGTGATCTGATTTACAGATTTTGTATATGGTTGTTTGAGGGAGAGATGTATTGTATGGCTCCAAGGAGTTATATGGAGCTCCGCAGTACTGCTGTTTCTCTCCTCAAGGTAGCACACACCTCTCTCTCTCTCTCTCTCTCTAAGAAGGGGAATTAGTTCCTCTTAAATATATATGTTGAAATCCAAAGCATGCACCTGCTCCGAGTGCTTGCCATCGCTGGCAATGAGTTAAATGTATATGTTTAAACCTAAAAATTTTCTCATTTTGAAGTTTCTTTTCAATTGTTAATTGGTATTATTAAACTCCCATGAAACAAATATCTTAAAATTTTATGATATTTTACCCAATTATGCATAAATAAACTACATGACTCACACTTACACCTAAAACAATGTGTTGTATATCCACCCCAAATAAAACCCACATAAATCACACACCCAAAGAGGAACCCATTCCCCAATTTATACATCTTCGATGTCAGAAAATTTCTAGAGAAAGAAATTCTAGCTAATGAGAGAGAGAGAGAGAGAGGGATTCCAGAGAAGGAAATTCGTGGTGAGGATCTTCGACAAGCGACAACATTCAACAACGATAACGTGTAACTTTTATCTTCAAATTTTTGAATCGATCCTATAAAAGTAAATGTCAAAATCAAAGAAAAAAAATATAAATATAAAAAAATATAAAACTAAATAAAAATATTGATTTAATTTGTACGGATTCTCCTACGCTATTTATTCTTATCTAAAACCATATTCTCAACTAAATTCATAACTATCATATATTTACAAATGCATTGCATCCAAATTTTTAACGGTTTACCTCTACATTTTATTAAATTTTTTATATTTAAGCTCTTTACCTTTCTAACTGGTGCATTTTTAGATTTTCGCTGTACATATTTAAACCATCTCAGACATTACTCTCGCATCTTATATACAATTGAATTAATCCCGAATTTATTACATATTTCGTCATTTCTAATTCTATCATTTTTAGTTTTACCACATATCAATCTAAACATTCACATTTCAATTACACCTATTTTTTATTCTTATTACTGTTTAATGGCCTAACACTCAGAACAGATCTTATTGCGCTTCTATAGAATTTTCCCTTTAAATATAATGATATTATGCGAACACAGAAAATTCTGAATGTTTTTCTCCATTTCATCCAACCCGTTTGAATTCTATAATTTACATTCTCATCTATATTGTCATCATTCTGAATGATGAAATCAAAATATTTAAATCATTCACTATTTAAGATTTCTCTTCCTTCTAATCTAATCGTTTCTTCATTATACTGATGGTTGTCACTAAACTTACATTTCATAAATTCAGTTTTAGATCTATTCAATTTAAATCCTTTAGATTCTAACGTATCTCTCCATAACTCTAATTTAGTACTGATGTATTCTCTAGTTTCATCAACCAAAATTATATCATCTATGAAAAGCATACATCATGGTATTTTATCTTGAATAGTTTTTATGATTTCATCTATCACTATTGCAAATAGTATAAAACTCAATGCCAAGCCTTGATTGAGTCCAATGTTAATAGAAAAGCTACCACTCAATCCTCCGCAAATCCTTACATTGGTCACAATTCATTCATATATATCCATAATAAAATTAATGTATTTCAAAGAGATCTCTTTTTTCATCAGCGTCCACCATAACACGTCTCTTGGGATCCTATCATATGTTTTCTCAAGATCAATGAATTCCATATGTAGGTCTCTCTTTTGTATTCTAAATGTCTCCATCAACTGTTTTAGCAAATGAATTGTTTCACTAGTGGATCGTCCTGACATAAATTCGAATTGGTTCTGCGACCCACTTATCTTCCGTCTCAATCTCTGCTCTATCACTCTCTCACATAACTTTATCATATGACTCATAAGTTTAATTTCTGTATAGTTAAAACAATTTTGTTTATCCTATTTATTTTTATACAGTGGGATAAATGTGCTCTCTCTCCATGTGTGGGGCATTTTCTTTATTTGTCAAATTTTGTTAAAAAAAGTTATTAATATTGTTATTCCGAATTCACTCAAATACTTCTACACCTCAATAGGGATGCCATCAGATCCTATGGGTTTGTTATTTTTCATTCTCTTTATGGCATCCTTTACTTCATGGGGATAATCTTACATTTAAAATTTCTATTAATCTTTTCTACAAGTATCTCTATATTTTCTATATTTATTGTACTTTCAACATTAAACAACTTATTAAAATATTTCTTTCACCACTTTTTTATATTCTCGTTTCTTACGAGTATACTATTTGTTTCACTTTTAATATATCTAATCTCATTTACATCTTTTCCTTTCATATCCCTTGGTCTGGTAATTCTATAGATCTCTCTTTCCCTGTCTCGAGTTTTCAATCTTTTGTACAATTCGTAATACACTTTACTCTTTGATTCATAGATTTTTTTTTACGTTTTTTTTTTTGTATTTTTTATAAATTTCGCTACTACTATTATTTTTAAAATTCCTATAACACTCTCTTGTGATTCAGATAGCAGTTTATATTTTTTCGTTTCACCACCATAACTCTTTGCCTCTTGGAGCCCCACCCTTAGATACTCCAAAAATCTCTCTACCTATATTTTTAATATTATTAGACATATCTTTTTCACATTATTTCTGAATTATTATTAGCAGACCAATTTGTTACTCTAATTATTTTGTCATTTAAAAGTCGTCACATTTTTCTCTTTTAAATTCCACCACTTAATTCTTGACTCCATATATGGTTGACATTGTTTTTGTCGTTTAGCCACTCGTATGTCTAGAACTAAAAGTCTGTATTGAGTCGTTACACTCTCTCTCCGGTATGACCTTACAATCGTTACATGTCGTTCTATCACCTCTTCTAGTGAGAAAGAAATCTATTTTGACTAGTATTTGACTCACTTCTATAGGTAACTATGCGCGACTCTTTTTTCTTAAAAAACGTGTTTACTAGTATCAAATCAAACGCTACTGTAAACTCTAGAATGGTACTTCCCGCCTCATTGTTATAGCCAAAATCAAAGTTTCCATGTACGGTTCCAAATCCCTCATTTTTCTCTCCTATATGTCCATTTAGATCTCCTCCAATACATAACTTCTCGTTACTTAGTATGATTTGTATAAATTCATCTAAATCATCCCAAAATTATTTTTTACTAATTACATATACACCTATTTGGGGCGCGTATACACTAACAATGTTAATTACGTTTTCTCTATTTACTAACTTGACGAGCATAATTCTATCTCTCTTCCTTATTATTTCTACTACATCTCTAAATAGATCTTTATGTATAATTATTTCTACCTCATTTTTAGTCATGTCTTTACCTGTGTACCAAAACTTATTCTATTTCTATAGAATTAAAATATTTTCCTAACATCAATTTATTGTATTTCTATAGAATTAAAATATTTTTCTTATTTTATGAGCAAAATACTAATAGAGACAAGTACTTTAAGAAATAGTCGATGAACTATAACTTGACTAACACCGTTCTCATCCCCTTTTTTCTGAAAGATCAAGCCCCTCTTATGCATAAAAATAAATTTTTAAAAAGAAAATTTTAATCAATAGTTTATAAATAAGTTTTATGTTTCATATGCTATTCTTTTAATATCTGAAATAAAAACTTTATGTTAATTTGATGCTGAGTAAATCTCTCATCTGTTTAGTCCACACACAGGCATGATCTCTCATGTAAATCTCCGATCTCTATGACTCGACTCACACCGTCCTTAGTCCCGGATTAGATGTTGTGACTTCCTAAAATTTAATATTACTCCTTCCTCCAACAATTATAAAATAATCCTTTTGAATTACAATCACGACTTTAGTTTTATGAAGGAAATGTAAAGGAATATCGATTTTGTCAATTTTCATTAAAAAAAAAAAAAAAAATTAGAGCCAACATTGAGTTGTGTCAAAAACATTTTCAAAAATTAATGATAAAATCTTTTGTCTATAATAAATTTTTTTAGATTGAAATTAACCTCTCTTTTGTAGCCAAATAAAAACCATTTATTTTAAGAAAAAAGATGTGCATCTTAAATGTTTATTGAATTTCTTCATCTATCCTTCTATTTTTTTTTTTTTTAACTTGGCCACCAATATTAAAAAATTTGACTAATTCGGTTCAAACAGTCTAATTTAGACACTAACTTTCTCAATATTTATTTTTTATTTCTCAAAATTTTAATTAAAAAAATTTAATACTCTGTTAATAAAGTTAAAAATA
Organism: Dillenia turbinata; assembly: GCA_037126225.1. Taxonomy (NCBI): domain Eukaryota; kingdom Viridiplantae; phylum Streptophyta; class Magnoliopsida; order Dilleniales; family Dilleniaceae; genus Dillenia; species Dillenia turbinata. Next base: position 5,759,828 of record JBAMMX010000012.1, read on the forward strand.
TTGGTTTCATCTATACTTCTATAACAATTGTAATAATTAGAACAATATCTTGGATATCAAGCATTACTTTTTTTTTTTGAGAATACTAATTTTTTATTCAGTTATTTGTTTTTTATATAATTCTTTGTATTTTTTTTTCATTTCTAATATGTTTTTGCTTATATCAAGCAAATTTTCCAAAATATTTAATATTTTCAAAACATCTTATTTATATCTCTTCCGCACCAGCTATGTTAGAGGTTTACACCGATCTGTAATTGGGCAGCTATTCCTGACAATTTGTGTATTGAAATTGTGATTTTTTGTTGGCTTTCAACAAAAGTCGCGGCTGCGTAAAAATGGTTTCATGCATGCGCGCTGACTCAGTATTTTGTGTTGGATACCGTACCCTCGTATCCAATAACAAAATATTAAATTCTTTTATCAGATAAAAAAATTCATTCATAAATTAAATTTTATAATACTTAAACCGACTGAGTGAGTAATTCAAACACTGATATTTAAGTGTATATATATATATATATATATATATATATATATATATATATATATAAAACTATTATAATAGATGAAGTTAATAGTAACCATTAGGAAGTAAGCAATAAAATCTTGAGAATGACACAAAGAGACCTATATATGTGAGAATCATAAAACCTACAAACTTGTTAGAGTTGAGTTGCGACTTCACAGATATCTGCTCCTTGTAGAGTTGAACGGTTACCATCAGAAATGATGTAATATCTACAAAAACCGTCAGGGGATATTCCGACGGGGAGACTTCAATGCTCAAGTCAAAAAAATCGATTTTCGAATGAAAAAGAAACAGACTGAGAGCTCAAGGGAGTGGTTCCTATGATCAGAGTGCCTAATATGTGAGGCCAAGAGAGCATACCTAGTTTGAAAGATTTTAGGATGTCTTATACCTGTGAGAATCGTGCGCCGTCGGGTGCTCCAACCCTACTTTCCTTATCGAACAGATTCAGAAATCTCGGGAGTTTAATATTTCATATTGGTCGTGATTTTCATCCTTTGGGAAGTTTTCAATTTCTGATGGAATCTTTTTCTCAACTAAAAGATCCTAAAGATGCTGCTTTCAAATAGAAAATCGGAACTGTTAGTATATTTTGACATTCCCTTGAAATCGTTAGAACTGTTGGCTATCGATCGGTCGTTCGACCGATGAAGGGTTTTCGGAGTTTGTTCGCTTGATGGATCAGCTATTGGATACCCAATTGAGGCGGTTACCTTTACTTGATAAATTACGTTCGGAGCGACTAAGACCCTATCTCTCGGGAGGACCGGGCGACCAAGACCCTGTCGTTCGGGAGATCTGGACGACTAAGACCCTTTGGTAGATAGTTATAGAAAATATCAAAAATCGGTTGATAGCTGTCCATTTGTGAAACTCGCGTATAGGTTTTATTGATACTGACCCTTCCAAATTGGGCATAAGACTATGTCTCACCATTTGCCCCCGACTCATGGCCTTCTTGGTAAAGAGGTACAATGAGTAATGATAATTTAAAAGGCGCGAAGCTTTCTAGTATGACTTCCGTTGCTTCGTTTTCGAGAATCGTCTTCTGCACGTTTCATAAGGATTCACCTTCATCGGAGAATCTTGTACCCTAGCTTCTTAGTCATTGCTCTTTTAATCCTCCTTTGAGATCTGTCAGAGAAGTCATCTCCAAAAACAATGGCGAAAACGTCCGCTTCTCAGGTTTTTCCGGGCATCGGTAACATTGCGAGTACTATGTCCCTGAGAGAACTCCAAGAGGCACAGACTGAGATGCTGATGGGAAATGATTATACCCTGGTGTCTGCCATGGAAGCCGATAGGGCGAATACGGCGCCAGAGGGTTGCATACCGATATACTTATAATCGGTTAGGTATAGATTAAAAGTTCCATACACAGGTCTTTTCGTGGAGGTACTACGTCGTTGGAACATATTTCTGACTCTTCTGATCCCGAGTGCCTGGCGTCTGATAGTTGTTGTGGCTTCCTTATTAGGCTTTTGTCGTCTTCACTTTGATTTCGACATCCTATAGTCCATCTTCGTTTTGATGAGATGTGGAAACAGTGACTCGACCAAGGGCTAGTACAAGTTATAGACTCGATCTGAGTCCAGCTGGAGGTTTTGCTATAAGGAGTTTGTTGACAAGGGCTGGATGCAGAAATTCTTTTATGTTGAGTTTTCAAATAAAGATCGCATGCTCATACTGCCAAAAGCTGATGAGGTGCCTTCTTTGGGGCTGAAGCCCCCAACCACATCAAAGCACGGTTGTTTTATTTGGTCAATCGGTGGTTATTACAAATCCACCGGTCAAAGTATATGGGTTGAGTCCCTACTGGATAACCAGATGTTATCTTTAACCGACCTGCTGATTGGGGAGAAAAGAAAAATTGGCCCCTTTTGTTAAAGAGGGGAAAAATTGAGCTAGTTGGTTTCTTGGATTCTCCTGACGACACCATGCCAGAGATTGTCACTGTTGATAAGCCAGTTCGATCAGGTGTGAAAAGGACTATTCAGGAGGATATCGGGGCGTGTAAAGCCATTTTTGGATTTTCTACCAGGGTGTCTGAGGCCCTTCAAGAGTCGTCATCCCCTTCATTGAAGAGGAAGGTGATTTTTTCTCCTTCGCCTTCATCCGAACGCGCATTGGTGATTTTACCTGAATGTTTAGCCTTGACAGCAGTTACGCCAAGAGAACTTCCATTTTGGACAGAGGTAGTTTGTCGGGCGAATTAGGAGGATCGGGAGACAATCCTTCATCTGGTGCCACGGCGAGAGCGAATGTTTCCAGGGCCACAATGGGCAAGATGGCAGGGCCCTCTTCTGCTGTTCCGGTTTGGCCTTTTCATAAAGGAAAGCACAAGGTTTTCGAAGGGGCGGTTTCTTCGCTTGTAATCCTCGTTTAGTCCTTTGATGGGAAGAAGGGCTCGAAAGAACAGGGAACCGTCGCCATTTGTGCTGAAGATATACAATATAGCTACATAGACTTAACTGAGACGGATCACATCGCTAACTGGTTCGATTTTCATCGGTGTGAGCTCGACCTCCATAGGATGTCTTACGAGCAAGTCGGCGGGGCTCTTAAATCCTTCGAGTTGATGGTATTGCTCTCTCTATACTTGTTGGGTTTTTTCTCATTTTTCCCTTCATTGACTCAGTTTTCCTTTTAGACTATGGCTCTTGCCGTATTTCAAGAACGACAGGGAAAGCACATGATACATCACTTAGAGGGGCGTCTCTCTAAGTTAACTCATCCAACTCGAGCGCAGGAAGAGATCCTTGTTCGGGAAGAAGAGGCTGCAAAGAGCGAGAGCACGTCCGATGCGTTGCTCAGTAAGAAGGAAGAAGAGCTAAGAGACCTTCGATTGGAATTGGCCCAGTATCAAGAGCAATGCGAAAAGTTGAAATCGGAGGCTACGGTGCGTGAGGCATGTTTTCGATTGATAGAGAAGTTGGCTCAACTTCGTAAAGAGTCTCTTCGAAAGGCGGAATGCAGAATAGCTGAGCTTGAGAAATCTCACACGAAGGATGCCATTGTCTATAAAGACTCTCAACGTAAATTATCTGAGAGATTAAAGTGCACCGAAGAGATAATCCATCGTATGGGTCTAAACGACGCTCTGCCCCCAATTGAGGAAGCGACAAAGACTTAGAGTTCGGTTGTCTCCCCTCCTTGATCATGTATAACCTTCGTTCGAAATTTTTGTATCCGATGATTTTTGTTTGTTCAATAAGAAACCTTTGCTTTTTCATCAATAGAAGTCATCTTGTTATTTCAGTTGTCGTGTCAGCCCAACAGAAGCTTTTAGATAAAAGGGGCCGTATCCACCCTTTTGGAGAGTTCCATCCCTTATCAACGACGTGTTCGAATAATAGGAGCTATACAACTTAAACCCCGATAGAAAATCTTTCGATAGAGGGGTCACGTCCACACATTCGGGGAGTTCCATCCCTTATTGACGACGCGTTCAAATAATAGGAGTTGGGCAATTTAGGCCCTCCGGGTAATAGGAAATCTTTAAATAGAGGGGCCGCGTCCACCCGTTTGGAGAGTTCTATACCTTATTGACGACGCGTTCAAACGATAGGAGTTAGGTGACTTAGACCCTCCGAACGATAGGAAATCTTTAAATAGAGATGTCGTGTCCACTAGTTCGGAGAGTTTCATCCCTTATTATCGACGCGTTCGAACGATAGGAGTTGGACGACTTAGACCCTCCGAGCAATAGGAAATCTTTAGATAGAGGGGTCGCGTCCACCCGTTCGAAGAGTTTCATCCCTTATTGACGACGTGTTCAAATGACAGGAGCTAGGAGTCTTAAACCCTCAGAGCAATAGGAAATCTTTAGATAGAGGGGTCACGTCCACCTGTTCGGAGAGTTTCATCTCAATTTAACGACATATTCTTTCGGAAGGATCTGGGCGTCTAAGACTCGACGTTCGATTAGAGACTTTAGGAATTAGGGTCGTGTCCACCCGTTCGGGGAGTTTCATTCCAATTTAACGACACATTCGTTCGGAAGAATCTGAGCGACCGAGACCTGACGTTCGATTAAAGACTTTAGAAATTAGAGTCGTATCCACCCGTTCGGAGAGTTCCATCCCAATTTAACGACACATTCGTTCAGAAGGATCTGGGCGTCTAAGGCCCGACATTTGATTAGAGATTTTAGGAATTATGGTCGTGTCCACCTGTTTAGGGAGTTCCATCCCAATTTAATAACATATTCGTTCGGAATGATTTGAGCGACTGAGACCCGACGTTAAATTAAAGACTTTAGAAATTAGTGCCATGTCTGCCCATTCGAGGAGTTCCATCCCAATTTAATGACACATTCGTTCGGAAGAATTTGGGTGACTAAGATCCGACGTTTGATTAGAGACTTTAGAAATTAGGGTCGTGTCTACCCATTCAGAAAGTTTCATTCTAATTTAACGACACATTCGTTGGAAGGATCTGAGCGTCTAAGGTCTGACGTTCAATTAGAGACTTTAGAAATTAGGGTCGTGTCTACCCGTTCGGGGAGTTCCATCCCAATTTAATGACACATTCGTTCGGAAGGATTTAGGTGACTAAGACCCGACGTTCAATTAGAGACTTTAGAAATTAGAGTCGTGTCCGCCCGTTCTTCGAGTTCCATCCCAATTTAACAACATATTCGTTCGGAAGGATCTGGACGACTGAGACCTGACGTTCGATTAGAAACTTTAGAAATTAGGGGGTGATTCCTCCATAGGTCATTAAGAATCCCGTGCCGCGTGCTATCAACAAGTAACAGGAGAACGCCGAAAACTCTATTAAGGGAAAAGAGCAAGAAACTCCGGGTTATATGCCGGACAAATGCTAGTGGAAATATAGGGCTCATGCCAGTTGTCTTCACCACGGATTTGGAGAATCACCCTTCCTGATTCATCATGCGGCGGCCTGGGATCTGGTCTATTAGGCAGCTCATTCTCCCGTGATGTATTGTGTCTGTTGAAGAAAGGTAGATTTCTTCCTTCCATACTGATGAACTTCTGCAGTTTACCACTGCTGATCAAAAACTCCAACTCGTTCTTAAGCCTTTTGCACTCATCGGTTGTGTGACCGTAGTCCTGATAGAAATGACAGTACTGAACTTATCTTTCTTAGGATCTTCTTCTGTGGGACGAAGGGACCATCTGACATATGATCTGTTTTTTATCTAGTATAAAACCCCGACTTGGGGTCTCGTTCAGCGGAGTGCAGACGCTGAATCTTCGCGAGGGCAAAGCTCCTGGTTTGCCTCTCTTCGGAGAGGGCTGGCGAGGCGATCAATTGCATTCCTTTCTACTATGACGATTCCTCCGTCGGTCGAATGGTTCCGCTTCTTCTGACACAATATACTTCTCCGCTTGGGAGTAAAATTCTTGAATGGTTGACGGGGTTTTTTCGTAATAAAGACTTTCATGTCGGAGGAGCGTAAACTCGTTAGGAGGACAGCCAATTCAATATTATGGTCCAAAGTGGGGACATTTAGCATCTCTGTCTTAAATCTTTCCAGGTAATCTCTCAAAGACTCCTCTTCCCGTTGCCGTAATGATAGCAAGGAAGTGGATTTCCGCTTGACTCCCTGACTGATTATAAAATGAGTCTCAAACTGTTGTTGGAGGTGGGTGAAACTCTTGATACTAAACGATGGGAGAGAGTTAAACCATGTTAGAGCATTACCCTTGAGAGTAGTGGGAAGTGCTTGCACATTGTTGCGTTTGATAGGTCTCTGGAGACCATAACTGTTATGAAGTGGGTAGCGTGGTCACGGGGGTCAGTCGTTCCATCATATCGCTCCATGGGAGGTAAAAGGACATCTCTTGGTATTGGCTCTGAGGAAATCTTTGAATAGAAGAGCGATTCACCTAAAAGGTGTAGGGGATCTTCCCCATTCCTTGCACCCGCCCTTTTAAGCTCGGCAACCACGAGTTGCTCGACTTGCTTCTTCAGATCTTCAGGGTCGTATTGAGAGATCACCAATGGTTCATAATTAGCCGGAAGTCCTCGTTTAGGTGGTCGCTCATATTCGGACTCCGCTGCAGATGAGTGGTTGTCCGGTCCATGGGCTCGCCAGTTGTTTACTCATTTTTTAGAGTCTCGACTCCAATCTCTCCATTTGAGGTTGGTTCGCCTGTTCTAGCGCTGAGGCTATGACCGGTTATTTCTGAGCCACGGGTTGTAGGATTTGCTCCAGACAGGACGGTCAGGGAGAGAGTATATGATCATGAATTGAATGATTAGGTGCGGAGGGACGATAAACTCGGTGGGGACAGAGGCATGCCTTTTTACAGCGGGAGTGGCTCTCGAGGATGCTCTAGTTCTCAGAGGCATAGTTGTCAGAATAACAAATGTTGCTCTTATCTGTTTCCCCCGGACGGCGTCAATCTATTGAAGGTGGGTTGCGACTCCACAGATATCTGCTCCTTGTAGACTTGAACAGTTGCCGTTAGAAGGAATATAATACCTGCAAAAACCGTCGGATGGTGCTACGACGGGGAGACTCTGACGCTCAAGTCAGAAATAACAGTTTTCAAATGAAAGAAAAACAGATTGAGAGCCCAAAGGAGTGGTTCCCTGTGATTAGAGTGTCCAATGTGTGAGACCAAGAGAGCGTACCTGGTTTGGAACATTTTAGAATGTCTTATACCTATGAGAGTCGTGCCTCGTCGGAGTATTTCAACCCTACTTTCCTTATCGAACAGATCCGGAAATCTCGAGAGTTCAATATTCCAAATTGGTCGTGATTTTCATCCTTTGGGAAGCTTTCATTTTCTGGTGAAATCATTTTCTCAACTGAAAGATCCTAAAGATATTGCTTTCAAATAGAAAATCGGAGCTGTTAGGATATTTTGGCATTCCCTTATAATCATTAGAGTTGTTGGCTATCGATCGGTCGTTCGACCGATGAAGGGTTTTTGGAGTTTGTTCGCTTGATGGATCAACGATTGGATACCCGATCAGGGAGGTTACCTTTACTTGATGAATTACGTTCAGAGTGACTAAGACACTATTGTTCGGGAGGATCGGGTGACCAAAGCCCTGTCGTTCGGGAGATTTTGGTGATTGAGACCATTCGGTAGATAGTCATAGAGAATATCAAATATCGGTCGATAGCTATCGCTTTGTGAGTCTCACGTATAAGCTTTATTGATATTGACCCTTTCGAATTGGGTTTAGGATTATTTCCCACCAAAACTCATCCCCTCTTAAATTGTTTTTTGCATTATCAAACACTGACAGATGGAGCCACAATGCCCGACTGTTTATTTATAAACATATGAAAATAAAAATAGGTATGCACCACGAGAGCTAAATAAATATATGAACACAAAAATTATTTATAAACATATGAAAAAATAAGTTTGAAAAACTAGCCACCAATAGGTATGCACCACGAGAGCTCGCAAAGGTGAATAAAAATCCTCCGAGACCCAATGATCATTTTTAATGATCTCAATCGAAACACAATTAACAACATGCATGCAAGCACAATGTGTGACAAATAAATAAGCACCGCCATGAGAGACCGTGATAGCTTATAAACTACAGGCTTCTAGCAAGCAAGGAGTGGAATGAAATACAATGGAAGGTCGCTTATGGTGTTCCTTCCAAAGTTAACAACTGTACGCATTTTCAATTAAGAAAAAGCTACCCCTATCAACACCATTTCCAATTAAGAATGAGTGTTTGGGTAGTCAGGGAAGAAAGGGAAGCCATGTTATAGACTTCAAAGGTGCCCAAGAAGGTTTGTACAAGGCCTCCACGAAGTGCTACATATTCCACTAACACAAGTCATTCGATGAAGGCAACAGTGACCATGATCATGAACATCATTATAATAATCATAATTACAACCAGGAAAGTGTTGTAAAGGATAACGAAGAAACGAGTAACAACAATCAGGATAATGAAAAAACGATTAATTTAGAATGAAGAAAAGTCCCAAAGAGTGAAAGATTTAGATATATTGGTTCCATCATTCAAAATGATGACAATATAGATGGAGATGTCAATAATAGAATCTAAGCGGGTTGGATGAAATGGAGAAAGACATTCGGAGTATTCTGTGATCGCACGATACCATTACAGTTAAAGAAAAAATTTCATAGGACCACAGTAAGACTTGTTCTATTATATGACACTGAATGTTGGGTCATTAAACAGCAACAAGAGCAAAAGATAACTGTAGTTGAAATGAAAATGTTTAGGTGGATGTATGGTAAAACTAGAAACGATAGAATTAGAAACGATAAGATACGTAATAACCTGGGAGTCAGTCCAATTATAGACAAGATGCGAGAATACCATTTGAGATGATTTGGTCATGTGCAGCGAACGTCTATGGACGTACCTGTTAGGAAGGTAGAGAATTTAAATATTGAAGAATTAATAAAACGTAGAGTAGACCATTGAAAACGTGGATGCAATGCATTCGTAAGGATATGATAGTGATGAATTTAATTGAAGAGATGGTCTTAGATAGGAATGAGTGGTATAGAAAAATCCGCATAAACTAAATCTTTTTTTTTTACGATTTCTTTATTTGTCTTTCATATGGTCGACCCCAAATCTTGGGACAGAAGGTTTAGATTGTTGTTGTTGTTGTATAACCAAGAAAGTGTTGTGTTGATTGATATTATTTTTAAATCAGAGTTTTCTTAATCATAAACATAATCAGCTTACCTCATAAACCTTGCCTCTCTCTCTCTCTCTCTCTCTCTCTCTTCAACAATGCAAGCCTGCAGCTCGTGGTCTTTAGAATGGGCAGGACAGTAGGCAGTCGGCCCACCTTTTCAGCAGTAAGCCCCATTCGTGACATTGGGCTTTGGCCCCATCGAACCCGCACATAGGGAGCCATCACATTTGCACCGCTGAGCACATTATTTAACCATTGAGACGAAGTACCAACTACCTGGGTCTAATCACAAAATATTAAATGCTCTCACGTCCAAATTTTAAAAATAAAAAAAAATAAACATAAAAAGAGTCAACTTCTCAATTGAACTTCGCAACTAATCAAATCACATTAATGAAATTTTCAAATAGTCTTGATCAAGTGAAGAAAAAACACCGACTCATCCATCCTGGGTGGGAAAGTTTACACTAAGATTCAATTTGATGTTAAGTAGAGTTTTAAGATAAAAATAAAATTGTAATATAATTATAAATTATGTTCTTTTGAGGAAAAATTTAATTTCTATTCGTACAATCAAATGTTTTTTTTATTAAAAATATCACTTTTATAGAAAATTATTACAACTAAAATAAAATAAAATGCAGACAAACTGAACTAAGTTGAATTTTTTCATATACTACCATTTCATGCCCAACTATACCAATGTTGGTTAGTTCAGTTGGAAGAGAGCTGAGTTTTCTTAACCATGATCGTGAGTTTGACTCTCCATAAGTACGAAAAAAATCACGTTAGGAGATCTCCTCCCAAAAATGATCCGACAGTAGGTCGATTCGGATTAATTGGGATAAAACTCCAGATACCGGATAGAAAATAAAAAAAAAAAATCATGCTCAGCTATCCTTGCTTTTAACCTATTAAATACATGAGAGGATAAGAATTTTAATACAGAATTATAGACCTAAAGGCGATTAATTTTTTGAATTAAAAATTTTATATAATTTTAGATGAATCCAGACTCAACCGTGCTTGATTCCATGTTTTATAAATGAAATGGGAAGTGATGAGAACAGTTTAATAGTTATAATATATTTCTCTTAATTTAAAATTTTCATGTTTAAATTTATGTGTAATTAAAAATAAATAAATAAATAAATGATATGGGAACCCAACAATAATTTGTGTCAGAGTAAGCCAACTTTGTTTATGTCAAATTATTATACAGTTGTTTGGTTCCAATGCTTATTTATAAATACAAAAAAGGAAAAATGACAAAGAAAATTTAATTAATTTGGGTCCTACCTTCACTACCCGAGTTGCCTTCCTGATTATTATACTTGGGATCTTGGAGGAATAACCTTTGGTAGTTAGCAAACAGACAAAGCAAAGCTTATGCCCTAGTCCTAGTCCTAGTCCTAGTTCTAGGTTTACATCAATCAAAAATATAATAATAATAATAAAAAATATTCATCGTATTAAATTGACTATTAAAGACTTCACTATATAATTAGCTGTCGATTTAAATAACGGGGCATTAAGGGTATTGTCAAAAGTTTTTGGATATGGAGTAAGATTTTTTCTTTTTTTTTTTTTTTAACTCAGAATTTATACTTTTATAGTCAATCATTCTATATATCAGTCTCTCTTCTCAAACTCCTTCCATAATACTTTTGACATAGTATAACGTAAAACAATGTCTAATTGGTTAGATAATTGAATATCGATATTTTTTAAATAAAATATCAAGTTCGAGTTTTATGTATAATAAAAATATGTATTGATGAGAATTTTATCTCTTAAAGGTTCAATTTGACTTCAATCAGATTTAATTGAATCTAATATTATTATTGAATATCGTTAATTTATAAAAAATATATAATATAATACACGCGAATCTAGATCAAAACATTTGTGTTGATATAATTAAAGTTTGCTATCAGTGAATTTTAACTCAAATAGTACTTTTTTTCCTCTCTTTATAATAGGATTGTAGTACTTTTTTCCCTCTCTTTATAATAGGATCGAATTAGAGTTTCAATGTATGCATCACCAAAAAAAAATTAATTAAAGTTTGCTTTGTATGCTGTCTCATCTCAACTATAAATACAGAATCCAACCCAACTCTATTTTTAACCCTAATTACTAAATTAACAATAATTTATTGATGGGTTGTTATAAGGTTGCACGATGCGGCATGCCATCTGAGTAAGCACGTCAGTCTCTGTCTATTAGATAATTATTTTTGTAGACCTATGTCCACCGGTTGAAGACTCGTAAAAAAAAAAAATATAAAAAAAAAAATTGTGTGCTCTCAAAATGGCATAAAAAAAAAATTAAATTGGATTTCTTTTCTTCTACTAGCTCTTTCTATTTATTTTAATCACTATTATGTTCCTAATAAGACTAAACTTCTCACACAATCACGAAGGTATTATTTCCCTAACACAAATACTGTCGCAAACCCTAGCTGAAGAATGAAATTGACTTCATTCTTTTTGCTACCTCTTTACAAGACTTTTCTCTATGATACAGGAGGAGTGAAGCAAAAAGTTTATATTATACGCAGGAAGTAGAATGCTAGCAGATTACGTTAGCTAGAGAGAGAGATATTCCATATCATGGTACAGTTGATCTAATAAAAAAAATATTAAATTTATTAATCAAAATTTAAATTTAAATATCACAAATAAAAAATTATATTTAGGTTTCTCAATAATTCAGGTCAGGTTATTTAAAATACACGTTCATAATTCAGGTCAGATTATTTAAAATACACGTTCAGATAAAAAAATAATAATAATAATAAAGAGAGAGAGACGTGTCATTTGCATGATTGTCCTTGCTTTGTACTTTATATTGTCCGGACTCACTTTCACAATAATTCTATCCCCACCCAGATAAAAGGGCACCAGAGAGAAGTTATACTAACCTAACTTTTTCTTTCTCCCAGAAGCCATTGAAAATTTGAGGGTCTCCATGTTCTCTGACATTTTTGAGTGCACATCTACCTTGGTCCCTCTTGTATAAAACCAAATCTTAGAAAGATACTCCCTGCTTATTTCCCACCACAATCAGCTCCCACTGAAGAAAAAGGAAACCTCCTAAAGCTTTAAATGTCATCTTCTCTTCTCCTTTGTTCATATCATATGTTTCTTCACTCCCATAATTAACTTTTCTATGCTAATAAATTAGGGAAAAAAATTACTCTGTTGTACTTTAAATATTCACAAAAAATATGGCTTCTCCATTATCATTTATCGTTGACAGCAATTGACCCATGAAATATTTTCATTACCTTCTATTTTTAGGAATATATATATATATATTATTGGAAAGAATATCCAAAGTTCGAAACTTGTATGGCTATTTTTTGACCGGATTTTATATTTTATTAGCTTAAATAATTAATTAAAAGAAAGAATTTCCTAGTAGTGCATACAGTGTCTAGTTTTTACATGCACGCATTTGTCACTAAGGGTCTGAAAACGTCTCCTAATTGTCCTCTCAAACTTGCATGAGTCATTTTGCATGCAAACATTGTTGTCAATTTTGACGACTCCACTAAAAATTAAAATTTTAAACCTAATATTTTGAAATCCACTTCATGCCGTCGCACATTAGAAGATGTGCGATGTGTTCCTTATCATGTCATTCTTAGAGAACTTCTATATTTATGAATTGTAGAACATAAAACTTTATTATTGTCATCAATTTTTTTTTTTTTTATAAATTATTGATATGCAATAATCATATTAATTCTGATTAAATCAATATTGAGTCATTTTAAACTCTTAAAGATAAAATTTTATCAATATTTATTTTGTTTATACACAAAATTTGAATATAAAATTTTATTAAAAAATATTAATAATTAAAAAGATATCGATAATGTTACCATATTATCTCAAAAGATTTCTGGTTAGGCGGTGCTTTGAAATCGTAATTACCATGAAAGGAAAAGGTAGAGGAAGAAAATTAGTGAATTAGGACGAGTGTTATTAAATTTAAAATAGGTTACAGATATAGAGGACCCCAGAAAGGAGACAAAATCCACGGGTAGTTGGGATAAAAGTGAAATCCGAAATCGGGTCAAGTACGGAAACCTAATCCGGACCAAATTGATAACCCAACGCAACATATATGAAAGGGGTAACCTCTCGTAATTTCACCCAACCTTGGACCTGTTTCTCTATCAATGGCTTTAATTCCAACCGTCCCGAAATTCCCTAATCAATTTTCTCCGTCCGATCAATCCACGTGGAAACATCATATTCTCCCAGAGTGCCAAACCGAATATTCTACCAAAACATTCCAGAGGCCGCATTCAACTCAACGTCAACCCTTTCTGTTTTCCTTTATAAAAACGGAGTGAGCTTTTACCGAGAGAAATTGAAATTCTAGCGAGAGAAACTGAGAGAGAGAGAGAGAGAGAGAGTGATGAGCGAAGCGTTGAGAAGGGACTATCAGGTTTGTGAAGAGATTGGTAGGGGAAGATTCGGCACAGTTTTCCGGTGTATTTCGCTGGAATCCGGCGAGTCTTTCGCCTGCAAATCAGTCGACAAGAGACTTTTGAACGATTCTGTAGATCGAGAATGTATTGACAAGGAATCGAAACTCATGCAGATTGTATCTGGAAACCCTAATATTGTTCAGATCTACAACGTCTACGAAGACGAAACGCATCTCCACATAGTGATGGAGCTCTGTAACTCCTCCGATCTGTACGATCGAATTTCCAACCGCACATTCACTGAATCCGAAGCCGCGAAAGTGATTACGGCTTTGATCGAAGCCGTGGCTCACTGTCACCGCCGCGGTGTGGCTCACAGGGACATCAAGCCGGACAACATCCTCTTCGACGACTTCAATCGGCTCAAACTCGCCGATTTCGGCTCGGCCGAGTGCTTCCGAGAATCCGAGCCGATGGGCGGAATCGTCGGCACTCCGTATTACGTCGCGCCGGAGATTTTGGCGGGAAGGGAGTATAATGAGAAGGTTGATGTGTGGAGCTGCGGCGTGATTCTGTACGTAATGCTGGCCGGAATTCCTCCGTTTTACGGCGAGTCGGCGCCGGAGATATTTGAGGCGGTTCTGAGGGCAAATCTGCGGTTTCCGTCGAGGGTTTTTCACTCTGTTTCGTCTTTGGCCAAGGATTTAATCCGGAGAATGCTGTGTAAAGACGTTTCCAGAAGATTTTCTGCTGATCAGGTTCTAAGTAAGTTCGAAACTTCCCTAATTTAGGAAAATTTTCAAATAAGCTCTCTTTTTGCCATAATTTTTGCATAATCGGATCAGAATTTTGCTTATATATGTAAATACATAGAACCATTAATTTTTCCTTTTAAATATTAATTTTTTGCAACCGTTTTAACTGGAAAAAAACTTACCTCTTTAATTTCAGGGCACCCATGGATAACAAATGGAGGACAATGAAGGGTTTTTATTCCCGAAAAAGTGTTCAATTTGGAAAAATTGTAGCCAAAAAAGGGGGAAGCACGTAAATGGATGCATATATTAGTATATGGATGCACGCATATGAATTAGGGATGTGTAAATATTGGGGAGGCCTTGGGATCTGCCTCGTGGCCTTTAAATTTTAGGGGTGGATTTTAGTTAGATCTAAGTTTTGGGGCTTTTAATCTGCTTAAGAGCAGTGTAAAAAGAAATGGCAAAGTCTGCTAAGGTTTGTAGCATCTACTAACTGGATCAAGAAAGGGGCTGCTTTGAGTTTTGCCTATTGTGTATTATCGGACATGTATGAATGGAAGAAATGAAGTTTTTCCCTCAAATATGCAACTCTTGTCTCTTTGTTTCACGTTTTGTTTGTGAAGTTTATGGTGGGGTTCAATCAATTTACCAAATGTATGCCAAATATGCTAATTTGGTGAACTCTTAAACGCTAGGCCTTTTCTTTTCTTTTAACTGCATAATGTAAAAAGTGTGGTCATCTTATAATCTAACTTTGCTTGGTTCTGATGGGTGACCATTGTTTCGCTATTCAACGGTATTAGTTTAAGACAATCAATTTTCTTTTTGAAAAAATAAATCAATGTTGGATCTAATTAAATTTGGTTCAATTCAAGTTGGATATTTAAAAAATAAAATTCTTTCAACATTTATTTTTATTATACACAAAATTTCAAACCATAAAATAATTATAGGGATATTAGAATGTATCCATTGGTATCTATCAATTTGAATTTTCCAAGTTTTATGAAATGAATGTGCATTAAATAGATCATAATGGAAGAAAAATAGTCTTTTGGGTGTTAGTTTGAGTGTTGGAGAATTAGATTTCAATTTAACATCTATGCAGATTTTAAATTATGACCTAACAAATCAAAAGAAAAGTTGGTTGTTTCAGGAGAAATTATGAGAAAGAGGGTATTAAAACCAGATCTTTCTTTTTTCATTAAACAATGCCAAAAAAAATATATAATTAAAATGTTATGAAGTCCATTGAGTTGACAAAATCCCATGTTCTAGCTCGGCACACAATGAGAAAGGTGATGGATCCTTGTCTCGAGATTTCTTGGTCACCACGAAAGAACCACGATCGAGGGGGTGGAATAGGAGTTGATATGGAGATCCGAGAAGTATATTCCTTTGGAACGAATGATTTTGAAGCGCGTACAATTATTGGGGAGCATAAAAAACAAAAAGAGAAGTTAATATTGGGCCCACAGAGGCCCACGTGGTGTTGTATCAGCATGCCCCACCATTTTCACAAGAACATGAAAAAGAAAGAAACGTGAAAAAGAAAGATACCGGTTATCCCCGTTCGTGTACTTAATTTAAATATTTCCATATGAAAATTTTATTTTAATTTCTGAATTTTTGAATTCTTTGCATAAGCTATACTTGCTATAATGTTCTGTTATAAATGAGTAAAGGTTGAAAGATATTATCAAGCCACAATTTTACCTGTAGTATATAAGAAATTTGCTGGCTAGCGTGGCACCCCATTCAAGTATCCTAACTGACCGTACCATAGGATGAGGATGGAGCGCACCGTACCATAAGATAAGTATGAAGCGCGAAAATCTCATGTAACGGCCACGTTTAAAGTGGAATTGAAGCCAGCAAAATAAGTCCGTACCCCGCACCCACAGCAGTCCCTTATCTGTCGTTTCTCAAAAGCATCTTCCGTACACACATTCTAGCTTCTCTCTTCTTTTCATTCTTCCGGGGAATCAATTGCTGCTGTGTTTCGAAAAAAAATGGAAGAATCGAGAAGAAAATATTTTTGCTAATGACGAGATTTTGGGACTTCTTCCCTCCAAAACTGATATGCAGATTATGGAATATATATATAAAAAAAAGGGGAACAATCGAGATTTATTTATTATTATTTTACTAATAACGAGTTTATGGGCGATTTTTAAGGATTTCCCCATATCTTGTCTCCTTATTTTAATTTTAAAAAAATTATGATTAGATTCTGTTTTAATTTAAAATTTTAATTACTTTAAAAAAATTTTAAAATCAAAACATTACCTTATCACACTCCCTGCTCCTTTGACGTTAATTTAGACACTTTATTTGAGTTTTTATAAAATGTATTATATTAATAATTTTATGAAAAAACCATCCTTCACGAGAGTTGTATTCCCGTGGGTTTCCTTTCGAAAAGCAAAGCTGTCTGTCCTCTGTGAACAGTTGAAATGAAAAGGATAAGAGGGATTATGAAATGGGATTTCTACTTATAGCATTTCCTCTCTGGGTGTGTCATCACCTCATGCTCATTCCGGTGCTTGTTCATTTGGATTTGTCGTCTCATGTTACAAAGGAGACGATCATTCATATCACACAACACCTTAGACATGATTGATTGAGAATATTTTCTTTATATAACTTAATAGATTTTTTTTTTTGTAAATAATAAGTTCAAATCCAAAAGTTTGGTCAAACAGGTTTTTTAAAAAATTACATTAAAAATTTATTTTTTTAATGAAAAAATCGGGAAAAAGAGAAATTCCTTAGATGAGTTTTACTTGACTTTTTTTTTTTAAAATAAAAATGTCTGAATTTACAAATTGTTTGAAATTATTTTAATTATTATAATTTTGTTACATATATAAAATTTAAAAAAAAAAAACTAACTATTTCAGTATTGATAAAAAATATAAATTATTAATTTGATAATTTGTTTATGAATTTAGGAAATCTTTCAAAAAATGTATGAATTTTAAATACTTATAAATATTTTATAATTATTTATGAATCTATTTATTTTATAAATTGTTTATGAAATTTTAATGAATTATGATTTCTTTATTATAATGTCAGTAAGTTTATACCTTATAAAAGAGATTTTTTGAGCAAAAGTTATTTATCCTAGAACATATCAATTGAATTTTCATACTCTTATTTTTCATGGTAATTTATAAACAAAAATAAGAGTTTTTAACGGTAAAAAATGTTAATAAAGCATTTCTTGAAATTTACACAAAAAATGGAGGAGATAAATCCGTGGTGAAGGGAATCGGGTGGGTGGCATGGCATTTGGCTGTTGATACAGCTTTTCAAACCTTGGGTTTCCCCAAAAAAAACATAAGTAGCACAGCCTATCAACTCCCAACAGCAAAACACTCAACAGACGTTCATATCATATTATACTATTTTAATAATGCAGGTTATGAGTGGTGTCACGTGACGTGACACCACGGGCCCCAATCTTACTTTCTTGGGTATTAAATAAATTGGAATAATGTGTCATTTAAGGGACAAACCGGACAGCGGGAGCCCAGCCCTGGGCTACATATTTTTGACACATCCCATCATGGCTCCACTGCTTACCCTTTACTCCGATTACCCACAGCTCTCTACTCCGCACCGATTCAGAGTCACACTCCCTTGCCGTTTTGAACTTGGAAAACTTTTGTGCTTTTCTAATTTTTATTTATTTATTTAAAAAGAATCATTATTTGTCAATTAAGCACAGGTTGACTTCAAAAGGACTTGTTCGATTTTATCATAGTACATACTTAGGTGTTGCCTTTAGTCAAGAGTTTGTAAGATTTCGTTTTATGACCTTTTCTATGTAACATAGCATTTTCCTTCATTTTATATTGAATTATAGTCGATCTAATAAAATAAAATATTAAATTTTTTAATTATATTTAGATTTTAAAACTTAAAAATAAAAAAATTATACCTTAAAAACTATTACTAAATAAAAAATTATTACTAAATAAGATATTTTATAAATATTTGAATAGCATTGCCCTATCATTTTGGGCTTAGCAAATGATGACATGAGAAGCAACAATCATGCAAATTCCCAAATTGCAATTCCACGTAAACACCTTATCCTTGCCTTAATCACATTGAAATCCTTCTAGACACCTTATCCTTGCCTTCATCGTCTTTTGTGGCTAAGAACCTTTGAATAATTCCACATGTTGAGTATCATGAAAATAACATTTTAAGAATTATAGAGGAGTTGTCTTCTCGGACACCCTTCGTTTCCTATCAAAACCGGCCTGGAGGGCAAAATAGTTGGTTTTGATTGGTTGATTCAAAATGTCAATACATGTGCATTAATCATGTTAGATATATGTTGATTCAAGATATAAAGATTTATGTAAAAATATTAATTAATTTAGACGTTTTCAAAATAAGAAATATAACTTTCGTGTACCAAAAATAAGAGATATTATTTCTTGAATATCATTCAAGATTTGAATGATGAATTCTGATCAAAATGAAATATATCTGTAATTAACTAAATTAAAAATTATCTATTTTACAAAGCGTAACAAATTTAATCAATTAGATGTTTAAGCTTATATCAAATGGAATTTTCTTTAACATTCTCTAATGTGCAAGACGGTATTATTGGTTGCAACTATAATATGATAGTGACGTGGATATTTATTTAGTGCAGGAGAAAAATCCAACAATTAAAAGAAAAAAGCTCTTTCGTGCAGCCCAGATTAATTGTTTATATAGTATCATAAATATCGTGAAAATATTCTAAAATCATACATTTGATTATTTATAAGATTAGTACATGATATAAATCTTTTTCAGAGATGAAACTAATCTTGGAATTCTTTTAAAATAAGAATTAAAAGTAAAATTTGGCCTAATCATTGTCTTAGATAAAGTTGTCTCCGTATTACTAAGGATGGATCAGTAGATGGTGGGACACTCTGTGTTGCTTAATCAATGTCCCTTCCAACTTTGAGTAAACGCATGGTAATGGGTTTTTTTTTTTTTTTAGACTCTGTGTTGGACAAGTAGGTCCATTTGGTGCCACCAATAATACAAATATTTGACTATAATAATACTTTATCTTTGAATTATCACTATGGTTTCTACTCTTGATGATTTATCTTAAATAATGGATGAAGAGTCCACTAACTCACCCTTTTGTTTTGTCTTCTTAGCTTGTGTTTAGAAATTTATTTTATATTTTATATATTTTTTTCAGCTCAAAGACTATTTCTTTTAGAAATATTGAGTTTGTAAATAGAATTCTTTTTTATTTTAAAGAATTTAAAATATTTTATATTCATAATATTTTACAATAGAAAGTTATACATAATCTCAATTGAATTAATCTCAACTTTATTATAATAACAAAATTTAGATGGACTAAATTCAATTATTTTTATTAATACTTTTTTCAATTATATTTTCTGTCCTATTGGATGGTCTTTTGAGTAGTCATGGCATAGTAATCTATGGTTTTGGCGCCGATGGTTGAATTAGTGGAAAAATATTAAATTTTTTAATCAAAATTTAGATTAGAATTTTAGAAATGAAAAAAACTATGTTGGAAAGCTCCCTCTATAGAGGATTGGAAAGTAGATCGAGTTGGATTAATCAGAATATGTTTTTAGATGACAATTGGTCAAGCAAAAAAAATAAAAAATAATGGTTTTGGCGGATGTATCTGAGAATCGATGGGCCTAAGGATGGTTTTGCATTATATTAACTAAAGGGCTGAAAAAAAAAAAAAAAAAAACTAAAGGGTTGTTGTCTGTAAGAAAGATCCTTGGTACATGCATAATGGGTTATATTTATTTGAGGTGAAACTGAAAATGGGTTTCTCTTGAATTGAAGAACACAGAGTTCTCTTTTGCTTTCTCAAGAGAGCCCACATTTTTGCATGTCATCACCATACAAAAGCCGATCTATGGCTTGGTGGTTCATCTTGAATTTGATAAGCCACTAAGACCAGTTTTCGACACTTGGCAGACTGAGAAATATCTTGTACCCAAAACGTTGTTCCATAGATCTACTAGATGTCTTTTACGAGACTTCTTGGGCAAGGATTGAACCAATTCATTGTTTTGTCATTTGCATTCTCCAAAGAAATCTAAAGTCATCCATATTTTTTTGGTGGGGCTCTAAAGTCATCCATGACTAACTAATAGAGGTAGGTTGTTCTGAGTAGCAATGGCCTAAGTAATAAAGTTCTGAACTAATGGAATTACTCTTCTTTTAATGTGTGAGAGAAATTTCTATAAGTATACAAGTGCCTTTACCAGATATAAGAGAATCAACTTGGAAATTATTATTTTTTTTTTTATTATTTTTTTAACCCAAAAGGGCCGACCCCTTCTCAAGGCAATGGAAGGAACATTTGTGCACAAAATAATTGATCCAAGACTTCTTTAACGCATTGGCGTTAGTCCAGTCCTAATCAGCTTTGGGTTTCAAGAGAATTGTGGGCTCCTATGGTGGGGTCGAACTGGGGTGAGTCCCTAAATTTGTAGGCCTGTCATAAGCCCAGATAGATAAATTTGTGGCTTGAACTCAAGAAGGCAGGCCGAGATAATAGTCTAGCTGGCTATTTGTAATGGGTATTAGACCTGTGGAAACAAAGCCCAATGGAAACATTTCAGGATTCGACACAACTCGCTTGACTAATTTGGGTTGGGCTGTTTTTCTTTAATGGTGGAGGTGCTTGTCCAATTTTCAGACCCAAACTTGCATTGGATCGGGTCTCACATCTACTATGTGGGTCTTGGGCTAGACCCATATATTAATTATTTATATTTATGTTATAGAAAATGCTGATGTTTAAGTCCTCCCCCACCTCTTTTCCTCCCTACCACTTCTCTTATTTCTTAATCTCTGCTTTGGTGTTAACAAGAAGAGTTGAACAATGACAAGAAAGAGAACTACTTCCTCTCTTTTACAAAAACATCAAACTTAAACTTCATATTGCTTCTCCAACTTGCAGATGGTTTTCTTATTCTCAAAATTCTTCTCTCTCTTTTTTTACTAGCACTTTCTCTTCTTCAACTTGTAGGTTATATGGCCCTTCTGAACTCTTGGTGTTAAATAGATAGGCCGGCTCACAAATCCGCTTCCAATATCGGCCCTAAAAATCAAGCCCCAGCCCTCTAATTTTTAGGGCCAAGTCAGGCCAACCTGTAGGACCTAGGCCCTATTGAGAACCGTACTCCTCGTCCCACCATGCATAAAAGAGGAACTGAAGTAATTAATCTCCATATAAATTGACGCAACTATGAGTCTAATGTGCAGGGATGTTTAATAGGAAAGTTCCCCGCTGATTCCAAACTCCACACAATTACTGCCCCCAGCAGTGGCTTCAGTTCAGATATGGACATCACGGTTGAAATCTTGGTAGTTGATTTTCTTACAAGTCAGATGACCCTAATCCAAAGTCTCTGCCCTTATTCAATAGTATGGAGCAAGTGGTGTGGCTCGCAACAACTGCACTCCTAGGCTAGGGGCAATAATCATATTGTCAGTGGGATGGGGTTTGCGACAGGTCTGATGAGGATTCAATGAGCCCCAGCGGAAGCCCTAGCCCTAGTATTGTAAGTTTGTCAAGTGTTTTGGTGAAGAGATTAGATTTTTGGAACTTCATATCAGATGATGCCTACAACAAATTGAGACTGAACTAAGAAGCTTGGTCCTTTAAAGAGCGTAGTCACAAAAGATTGCACTGAATGCAGCCTAAGCGATGATATTTTGACCTCAACTTTTCTGGATAAATTCAAAGTTTGGTACTTTTGAGTCCATGAATAAGCCAACTACGAGATGAGGAGCATGAATTTGTGAAGAGAGAGAGAGCAGTTTGGCTGAAGAGAGAGAAACAGAATCTTGCAACCCACATCAGTTGAATGGAGAGAGAGCTTAACGCTTGCTTTGGCATAGGAGCGAAACATTGTAATGAATCAAACCTTACTTCCTTGGCGGCTTGTCTTACTAAGATAATGTGCACAATAAGTTTTCATCAGTTTAATATTTAGGTGGATCATTGACCCGCATCATTTAAATTAATTTTTATATTAAAAAAAGTTCATTTTACGTTAACTTGCGGCTGGGTTTTTACACAGTCCAAGCATTGTATTATTTCTTGGGCATGATGCAATTATCAAAGCTTGGGCATTAGAGTCATCATACAATACTTCTGGTCACCATTGGCGATGATTCTATTGTGAAAGCACTAAAAAACTCAATATAGCTTAAATTCCTTCAACTTTTGTAAAAAAATAAGAATCTAAAAGCAATTGAAATATGACTTTTGATGCTCAAAACTTCTCAACACTTAAGTGTACCCGTTTTCGAAATATTTTTCATTCTTGAAATATCTTAATATACTAAATTAATCAATATTTATATAAAAATTTTTATATTTTTTATATTTATACATTTTCCATATTTAATGAATTATTTATTTATTTAATTATAATTTTTATTTTTATATTATTTTTTATGATTAATAATTATATATTTAATCATTTTATATTTTTATTATAAAATATGAGTATTCTATTATTTTCATAAAATAATAAATATTTATATAAAAGTTTTATAATTTTTATATTTATGTATTTTATATATTTTTTTTATTATCACAAAATGTTGTTTTCCCGTATTCACTTTTTATTTCTCCATTTCTATTTCCGTGTAATCTAGACTCCTCTGATGAAATCATTTTCGGATTTGGATCACCACTCCAACACATATGCTTAAGGAAAAATTGCTGCCCCATGTGATTTCGAATTAACAAAAAGTCTCCATGTAGTTTGGAAACTTAGCAACTTATCCCCACAGGAAAACAGAAAAAAGAAATAAAAAGTTAAAAATACCTTTTTTTTCCCACAGTTTGCTTTTTCCACGCTCCTACTCCTCCTCCTCGTCTTCCTCTGTCCTCTCTTCTTTCCCAATTATCTTCATCTTTACCTTTTCCACCGGAATTGACCGAAAATCCGACGGAAATCGCATGGATAATCTTAAATTTGATTAAAGCCATGCTATCTCCATTTTTTGTCGGTCTCATAATTTTATAAATGTACCTTTTGCGGTATCAACTTACTTCTATTTCACGGAAAAAAAAAAAAAAAATCATTGTACTGTGTTTTTTGGTTTTTGTTGCAAAATCCGTTTACCATTTACCAAAAGAAATCTTAGATTCATTTGTCAATAGATTAATCAAAATTGCTTCTTCAAGATGCTACAGTTAAAATGAGATTATTCTATTGCATTTCACGTCGGAAGTGTGATTGAAATACCAACCCGTTCAAACCAATTACTGATACACCTTAATCAAAATTTTAGGACCGACTTCTATGTACGGAGAAAACAGACTTCTTGTTCGATTCAACTCTATTTTAATAAGATTTAGTCGGATTCAACGTGATTACCGGACAGTAGTGGTTTATAGTAAAAAAGTGATTGAAAATAAAGTAATAATTAAAGAGTGACCTTTGTGTAACACAAGAGCGAATAATAATACTATTACCTCTGTTACTTTTTACTTGGCAATTTAAAAAAAAAAAATTAAAGAATATGGGGAAGTCTTACCGGTTTAAAAAACCTTTTCCCTATAATCAGTGTAATCAAATCAAATGATACAACGAGGAGTTTAACCTGTGCAATAAAATTTGTGGAACAAATCGTGTCTCTATGCGAGGGCCGGAAAGTATAGGCCGACTGTCGGACCCACTCCAACTCCAGAGAGTCGAGAAGTAAGGCAGCCAAGAGTTCTATGTTTTCTATACCACGCCTTAATCTGCGAAATGTGGCAATATTTCACTTGATATAAGATAAAATATTTGACATGTTTGCTTCGGAGTATAAACAAACTTAGCCAACTAAAAGGTATTCAAAGTAAACTTGTTTGCTTAGGAAAGGTAGGCATTAGAAGAGCCAACCTTTAATAAGTTCTATAGTGTTTGATTGAATTGGTCTTAAATTCGGATACTCATCGGTAACAAATATTCACTTATACCAAAAAGAAAAGGTAAAACTTATTTGTTGAACATGCTGATTAGAGTTAAAGTTTATTTAAAGTAAATCGAAAAAAATTAGTGTAACTTGGTTTATTTAATTACTTGAATGAGTTAAAACTAAGCCCAATCTAAGCCTCATAAATTGTTTCCAAGATAAGCTTATTCGACAAATCGAATAAGTCATGCTATAACGAGTTGAGTGTTGTAGTTTATGAACAACTCAGTTTAGTCTTTGAAATCCTATTTTTGCCTAATCTAATGCAAAAGTTATACACATGGGAAATGTGTGTTCATTTCTGAAAGGAAAGGAAGAGTTATTCTTGGAGCAATTGAAATTCAATTTTTTGATATAGAAATCAAGTTGAACAAAGCATTCATATAAGGGACGTGAAGCAAGCAAAGGAGCTTATTTCATCTCTGAGACCCAAAAACAAAGCCCTTTGAAAGGGAGCATGGTTTTCCATCTGCAAAGATGTGATCTCATGAACATTTAGAACATTATACACAACCCTAATCTTCTACAGAACTATAAGAATCTTACACCTAATTCAAATCAAACAGGCACAGTCCTAATATCACCAGTCTCCCCAACTCCACCTTCTTCATTTTCACCTGACATCTCTTCCAATGACTTCCCTTTGGACTCAGGTACCAAGAAAGTGAATAATATACCAAAGAAGTTGATGCAACCAAGCATGATAAGTGAGTTCTTCATACCAATGCCGGGAGGGTAACCCTTATCAGGGTTAGTCTTGCTCTGCGCAGCATATAGAAACCCGAATGCACCCACGATGGCACCAGACTTGCCTGCAGCTGCTGATATACCATGGCATGTGGAGCGGAACCTGGCAGGGAAAATCTCAGCTGGAACAACGAAGGTTGTGGCATTAGGTCCGAAATTAGAGAAAAAGAAGGTTAATGAGTACATAACCAGAAAGCCAATTCTGTTTTCCTTCAATGTCCAGTGATGGTATGGAATTGCCAGTGCAAACATGAAGACTGTCATGAAGAAGAATCCCATTAATTGGATGGCAAAACGACCCATTTTATCAATGAGTGCAACTGTGAACCAGTATCCAGGTACGGTACTGCAGAGAGCAATTAGAGTCTGAGCTCTAGCAATCTTGTAAACCTCTTGAATAGCACTCATTGTCTTAGCATCCGGGATCCAACCGATGGCAGAGAAAATGTCCTTCTGGAACAGATTCTGACTGTAGAAGGCGATATCGAGCAAGAACCAGCAAGTAGTAGTTCCAACTAAGTGAAGTCCATGTCTATGAAAAAATTCCTTCGAAAATAGACCAAAATCATTCTTGGATTCCTGAGCCAATCTCTCAACGTTCTCCCCTTCTGCCTCCAACTCAACCTGCAACACTTTCGACATGTCTGCAGCAGCCTGCTTTGCGTTCTTGGCAACCAAGGCAGTATAACGAGCGGTCTCTGGCATCTTCATTCGCCAGTAGTAAGTAAGCAAAGCAGGCAAAGCACCAAACATGAGAATTATACGCCAGACATAGTCTGCTTGAGGCACAGTTGAACCAATTGGATCAACTTCATAAGCAGGAGCTGGATATAAAGCCTTGAAAGAAGCTGAAACTATAATAGCAAACATCCCACCAGCCAAAATTCCAAAGCCCTGCATAGCAAACACTGCAGCAATAAAAGCGCCACGAGTTTTCTTATTGGCATACTCTGACATGATTGTCGCAGATAAAGGGTAGTCACCGCCAATGCCAAATCCAAGCCAGAATCTGAAGAAGCATAGTGTTGCTATGATACCTTTAGTTTCCTTTCCGAAAGAAAGGCCTGAGGCTATTGAGCATATGACCATGAGCATTAGGGTCATGCCATAGACTTTTTTTCGGCCCATTTTATCCCCGAGCCATCCAAAGAAAAGCTGGCCAGCTAGGGTTCCGCACAAGGCGACACCATTGACAGCAGACGAGACATTAGGAGGGAGTGTGCCTGGCTTGGGATCACCAACTTCATGGTAGTAAATCCGGCCAAGGAGTTTGGTTACTAGAGAGATGCAGAAGAGGTCATAGGCATCTGTGAAGAAGCCCATGCCTGCTATGACTATAGCTGTGAAGTGGTACCATTGTGTTTTCGCCACATCAAGTGCATTTAGCACTTGTAGCTGGTCTTTAGCCATTGTTAGTTGCTTCCTTCTTCCCTCACACTCTCTAATGACAATTTGAGCCTGAAAGAAAAAGGGGGCTTCATCAGTGTCTGTAAAACTAGATAAAGTCCAATATTTAGTAATTCCCAAAAACCACCTTTTGTATGGAAAATCGTCAAAATTTCCACAGAAACTATTATTTCTAAGTATTTCAATTAAGATATCTGAAGGGTTACTAGTTCTTTTTCTCATTTCAAAATAAGAGGGCTTGCTATTAGGCTTTTCTCTCATTTTTGAATCGACTGGAATGGGTTGATTGAAAATATAAATTAAGATTTTTAAAACAATTAATTATTTGAAAGGGAAACACGATGTGGAAGTATTACATGTGTGAAGAAAGAGAGAGTTGCGTATGTTGACACGCATCCTATAGTCGATCACCCACGTATCATGTAAAGCAACAAAAACACTAAAAGACTGTAATTTGTTAGTAAAAGGAAAACGACAATCCACACTGTTTAATACTTTGTTGAATGAATGTGATTCACTTTCAAATATGGTGACTATATGACTCTGACTAACAAGATTAGGATGTTGATCTTAACATGTGAAGGAAACATCATAACGCAATCAACCATCATGAGATTTCAACCTCCCTTATGATAAAATCATAATTCAATAAAATAAAATTAAAATAAAGGATGTAACTATTGTATCTCAAAAAATTTCCTAGATTGGCAGCAAAGGGAGGGCGAAAGAGCTACCCTCAAGTTTTTAAAATATAAAAAATGTGTATATGCATAATTTAGAAATATAATTATATATAATTCAACTCCTTAAAATTATAATTATAAATATATATTATATATTATCTTAAAATTTGTGGCTTCACCCCCTATATTTCTAACTTACTATTTTTTATGGGGTTGTTTAACAATTACAAAGACTGAGATTTTCGAATGGAAATTATTATGATATTGGTTCTGGAAGAATTATGAGTCGGTCTAATTAAAATTTTCTGAAGTTGAAGAGTCAGAGTACTCTGTTTCTACCCCCGTTTCAGTTGCTGCTTCGTTTTCGAAGCTCTACATGAAGAACTGTTTCCGTTTTTAGCCAGTGAGGTCTTGATGATTAAAACTCCATAATGCTGCTAAAACAATTAACATTTTTATAAGAAATGAATTACCCAATATAAAAGAAAATCATAAGAACAGAAAAAAATTCCCACCGTTGGATTTGAAGGTGATTGTATCCTGTTTCCTTAAAAACTAATTTTAAGTCGGCAATACATCTTGAAGTACTAAAAAAGGGAGGAAAAAAAAAAAAACAGAGAGAACATATATGTCTACAACCAACAATGTTCTTATGTTGTTACTAAAAATGCAAAGTTTAGACTTGTCACACAAAAATCTTGGAAAAGCAATAAAAATAATGGAACCCGCAAGAAAAATATAGAAAGAGAAAGAAAAGAAATCGTAATGAAAGAGAAAATGAAGAGCTATGATGATAACAAAGGTGGCCAAATGAACAGGAAGATGGATGGATGCATGAATGAATGTTAATAGAAAAGAGTTATGAGAGAGACATTAGAGCACACACCTCGACTGTGGTTCCAAGGAGAGAAAATTAAATGAAAGGCCACCAGTTTTTTGTTAGGAAATGATATTAATGTGCTTAAGACTATATAAAAGGCAGACAGAGAAGAGGGATGGGTGATGGGAGAAAGAAGGGGGAGAGTAGTTCCATATTTAAGTGCGTGGGTGAGGTAAGAGAGAGAGAGAGAGAGAGAGAGAGAGGAGTCAGTAGACTGTTCAAATTCTTTAAGCATCAAGTGTGAGTGGGAGTATATTGTATTCCCCTTTTGTGCCACCTTTTTTACCTCTCTCTCTCTCTCTCTCTCTCTCTCTCTCTCTCTCTCTCTCTCTGTGGACTGTGGCAATCAACCTCTCCTCTATCTACGTAGTCAACGCGTCTGTTACTTTTACTTCACGAGCTTAATTACTTTTTCCTTCTTGGATTTTCATTTTCTTTAGTTTTATGGCGGCATTTTTCTAGTATTTTAGTATGGAATTTGCCGACTTATCAGCAATACTAGCTGGATTAGGCCAGATTTTTCGAGAGCTAATGAATCAAATTAGGTTGTTTTTTTTTTTAATAATTTTTTATAATGAATCGTAATCAAATGGAATTGAATCGGAAAAAAGAAGATGAAGTAGAAGGTTTTACTATTTAAACTGTCTTGAAAGACGAATCAAATTAGTTTTTAATTTAATAAAAACAAATCTTAATTTCCGATAATTGAGTGGGTTAATTAAGTCCACGGGCTTTAGAAACCCCACCAAACCCACCCACATACCAGGTCACTCTGCCCACCAATGCATATGCTCTAGTTGTGTCTTTGAGGATCAACTCCGAGCAGCATGGTTAGGAAAATTAGTTGCGATTTGAATTAGTTTGAAATTGATCCGAAAATATTGAAAAATCAATATTCAGTTTGAAACCCTCTCTCGCTTAGATTTACCTAATCTCACTCCTCAACAAATTTAAGAGGAAAAAGGAAATGCAAGATATAACAACAAAATTTTGGGTTGGTAAAAAAAAACCTCTAAATCCATTTTAGTTAATTGTATTTTTAGGAAACAAAGTTTCCATTTTCCTCTCATTACTCCAATTTTTTGAAATATTTGGCCAACATGGTGTAATGTACATTTACTATCTAATAACAAAACAAATCTCAGTGCAAGTCAATTAATCAATTATCCTACTAAGGATGCAACGCAAAGCAAAGATTTTAATTCCTTGAAAAGCAAAGAAAAGTGGAAAATAGAAGTTATAGATCAGCTTGTTTTCTTTTTTTTTTTTTTTGGGGGGGGGGGGGTTAAGTTTTTGAGTACTAGACCTAATCTCTTAGCTTTTAGGGACCCTGAAAGGGTTTCTCTTCATACTTCCCCCAAATATCCAACTTCGGCCCATTTCAAATTATCAATGTTCAACCTCCTTGTCGGTTGTACAAAATATAGTACAAGTAGGAATTGAGGGTGATGCCAAAATTAGGATTTGGGAAAAGCCATCCCTTAGGGGCCGAAAGTAGGGTTAGAAAAAAAAGGACTACAAAACAAGTGACCCATTGACCCCAATGGTTCCAAATAAGACCTAGCTCTTGGAGGACCGTAGGACAAACCCATGAGTCTTAAGAGCCATCCAATTTGGAGGAGGGTTGTCATTAAATTCTAGGATGACACGGGTTTGCTAGGAGGGAGGAGTCATTGATTCTAATTCTGCCATCTAAGGATGGAGGAGAAGGAAAGAGACCTTAGATTCAAAGACAAGTAGTATGGAGCAGATTGGAGAAGAAGTTGGTGGAGCCGGAGATCTGGGTATAATCGCAGAAGCAAGGAGTTTTGAGTCACTCTTATTCTATTATTTATTCAGATAATAACCTAAACTACTTGGAATTTGATTAATTGACTTGTATTCTATTATATCATAAAAAAACTACCATTCTCTGATAAGCATTGAGGTTTCCTTTTTTCCTTTTTCTTTTTATCAGGCTACGCTTAACATGCTTTATTTTGTGCCCCTTGGTGGTACATTTTTGCTTGGTTGGCCAAGAACAAAAAAGAAAAAATAGATATAGATACAAAACCATGTGAGAAAATGATACTTTATAAGAATATAAAAAATGGAATTATGAAAAACTCATAAAAATAAAAAGTATAAAAATTTTTATATAAATATTAATTATTTTATGAAAATAATAGAATAATCATATTGTGTAATAAGAATCTAAAATAATCAACTTTTTAATTATTAATTATAAGATAAATAATATAACAATAAAAATTATAATTAAATAATTAAATAATTCATTAAATATGAAATATATATAAATATAAAAAATATAAAAATTTTTGTATAAATTTTATGTGTTTTTCTTTTTGTTAAAATAAATTTTGTATGTTAAGATGTTTCAAAAACGAATATGTCAAGAGAAGTTTCTATTAAATGAATTCATGTTATTTATAGACAATCATACCCTTTCCAATTAAAGTTGTATTTTTCTTAAAAATAAATAATTTATTTATTTTTTTGTTTTTAGACAAAAAGAAAGATGTAGGGTTGTGGGAGTACCAAATTAGATTACTTTTTTCAAATTAAAGTCAGTTGAGTCCTAAAATTATTCAACAAATGGCTTCAAAGTCAAGGGGGGAGAAAGCGGAGCTGAGGATGAGGAAAGAGAGTCCAAGGATGCGATCATGCAATGACAAAGGCATGCCACGCACCCCACTTAGCCCAAGAGTAACATTCACACACGCAAAAAACCATTCAAAACATACATACACACAGACACACATTACACATTTCAATTTGTTCTTTTTCTTTTAATGTGTTTACATTTGTATTCTAACTAAATCTCTCTCTCTCTCTCTCTCTCATTTCTCCATTGAATACTCTTTTTTGTGGGGGGAGGACCCCAGAAAGCCACTTTGCATACATTGGACTTCCGAGAGTCTCTGCACCTACCCGTACCAAGGTTAATATTGTCCAAAAATTTGGACGAAAACAAGGAGGTACTTGAATTGTTCTTATAGAAATACAGAGTTCATCGTACGGCATTTGTACGTTGACCAGCTTGGTCTTTGGATTACATAATAAGATTTGACAGATGACTTTGTTTTGCTCCAAAAACTTACTTGTGTTATTTTCCAACTAAAGTAATTATTTTATAAAAATATTATATAAATAAAATTTTTAATCAAAAACCTAATAAAAAATGAACTCCGAAATACTTTAAACTCATATCCTTAGATGATTCAACACATCAAATTAATTTCATTTATTAAATAAGTCTAATTTAAATTCAAAATTAATTGATATATACTTAACTTTTGCGTGTAAATAGGGCCCATTTAAATCTCAATTGTACAGTTCAAATCTCCTTTAAATTAAATTTCAATGATATTACTAGGAATTCCCAAGTAATTGGACCTAGATACGACGGTTAAGGTGTCAAGAATAAGAGAAATTGATGATGTGGCTCTTGGTGCATAGTAGATAGTTCACAAATAGTATCCGGTTCCAAAAGGGGATTGCTGTGGATCCATCGTGTCTCATTTGTCCGGAATTCCCAGAAACTATTCTCCACTTGTTCCAAGATTGCTTAGTTGTTTAGCAGATTTGGTCCCGAACCCTCCGTTCTTCATTTGTGTCCAACCTCGTGTTTGCCCATGTTTCATAAAAGGTTTTGGTTAGAAATTGCAAATTGCACGCCATTCACTTGGGGATTCCTCGGGTCATGACCATCATGTATACACTCTAGACATTTTGGAATAAGCGTTGTCATTTGTTTAATGAGGGGAGTACATTGTCCCCAGGGAGCATAATGGGCGACTAACTATAGCACAAATGGATGGCAAGCACGTTTGCGAGACGGCCCTCCTTCCATTCGAGTAAGGAAATGGATTAGTTGGCTCCCCCTCCGGTGAGTGTCTCCAAACTGAACACGAGTGGATCTATTCAACATAATTCCCATTTGGTTGGTACTGGAGGTCTCGTACAAGAAGAGTATGGGTCATGGGTTTGAGACTTCACACGAGTTATTGATCTGTTAGAATATTATGACTCAATCACGTAGCGAAAACATACAATAAAATTTTCGGAATCATAAAATAATTAAGATTTTGGGTATATCTCAATGAGCGATACACGAAATTCTGGGAATCACGAACTCTGTCTCGATCTTTCTCGCAACCTGGTGATAATCATGAAAATCGAACTATCATCACAATTTCACGACGTCACAACTCAAAACCTGATGATTAGATCGCCATAAAATAAATTCCCTACTCGGAATTTGGTAACCCTTACAATAGTATATTTTCCTCTCAAAAATACATTGGTACAAAATTCTCACTAAGGATGAAAAATCCTAGATGCGGAATTGTTCTCTCAACCCTGGAATAATATTTTTGGTCTTTTCCTTATTCCCTTAATTCTCTCAAAGGAAAGGAATTAATCATAATTTTAACTCAAAAGGAAATTTACCATAAATGAGGAGTTAAATATAGGTAATAGGAGTTATCCCATATCCCATTTAAAATTTAAAATTGAATTTTTTACCTTAGGTAAAATGCCCCTATGTGGATATTTACCAACATTTTACACTTACGCACGAGGACATTTTACGATTATCACAAAACCACAACTCATGTAATCTCTACTACATCACCCTACTGGACTTTCATACAGAATTGGACGTCGTGCAACTAGCGAATACACCTGCAAATAAAAGACTTCTTGATACACCTATTAGGATGATCGAGTAGTCACTATTAGTATCAAAAAGAAAGTTACTTGTATCCCAAATTCAAGACTAATTACATCTATCGAACTATTTTTCTCATCGAAAGTAATCTTCAATAATCGCTCGACTACATATTCATTATTATGTTCAAATCCCAATATAGATGAATATAAAAGATCGGTCGGTGAGTACGATACAATGATACAACGATACAACATCAATTGGTCTTCTTTTTTTCAAACTCAAATCTATTAGTCTCAACTCAACTACTTTTCTAAATCTGCCCCTTAGACTCAATTTATCTTCCGAACCATAGGTAAACAGATTAAAATAGCAAACACTAAATCAGGACCTCAAGAAACAACCGAAAGTAATAAGGATACAAGAGATCCCATCCAATGATTCTCGGGTCTCATATAGTGGAGTTTAGGGATAAATATCAAATTAATGTCTCAAAAAAATAGCTCCCACGGTAACACCGACACTACGGTGTTCGTATATTATTTCTGTTTTTGAATTTAATAAAATAATCCTCAATTTATATATATATATATAGAAAATATTTAATTTTATTGATTTTCAATTTTGAGGTTTTTAAATTTAATTTTTGGTATATTTTAAATACCGTTTCTGGGATTTATAAAATAAAGTTAGTATAAAAAAAAATATATATATATATATGTAAATAATTATTTAGTTATTAATTTATTTATTTACTCAATTAGCTATTTATAAAATCTATTTATATAAAAATATATATAGATATAAATAATAATAATAATAATAATAATAATGATAAAAAAAAAAAACAAAAATAGAAATTAGGGCTTTCTCTCTCTCTGCCTCTCCATTTTCCCGCGGCCATCATTCGCCGCCGCCCTCCCTCACCCGCCTCTTCGCGACCGCCGCTGCCATCCCCCATCGACCGCCCACGGTCGCCGACCCACCTTCTCTCTCTATCTCTCTCCTCTCTCTCGGCTTCTCTTTTGGTCTCTCTCTCTTTCGCGATCTCTTCCGCTCTCACCTGCGATTCTCTCTCTCCCTCTCGCGGTTCTCCGCCACCGCTGCCCTTCTCCACCACCGCACCACCCTCGTCTCTCCCTCTCAGTCACTATCTATCTCTCTCTACCGCACGATCTCTCTCTCTGTCGCGCTATATCTCTTTCCCTCCCGTGAGTTCTCCCTTTCTGTTTCGCTCTCTCACTCACGGTCTCTCAGTCTCCCTCAGTCTCTCTCGCTTTGCTCCTCCCTCTCCTGCGCGTGAGCGACTGTGCGCAACAGTCCCTAGCCCCAGCGCGCGCGGGGCTGCTGTGCTTCTTCCCTGCTCGCGTGCCTTCTGTCACCTGCGGAAGCCCCAACCGAAAGCCCTAGGTCGACTGTGCCTTGTCCACTGCAAAGGTAAGATCAAACCCTAACCCAAATTCTAGGGTTTCGATTTCTTGGTGATTTATACTAAATTGCTGACTTTTGCTTCGAATTGGAAGCATTGTAGGTTTCGGACTGAATCAAATGTCGTACGAATGTTAGGGTTTTGGACCCCAGTGGACCCTAGGTGAGGGATTTCTAACTGATTTAGTTAATTGAATGCATTTATGGTGAAATTAGCATAAAGAAGTGTTGTATAGGTTTAGGATGTATGTTAGATTCGATTAGAATACATTGTTTGACATTATATGTTATTATTTAGGTTAAGTATAGAATTTTATACGAAATTGAGCTGTTTCGGATGATAGAATTGAGTTAAATTGATTTAAATGGTTGCATTTAGAGTTTAATTTGACGAATGCATGAAAACAGTCAAAATTTGGGATTTGAGTTTAAGAATTGATGTGTTGTTTTACATTATGGTTGGTGTTGCATATAGGTAAGTCAAATACAATATTTATATTATGAAAATAGGTTTCAATACCTTTAAAATGAGATATGGTTTGAAGAAATCGGATGAGAATTGAAAAGTGTATGAATTTTCAAAGATTTTTCTATTTTGTAGACAATTTATTAATTTACGCATGTTTCCGACTTTGAGTAGTTTTGGAGTTGAATTAGATTTGGTTTTGAATGTGTTACTTATTTATAAATGAAATGCAATTGATGACATTGGAGTTTATTCATAAATTGAAGAATTAAGATTTGTACAAACTTAGGGAAAATGATAAACTCTAAGAATAATTGAAAATTTGATGATTATTGTGATAATTTGATTAGGTTGATCTATTTGGAGACTCGAGGAGTCAAGTTTGGTTTGATTGTGGAAATAGGGAGTGACCACCCTCATTGGAAGGTGAGTGAGACTCTAATCTCTTGCATGAAATGGTGAAAATCTGATTTTACCTTGTTTTTAAATAAAACATGCTTTTGATATGCATGATCTCGATGTATGAAATTAAAATTTAAATCTGTTTTGTGATTATTGGAGTGTCGTACTTATGTTTTCCACGATTATGCATCCATGTTTGAAATGAAATGAAATTGTGCCATGATTTGAGAACTTGAATTTTTCTATTCTACCATTGCATCGGTTGTTGATTTGAAATGATTTTGATGAAATTGTATTGGCACACGGATTTGAAATGTTTTGAAACCTATGAGGGCACTGGGATGCCCACTTGTGATGATATGATTCTTATCTGCGGGACGTTGTGCCCTTGTGATACTGTGATGATGACATTGATGATTCCGTAGCTACGAAGGGACTTTGTAGAGGCACGGGTTGCCCGGATATGCTTCTGCAGGAGGTATCCACAAATGTCCAGTTATATTTATTTATAGGCGCGGCCGGTTGAACCCACATCGGGGGAGGACGTGTGTCCATCACCGTCTAGCACCGCACGTGGTCTTATTTGACGAGACTGGGTAAGCAAGGAGCTAAACCCACGGCCAACATCGGGGTAGAGAGCTATTTTTGAAACACTTTGCATAATAACACCCCCGATGCGCCTGTCCTTGGTCATGGTTGACCTTTGCCAAGATCCTTTCGGCCAGCTCTATGATCTACTTGATTTTTAAATGGATGCATATATGTATGATATCGTGTGATTGAATAAATGAGTTCATTTTATTGAACATATCATGATTTATTGCGAAACTTGAATTATTGTTTACGAATGATATTATTTGACACTCCAATTTTCACCTACACTATTAGTACTTGAGATTAATCCCCTCACCCACTGAGTATTCTCCCATAGATACTCACCCCTCTTCTTTCCTCCCCCAGACAGGATTTTTGTGCTGGAGCGATATTTCAGAGTATAGAGTTTGGATGTACTTGGTGTTCAGGAAGGTGAGATCTTAAGTTTAAATTGAAAGATGAATTATGTATTTTATTTCGACCCTACGAGGTCTTGTTGAGGTCCGTAGTTGGCCGTGTACTTAAATTTGGGATGACTGTATAATTTATGTATATTTATTTGCGAAACTCTCATATTTCATTTGTATTGAGACGATTTTATGTAATTGAATGTTACTTGGGAAAATTGTTATAAATTTGTATAGAATTTAGGCCCGCTCGGTGTGGCGGCTGCTCATTTTCTAGTTGGGTATGACAGTAGAGGTCTTTGGTTAGGATTGCTGATAGTTTATTTAGCCTGGCGTTGTCCTGGATGTCTGTTATGGTTGGTGGGTTGTTGTGAGGCCGGGATGACCATTTGTTTTATTTTCAGCATGATTTTGAATTACACAGATTTAAACATATTTAATTATACATGAGAGACCTCCAATTTATGGGGGGTTCTGTCTGATTTTCTGTAGAAATGCAGCCGGCATCCAGGGCAACGGGCGGCTGTTCACGATTCCCGGTTCGGGGCGTGACACCCACTATCCCCTAGTCGTCTTATCACATGTGGTATGAAGCACGTACTATAGTGTTATTTTCCTATCTCTCAAAGGGTATATGTTAGATTTTTCTAACATTGTGCAGGTATGAGACTCTATTTACACATAAGACTTTACCCAGCGATCTCAGAAAGAGTAGCATAGAGACAATATCACAAATCGCAGGTGATATCTGAGATCACATACCTAGCTACTTATAAGAACCATGGATGTGGGTACGTCCATATCGGTCATATCGCATATGACCTCATCCTGAATACATATCAGGGCGACTTATGTTCTAGCAGGACTACTCTCAAAACCTCTTACAGCTAGAAACCGTCTCGTCTCTACTTACTCAGAGCTAGAGGTGGTCACTCGTGTGAGAGAGTCAACTTCGCTTGCCTGACATATTTATTATCACATCACAGAGCATATATATGATAATAAAAGTAAGTGAATTAAATTAAATATAATATAAGTGTTACTAAATAATGCATAATAATCATATATATATATAAAAGGTCAATAAATATCAATGTCGTCAATATAATACAAACTAAGAAATGCCATAAAAAGTCCAAACCCAATGAATCTCTATGCCCTAGAAAGGAGTCTCTAGTAATGGATTTGGTGAAAGAGTCAGCCACCATACTGCGTGTAGAAGTGTACTTGACGGTCACTTCACTCTTTTCGATGATGTCTCTTACAAAATAATATCTGGTGTCTATATATTTGGTTCTACTATGATACTTAGGGTCTCGAATATAAATGATAGTGACCTGATTATCACAGTAGATAATCATTGACCTCTCACTATCTGTTACAATCCCTAAGTCATCTAATAGTCTCTGGAGCCAAACACTCTCCTAAACTGCAACTGAGCAAGCCATGAATTCAGCCTCTATCGTAAATAGAGTTACACATGTTTGCTTCTTACTGCTCCAAGAGATGGTCCTACCATTGAGCAAGAAGCAAAACCTAATATCAATTTGTACTTATCCAGATCGCCTCCCTAATCGGTGTCTAAATAACCCGCTAGTCACAAATCGCATCCTCCGTAACACAAGGAGAAGCTCGCAATTCCCTTAAAATATCAAAAAATCATTTTCACTGCTCGTCAGTGACCCATTCCAGGATTTGACTGATATCTACTCACCAGACCGACTGCATAACAAATGTTCGGTCGTGTATACAACATTGCGTACATTAGGCTTCCCACTGCACTGGCGTAAGGTACTTTACTTATTTCTCTCACTTCTTCTTGAGTTTTAGGACACATTTCCAGGATCAGACCGTCACTTTTGGTAATCAGAGTATCTATGAGATTACAATCACTCATTCCAAAACGCTCGAGAATTTTTCAAATGAAGATCTCTTGTGAAAGAGCTAATATCCTTCTTGAGCGATCCCTCTGGTTCTTAACTCCGAGAATGAACTCAGCTTCACCAATGTCTTTCATGTCGAAACTAAATGACAACTATGTTTTAATGGTCATTAAATACTCAATGTTGTTCTCAGCTAACATTATGTCATCCACATACAACGACAAGATCACAAAAGAGTTATTAGAACGTATCAGATAGACACAATGATCTTCATCGATCATCGTAAAACCATAAGATATCACATTCTCGTGAAATCTTAGGTACCACCGCTTGGATGACTGTTTCAGATCGTATATTGACTTCCGAAATTAACAGACCTTATCCTCTTTACCTACTAAAACGAAACCATGGGTTGTTCCATGTAGATCTCATTATCCAAATTCTCGTTAAAGAAAGCGGTTTTTATGTCTATCTGGTGTAATTTCAGATTCATGCTAGTGACAATTGCTAAAAGTAAATGGATCGATTTAAACTTGACTATAGGAGAGAAAGTCTTCTCGTAGTCAATGGCCTTTGTCTGCG
The DNA here is from genome assembly GCA_037126225.1 of Dillenia turbinata. NCBI lineage: Eukaryota > Viridiplantae > Streptophyta > Magnoliopsida > Dilleniales > Dilleniaceae > Dillenia > Dillenia turbinata. The sequence goes on from JBAMMX010000012.1 coordinate 5,798,353, forward strand.
TATAACCCAGCTACCAGACGGGTCTTGTACCTTTTTATCGATCTGTCGGCCTTTCTTTTGATTTTGAGAGTCTACTTGTTCCCAATGGCCTTTCTACCCTTAGGTAAGTTAACTAAATTCTAGACTCCATTGACTCTCATGGATTCCTTTTCCTCTTTCATGGCCTTTAACAATTGGTCCTTCGCAGAGCCCTCGAGAGCCTCCTGAAATGTTCTCGGCTCCTCATCATTCTCGAGAGTCACAATGAGGATTTCATCCTCAATCGGGAAATGACGATGAGGTATATGTCCTCGACCACTCCTACAAGGAGGGAGAGCCTCTTCATCTTCAGATGGACCGCTTCCACTAGAATCAAGATCCATAACAGGCTCTTGAGTCCCACCTTAGGGAAATCATTCTCGAGGAACGTGACATCACAAGATTCAATCTCTATAATAGTGTCGTCCGTATATTCCTAGGAACACATGTCCCATGAAATGTTGAGAGTATCTTATAAAGATATACTTCTTTCCTCGTGAGCCTAACTTGCCGTACTGATGCGAGAAATCATGAACATACGTAGCACAACCCCATGGCCTCGAATAGCTAAGGTCAAGCTGTCTCCCTATTCAAAACTCGTATGGGATGTTGACCACGGATTTCATTGGGACACGATTAAGGACAAAGGTGACAGTCAATAATGCATCCCCCCAATAGGAGATAGGCGAATTGGCTTGCGCCATCATTGATCTCACCATCTCTAACAGAGTCCTATTCCTTTTCTTAACTACTCCATTTTGCTGAAGAGTAGTAGGAATAGTTAGCTGTCTCGTAATGCCTCTCTCAAAATAGAGCTCTTTAAACTACTCAAATAGATACTCACGCCTCCGATCGGTTCTAAGAGTTTTCACCCTCAAGTCTAACTGATTCTCAACCTCGCTAATAAACCTCCTGAAACACTCTAGTGTCTCAGATTTGTGTGAGATTAGATAGATATAACCGAAACACATGTAGTCTTCTATAAACGTAATGAAATATGTGGCTCCATTTTGGGCTCTCACGTTCATGGGTCTGCAAATGTTGGAATGGACCAACTGCAATGGAGTTCCAGCTTTCATTGTTTTCCCAAATAGTTTTCTTGTAACTTTGCCCACTAAGCAAAACTCATACAAGAGCAACTTGACCTTGGTTAGTGAGCCCAACAAGCCATTCGCAACTAATTGGCTCATCCTATCTTGACCTATGTAGCCAAATCTACTATGTCATACAATCACATCATCCATTACACTATCAGATACAAAGGCAATAGAAGATGAAGGAAAATTATCATAAAATGAAATCAAATTCAGTACATAAAGTCACTCATAGATTAAACCGGAACAAATCAAAGTACTGTTATTACAAACGGAAACTCTAGAGTTTCTCAGCAAAACAGAATATCCTAACTGATCAAGACATCAGACAGATGAGATTCCGCTGAATCTCAGGAGCATACAAAACATCATGAAGATACAGGACTTGGTTACTTCGCAGGATCAACTTGCACGTACCAATCCCTCTTACTTCCACAAATACTCAATTCTCCACATATAGCCTCCTGGCATGGGGACTTAAACGACGGAACTCAATATACGTGCTCTTGTCATGAGTTACATGGTTCGTGACTCCTGAGTTTACAATCCACAAAGGAAAAGAGTTAGCGAGTATCACACAAGATGATACATAGGTCAAACCATGTAAAAAAGAATGACGTACCTTTCACTCGCCATACTCGCATGCGAAATGCCTATGCTTGCCATACACATAGCATTGGATCTTGCTCTTATTGAGATCACTTTTTTTTTTATGTTTCTACCCTTTGTCATCGGTCTTGATAGATTGCTTCTTATTGCATGGCCTTCTTCTCATGCTTGCTCCACTTGCGCTTTATGCCCTGAGAGCGCTTACTCAACTTCGCGATGTTAGCATGACCTGAAATAGATCTAGTCACCTCTTGGCACTCCTTCTCGAGCTCACAATGCTTATTCATATCCATGAAAATATGGATACTCTCAATATGTGTAAGATAGGTCTTAACCACTTCCCAGGATTCAAGCAAAGATTGGATCACATCTAGCACCTGAAACTCATCAGACATAGGCTTCCCCATACTCTTCAAAGAGGCAATCATACTCGACATATGCATTAAATGCTACTTCATAGTATGATCGAATCTCTTCTTGTACGTGATAAATTTGTAAGTCATCATCCTCAACTTAGGAGCTGACCGGGAGCCGTAATACTCTCTCAGAGCAAGCTAAACCGACATTGCAGTAGAATACTGTTTGTATACTGGGATCAGCTCATCGTGCATGCTGCTAAGAATGATCACCCTAGTTTGGCCATCATTCTTTTACGAAACATGATACACCTCGTGATCCCATCTCGCCTATGGCGTGTTACCCTCCCTGGGGTTTGTCATCTCATGCTTAAGAACCTCCCCAAGTTCTTATTCTTCGAAAACAAACTGAACCTTCCGGTACCAAATGTCATAGTTGTTACCGTTCAGTTTGTCTCCCTTCGTAAGATCCAAAATGACAATTTTTGTAACAACCATATCTCTGTCACATAGAATAAAGAGACATTAGTGACAAATAATACTTAATATCACAATTTTGTGCACCCTATGAGTTGACAAGATCAAAACGACTCGAGTACAGACTTCAAGATGAGCGCATGAGTCAACGGACACCATACACCACATTCGGGATTGCATCTCACCATTCAGATTGCGATTCAGCATAACCCACATTTAGCTACATTTTTGGCATAAAACCCTCAAAATTTGAAAAAATTCCATTTTTGGGCACGTCTATGTGCCGTCGGGAGGGTCCACGTGCCGCCACACGCCGGCGGCGCATCCCCACACGCTTGCACGCATGCTCTGTTCATCGGTGTATGCTCCAGACGTGCAGGGGCGTGGACCATGTGCCTACACGTGTGCAACCCCACCTACCGGGTCGGGTTCCTAGTCATGGGCGCTGGTCGGACCCCCTGATTCGCGTCAGGTTGAGAGTCGTGTCAGGGTCTGGGTCGAAACTGACCTAGACCGGACTTCGGGTGCTCACACGCCTGCTCCTTTGCACATAATGCGCTTGCCGCGTCCGTGACGTGCAAACACCTTGGACCTGGGTCGGGTCCTCTTTGCCTGACGGGTCCTGCAACCGGGTCTTTCGACCCTACTGCTAGAAATCCACTTTTCCGATCCCGTTTTCGTCGGATTTTTTTAGGAATCTCTATTTCTACTTATTCCAATCATTCTTGACTCGATTTTTGGAATAATTGTACTCTAATTTCGACGTATTTTGAGTCTAAAATTCCGGCCCTTCGCGGCCAGTTTTGAAACTCCACTTTCTGGCAATATCAGCACACAAAATGCATACCAAAATGTAGATCATGATAGCATGAATACATATCTATCAGTTTCATGTATTGATTTGCTCTAAATCTTGACAAATCTGGGGTTTAAAAGTTTCGGTCACTATTCACGATTGAGAATTTCAACCAAAATTTTCATGGTCTAAATATTCTCAAAAAATTACGAAAAAATTATTTTCGTGATCTACGTAACTTGGGTAACAACGTGATATAATCGGATTTACGAAACTCATCCGTGATCTAAACCCCAAATTTTATACCCTATATTTTTTATACCCAAAATAATTACAAAATTTTATTTTTAAAATAAATCTAATATCGCTCTAATACCAATGTTAGAATATTATGACTTAATTACATAGTGAAAGCATATAATAAAATTTTCGGAATCATAACAAAATTAGTGTTTTGCGTATACCTCAATGAGCGATACACAAAACTTTGGGAATCACGAACTCCATCTCAATCTTTCTTGTAGTTAGATGATAATCACGAAAGTCGAGCTATCATCACAATTTTACGACGTCACAACTCAAAACCTGATGATTAGATCACCATAAAATAAATTCCTTACTTGGAATTTGGTAACCGTCATAATAGTGTATTTTCTTCTAAAAAATACAATGGTGCAAAATTCTCTATAAGGATGAAAAACTCTAGATGCGGAATTGTTCACTCAACCCTAGAATAATGTTTTTGGTCTTTTCTTTATTCTCTTAATTCTCTTAAAAGAAGGGAATTAATCATAATTTTAACTCAAAAGAAAATTTATCATAAGTAAGGAGTTAATTATGAGTAATGAGAGTTATTCCATATCTTATTTAAAATTTAAAATTGAATTTTTTTATCGTAGGTAAAATACCCTACATGGGCATTTATCAACATGATCTTTTCATGACAGTGTTATCAGGAGTTCGGGAGGGGTTTCTACTTCTAATTTGTTCCAAACTCTCCCCAGCGATCATTAAATTAGACTTAGTTAAGTATATGTCAGTCCTTTCCCCTGACTTGAATAACCAACATCCTGCTTTTCATATTCTTTGTGAATACTAGCATCAAATGTGTCTTGTGAGGGTTCATTCTGTTCAGCATGTGTCGTGAGAGGGCAATTGTTGTGTGGATATCCTCAGCCACATGGGTCATTCAGTTCCCAATGGAGTTCATAAGTTGTTGCCTCCTGGGAGGTGTATTTTACCCTTTTGCATAATATTGAAAGGTTAGCTTCTTTAGAATCTAATGTGTTAGAATGCATGTCAAACCTAATGCATGCTTCAATTCATAAATTGGAGCCAAAATTAGCGGAAGCAAAATTGAGATTTTAGGTTTACCTCCGATCATACTCTTGTTCTTCATTTCTGACAAATCTAAAAGCACCAACACGACACTTAGGGTATGCACAAGCCTTCTAAACCCTTAATTTGACTCAATAGATGGTGTGAAGTTTAAAAATTCGGACTTAGGGATCCAATATATTGGGAGGGGTTTATATAGGCTTTCAACCATCAAAGAGTCATTAAAACCCTACAATTGTCACCCTAAATAATTGCTGGAGGTTATGAGAATCTAATTAATTATTCAAAACGGAAAAATAAATTAATTGTGTGAAGGTTTGAATGGGATACCAAAATCCGGCCAAATGCATCCCTAATTCAAATTCCTACCATCCTTTTCACATTTAATTCTTTCGGTTATGTTTTTCCCTAATTAATTTGATATTGAATTCATTGAATTCAATTGAATTTGAATTCAAAATTCTAACATAACGTCCTAACTCCAATTGTAACAAAAAAAAAATAAAATTCAATGGTCAATTGACAGAGTTTAAAGACGATTTGGAACTTAAACAATGGATTATTCGATTGAGCTCAACTCTTTAATAGAGCCAGTCTCCCCTGCATACAATCTTATGTTGAATTGAGCAAAACAACCATCAAACAATGTGAAAGACGGAGTCCTATCTCATACATATGTTTTGTTCATTAATATTATGAAAACTTTTATTTGAATTTCAGTAGGTAAGCCAACCATGCTATGGAATTTTGTCACTTCAATATAATTTTTCTTCGTCAGCTTAATATTTATCCAAGAAGATGATACCAACTATATAAAATTGTAGTTCTCTTATTTATTTCTCTTTCATTTTTTTCTTCCTCTTTTTATGTATTTTTTTTTTGTTTTTCTTTAAATATATGTAAATATATATATAAAAAAGAATTAGGGTAAAAATAAATCGATCATCATCCCCTCCTCCAACCTAACTAACTTATATATCTAGTCGAATCAGAATTAAGCAAAAAAGTAGGTCTGCTTAGTTAAGCAGGTTTGACTTGTTTTGACTTCAACACTTGTATAATTAATTATGCATAAAATATATAATTATAAAAATTTTTATACTTAATAATGATATCATATTTATTTCTTTATGTATATATTGTTTCTAGATCTAGTCTGATTCACTAATAAATCAAGATAAATTTAATTTTTTTTTGGTTTATTATAGATCACAAGCCAAATTAATGACAATAATTTTAATAATAGGTCTGACTTATAGAGATATTGGCTTAATTCGATTAAGCCTGTTTACACCCTAAATCAGATTATTGTAAGATATTTTGTACCCCACAGACTATCGAATCTGTAGCTGGCTGTTTGTGGGGGTCCCCATTTTGGGCCTTATATAGCATAACTTTCTTCAACATTTCATTCTAAAATTGTTTTATCCAACTTAGCTTATCGTGGCCTATGATCTTCGTGTTAATTTTTTTTTTAATTTTTTTAATCAGTAAAGAAATTTATCAATTATTTTTTTATAAATCACATGTATCTGATAATCACGTTTAATTTGATTAAATTCGATTCGAATTGAATTCAACTTTTAAAAGAATAAAATTCTTTCGATACTTGATTTATTCATACATAATATTCAAATTTAAAATTTTATTTAAAAGAAATTGATATCTAATTACTAAGTAATTAGCCTCAGTGAAATTTATGAATATCTTAACCATCAAAACCATCCTAGTGTTAGGTATGAACATCAAAACCATCTTTTCACCCTCATTCAATACTAAAACCATATCACCCTCGTCGTATCATCCTATGATCCTAGTGTTGTTAATCACAATAAAATATTGTAGTAACCAAACTTTGCATTGCACAACTGTTGTTGACTATGGAGTTAAAAATATTCAATCAGTACTCTCCAATCAATACATGTAACTTGTTATCAGATTTTAATGAAAGTTTTAATAATTTAATTCCCATTCACAAGAATCTCCGATATAGAATTAATGTTGTTAATGTGTCTCTAGTATATGTCCAAAATATTAGTTAAGATGTCATTAATCAATCAGGCCCACCTTTGTCATCTAAAGTAGAGACAATTTGGGAATTTGGCTAGAGAAACGCCTTTTTGCACACGTGTGTTCTTTATGGAAGACCTGCCATCAAGGATAAGACACATTAACATGGAAACAAGTTTCTCGGTACGTGTCGTTTGAAGTTTGGACCACTCTCTATTCATTAATAATAAATAAGATTGTGCCCTCATAGGTCGGCACTAATTGGATTCTTATAGAAACATTCAAATATTTTTACAATTCTTTTAAACTTATATAACCAAAAAAAAGATTGATATCCTAGGTCAACGAATTTTACATTTTTCCTCCTTTCCCTGGGGCCGTTGGAGACGTGATTTTTAGCCTTCATAGGTGATTGTTTTTTTTTTTTTACTACTCGATATCAAAGTGTTTGTCGGATCTTTGGGAAACCTGAAAAATCTATTGGGGTTAACTCAACGGGAGACTCCAACACTCAAATCAAAAAAACTAATGATAAAAAAGAGAAAGACTAAATAGAGTCTTAGATGTAACTCTGTATTATCTTTGTGTGATACATATATAGTTGAGTATATTTTGTGTCTACTAGATCTTCATCGATGTAGAGTCCTACAAAAACCCCGTTGGGCCCCTCGGACTCTGATGGGGGATTCCAACGCTCAAGTCAAATGAAATGATAATAGAAAGATTGAGGAGATTTGGATATGGTCTTGTGTTATGTGTGTAGAATTCATCCCGTGTGTGTTGTATGTAGAAATTCATGAATATGACTTTATGTGTAATGTATGTATGAAGAAAGAGATTGTAAATCTGTGCCAGCATATAGAATCAAGCATGGAATTGTATCTCTGATGGTATAAAATTGGACATGACACTATACCTCTAATGATGTACAATTGAGTTGGCTCTTTCTTTGTGATATATGTAGAGAGACAGAATATTGCGGGTCCCCTCATGGGATTGTAGATGCACCCTGATGGGCTGCCTTTACTCTGTATATATGGCCCCCAAGAGGTGTAAAAAACCCTACCTTTCTTTTGTATGTGATCTTCTGAAATAATAGGAATTGTGATAAAAAAACTTTTAGAAGATTTAGAATACCTTAGGATTAAAGAAGATTTAAGATTTAAGAGAGGTTTCTTTCCTTATTGAGAGAACAAAAGAATTAGAATCCTATAAGAATAAGGAATGTTTGAGTTTGTTAGGAATTTTCTTCCTTATTGGATGATGGAATCCCATGGGAATAGGAAAATTTCCGCTATTGAAATGAGTATCATCATTTGCTCACCACTCGCAATAGCATTTTGAAAAAAATGGTATTAGGAGTAAAGTGAATTGTGGAATCATAAGAGGCACGATAGTGGAACATTAAGTGTGAAATGTGCTGGTGATGGATTGTGAGAATTGTTTTAGAAAAATCATGATTTTAAGGTTTGCGAAATTTGTGATACAACCGAGAGGTCGAGAAATTAGACTGTCAGGAGACCAAAAGGTTGGGTGACCGAGAGATCGAGAGACTGAGAAATCAGGAGACCACGAGGTCAAAAGACTGAAAGGTCAAGAGACTAAGAAGTCGGGTGTCTAAGAGGTCGGGTGAGAGACTGAGAGGTCGGGAGATCGAGAGGTTGGGAGACCAGGAGGCCGAGAGACTAGAAGGTTAAGAGATCGAGAGGTCGAGTGACCAAAGTGTACTGAGAGAAGATAGCCGGGCCAAGTGTATCGAGAGAGGTAGAGGACTGGCTAAGAGGTCGAACAGTTGAGAGGTCACTCTATGGGCTTTATGAAGGGTATTGAATCTCAACTTAGACCATTGCGTAATGAGAATTACTTCCATAATAACTGAGAGTGTTCAGTAAGGTGTAGAAATGATGGAAGGGTTAAAAGAACGAGAGATCGAAAGGTCGAGTGAGTAAAGTGTATTAGGAAAGGATGACCAGATAGTGTATAGAGAGGAGTGAAGTAGTGACCTAGAGGTTGAGAGACTGGAAGGTTGAAAGATCAGGAGGTCTATCTGTGGGTTTTGTAGTTAAGGGTCGTTGGACCCCGTATCTTTTTACTTTATGATTTTGGGTCGAGAGGTCAGCATGCTAAAGGGAATCGAATAAGAGAGGATAGAAGGTGTTATTTTGAATGATAAAGACAGAGAGATAGGATGTTTGAAAGCTGACCTAGAGTCCATGTTTTGTTAGAACGACGAGGCTCTCATTGAGTGTGAGAGGTCAATATTGCTGTGTTGGTTGTGTTTTGTTTGTATAATCTATAAGAATTTATATAAAATAAAATATGCTTGGTGGTCGTCATTGTGTCCTCCTTACATCCTGTGCTTGCATAATATATGAAAATTTTATGAATGAAGAAATAGATTGTGTTGAGATAAACTAACCTGTGTACTGAGTTGGCTCTGAAAGCATCGTAGTTGTGAGAGAGTATTAGGCGTTAGAGCTGAGAGAATATATACTGAAGCAAATGGTGCAATTGATATGATACGTGCCGAGAGAAATGGAGTTAGATCCCGCCCGGTATAGTAGTAGCCATGATAAACAAAAAACCGAGAGAAAGAGAGTTGTATCCCATCAAGGCATGAGTGCCCATATGTGATCAAAAACTCGAGAAATAGGGAGTTGAATCTCATCTAGAGGCTGAGATCCATATATAATCAAGACATTGAGAGAAAGGGAGTTGAATCCTATCCGAGGGTTGAGACCCATATATAAATGGAAAACCAAGGAAATAAATGTGGAACCCATGTCATGTCGTGGACCAATAAAGGGTCCCTGGCATTGTGCCAGGAGACTATGGAGGTTTTGCACCGAGATAGCGTATCAGGCATTATACCAATGGTACTTGAAGGCATTGCGCCTTCAATGTGAATGGCGTATTGGAGTATTGCGCCAACTGTACTTGAAGGCATTGTGCCTTGAATATGAATGACATATTAGGACATTGTGTTGATGTTACTCAAAGGCATTGCGCCATGAATGTGAATAGCATACCGGGTATTCCAATAGTATTCAGAGGTATTGCGCTTTGAATGCGTGTACACCTAGTATTGTGCTGAGGGAGTGTGAGCCTACAAAAGAAAAAGTGGTAGACTAGAGCCTTATGGGCACAAGACCCTGAACCATGGTTAGTCGAGATGTAATGAAAAAGTGACATATTATGTGAAATAGAGATATAGATAAAATTGACCACGCAGTAAGCAGTGGACAAAAAGTACTAGACTGAGACCTTCGATGGATCCAAATCGCAGTTGGGCACTCTGGTGCCGAAAGGTATATTGGATTGTTGTTAGTCAAAATATAATAAAGAAGTGACATAGTATGTATAATAGAAATATTATTGTTGTGATAATATAAAGTAAGATTTCAGATCAAAGAATTTGTTAGCGATACTAAAATAATAGTAGGCTGTGCATAAAAGTTATTGAATCCAAGTTGTTAGTGTCGAGCAAGACGAGAGGTTAGATGTTTGTCCCCCGACCCCACTTTATGCTTGGCTTTGGAGGCATCACCTCCTTTCCTTTTCATTTAGTGATGCCTAGGAGCTATAGTCATTGTAGCCATATAAAATGTCACGTGACATATTTAATAGTAATATCTTGGGAAAAGAAGAATAATTTTCATAAGTAGACTAATTAACTGGAGCCACAAGTAATCATCCAAACAAAAGATATTAGAAATATCATATGCTGAAAAACCATCATTATAGGCTAAATTAAACCAAAGGAGTAGGCTAGAGAGTTAAGAGAGGAGGTGGAGCAGGGCATGAAATTTTTATGACTATTTAGTCAGTCGTTTCCACAGACAACGCTAATCTGTTGAAAATGTGATTTTTGGTCTCTACAGATAATTGCTTTTCCAACTCAAATGGAGAATCAGTGTCAGGGAGTTCATCAAATCTTCTTGAATGGAAAATTTACAAAAACCCCACTAGGATTGGACCGGTAGGGGAACACCAATGTTCAAATCAGAAAGAGAGCGATAAAAGAAAAGAAAGACTGAACAGAGTCTAAGAGCTAGCCCTATGTTGCCTCCGCATGATACATGTATCGTTTAGTATATTGTATGTGTCTACTAGATCATCATCGATGGAGAGACCTATAAAAATCCTACCGGGGCTAACGCGATGGGGATACTCCAACGCTTAAGTCAGATAGAGTGATAATAAAAAGACCAAGGAGTCTCGGGTATTGCCTTGTGTTATGTGTATAGAATTCATCCTGTGTGTATTATGTGTAAAAAGTCATGAATATGACTCTATGTGTGATGTATGTATGCAAAGAGAGATTGTAAATGTATTATGTGGATATAATTGAGTATAAAGTCATGTCGATTCAACATGAAATCATATCTTTGATGATATATAATTAGGTATGAAATCGTATTTTTGAAGTGTATAATTGAGTTGCCTCTTTCTTTGTGATATGTATAGAGAGTAAATATTGGGGTCTCCTCATGGGTATGTAGACATGTCTTGATTGGTTGTCCTTGCATTGTATACATAGCCTCCCAAGAAACGTAGAAGATCTTACTTTCTTTTTGTATAAAATCTTTTGAAATAATAGAAATTGTGATAAAAAATTTTTAAAAAATTTAGAATCTCTTAGAATTAAGGAAGGTTTAAAATTTAAAAAAGGTTTCCTTCATTATTAAGAGTACAAAATGAATTCGAATTCTATAGCATTAAGAAAGTTTTAAATTTGTTAAAAAATTTTTTCTTATCAAATGATTATAAAAAAATTAAAATCTCATGAAAATAAAAAAGTTTCCACCGTTAAAGTGGGTACCATCGGGGCTAATAACCAAGTACTCACCTATTCTCAACTTCAAATATTTATATATATATATATATATATACACACACACTAGATATTCCAAATTCAGATGCACAATATAGTTGGACAAAATTAATGCACGGAGCAGAGGCTTACGTGGATATAGTTAACTGAAGTTTGACCAATAAATGGAACACTGTAAATAGATTCCAAAATATTATTTTCAAACTTTTCTTAGCAGTTGGACGGAAGGAAAAGAGAAAGAATTGCAGAGATTGTAAATTAACATGGGGTTGATGGAGCAGTTTCCATATCGGTATTTCTCAATTTCCATAGACTGGTCCAGGTCTTGGCAGGAAAGAAACATATCAATAAACCCCACTTTTGTGTTGTTTGTGTATGTGGAGTTAATTGAGGGTTCAATCATGGGTGTCCAGCCACACTTGTTTATAAATGAATACATCAGTCAATCCGAAAGTTTTGACATGCCCACCATCATCCATCAATTTCACACAATTCATTACGGAAAACACTATGTTAACCTAAACTCTCTGTTTCCAATTCAAAGAATCCATAAAACCCTAATAATTGGATAAGATTATGTTACTGGAACAACGAGTGTGATATCTACAGCTCCCAAATTAGATTACTGTAAAAAAGAAAAAGGAGGAGGAGACCGGAGAAAGAAGATATGAATTGATCAGTGGAGGGGAATAATAATACCTGGGAAGGAGTGGGACGAGAATTTGGAGGAAACCCTAGCAATTGTCGAGCCTCATCCCGCCGCATTTCTGAAGTTTCTTCGGGATCCTCTTCCTTATGTTTTTCTTTTTTATCTTTTTATTTTATTTTATTGTCTGGTCTGCGTTACTGCTGCCCTTCCCCCTACGTAAAGACGACGAGGTAGTAACTTTTCCACCTCAGATAAATAAAATGACGAAATTTGTTGTATTATCTTTTATATTATTTTCTAACAAAAAATATTTCTACAGCAACTTTTGTTAATTCAATTATTTGTTTTCCTTGTACAGATAATGTTACTAATATCTATAATTAATATCGATGTGCAATTTTCTTTGAATTTTATATAATTTGATTTATATTGAAACTTGTGTTATTTTCAAATGGAGTTAATGTTGAATATTATATTTTAATAATAAGTGATACTTTTCTCAGAAAATACTATCAAACCACTTTTAGTTGGTTGAGAGTACTTGTTAATTTGAGTTCATTCATTCATTTATTTATTTACTTTTCAAATTAAGTAATAAATAATGTATAGTTTATGGGTGTTATTATTTCAACTCTTTAATATTTCCAACATATTATTATAAGAGATTTTTTTTTTACATAATTAAATTTGTGGTCTATTAGCATTATTACTTCAATTATTAAAATTTTTAAGGCATGCTCATTTATAAGAATATGTGCGCGCGCGCGCGCATGAATTTATTTTTTTAAAAGGTTGTAAATAAATTGTTTTCACATTAAACAGTGACATTGATATATAAATGATGGAGAGACAAACCCTTCTCCCCTCACCACAGCCCGAGGGGGGGGAATTGTCTGGCTATTGTTGTCATTCCTCAAATAGAAAAGATAAAAGGTCAAAAGGGCCAAAATTCTAAAAAAGCGTCTCACCAATGAATTTCAACGTACGACAGCCATCCCATGCAAGAGGTTCCCTCCAAATATGGAGTGTTGGAGCTTTATATAAACCTGTTCTTCGTCGGTGCATTAAAAACTCCATTCGATTGGGGATTAGACAAGGGTCAAATTGCTTAATCCCCTCTCCTGTTGGGAGGGACAAAAGGAGTAGAATAAGAAAGGTACGAAGGTTCTGCAGGCCCTCCCCACCCACCTAATAGGAATGAAGATGGTAGGCAAGGTAGTAGTTAGTTTAGTGTCTCTCATCCTGGTTGTGGGAGCAGTGATAGGCGTAGTTGTGGGAGTGAAAAGCTTTGGTAACAGTAATGGCGGTGGCAATGGCAATAGCATTGACAATGGCAATGACGTCTCTGCCACACAGAAGGCAGTGCAAACCATCTGCTCAGGTGCAGAATACAAAGAATCTTGCGAGAAGACTCTCAGCCAAGTTGGCAATGGAACTTCAGATCCAAAGGCATATATCCAGGCTGCCTTTGAGTCAAGCCTCAAGCAAGTTGATTCCGCTTTTGCATTGAGCAAAACCTTGACCGTGCCTAACAATAACAGCCGCATCCAAATGGGGGTTGATGATTGCAAGGACATGCTCGAGTTCGCAGTTCAGAACCTCCAGGCATCAATGTCCATGGTTGGTGACAACGACATGCACACTGTCAAGGACCGCTTGCGTGAGCTCCAATCCTGGCTCAGCTCTGTCATCACCTACCAACAGACTTGCGCGGATTCATTGTCTGAGGCAGAGGCACCCGAGCTCAAGAGCGTCATGGAGAACGGCATGGTCGATGCCACTAAGCTCACTGACAATGCTCTGGTTGTCGTTAAGAAAGTCACCGAAATTCTGGAGGCCTTCGACATTAAACTCCCCAACCTTAATGGCGCCGGCAGACGCCTCCTTGGCAACACGGAGGAGGTCGACAAGGAAGGATATCCCACATGGTTCTCCGCTGCTGACCGCAAGCTCTTGGCCAAGACAGACAACGGCAACGTGAAGCCTAATGTGGTCGTTGCTAAGGACGGGAGCGGCAACTTCAAGACCATCCAAGAAGCTGTTAATGCCTGCCCCAAGAACAACAAGGGAAGGTTCATTATCTACGTCAAGGCCGGTATCTACAAGGAGTACGTCACCATCCCCAAGGACAAGGCTAACATTTACATGTACGGAGATGGCCCAAGAAAGACCATGGTCACCGGTGACAAGAATTTTGGAAAACAGAAAATCGGAACCATGAACACTGCCACCTTCGGTAAGTTAATAATAAATTCTTTTTATTTTTCTTTATTCATAAGCTAATTAATTAATAATTTCTATCATTGTAATGTAACAATATGATCAGCCGTAACTGCACCCAACTTCCTTTGCAAGAACATGGGATTCCAGAACACAGCGGGACCCGAGGGACACCAGGCTGTTGCACTCCGTGTTCAGGCCGACTTTGCAGCTTTCTTCCGTTGCCGAATTGACGCCTACCAAGATACCTTGTACGTTCATGCTGGAATTCAATTCTTCCGCAACTGTGTCATCTCTGGAACCGTTGACTTCATCTTTGGTGACGCTGCTGTGGTCTTCCAAAACTCACTGATCGTGGTCAGGAGACCAATGGACGGCCAAAAGAACATGGTGACCGCCAGTGGAAGGGTTACAAAGAACCAGTTCACCGGCATTGTCATCCAAAACTGCAGAATTGTTCCAGAGGAGAAACTCAACCCAGACAGGTTCAAGATCCCAACCTACTTGGGACGCCCATGGAAGCAATATGCAACCGTAATGATCATGGAATCTCAGCTTGGTGACTTGATTCATCCTGATGGCTGGTACCCATTCGAGACCAACATGGATTACATCAAAACCTTGACCTTCCGTGAGTACGCCAACACTGGACCTGGCGCCAATACTGATAAGAGAGTCAAGTGGAATACTGTCAAGGTCGCCACCAAGCAAGAGGCTCAAACCTTCACTGCTGGCCCATTCCTCAGAGGAGACCAATGGCTCCCGGCCACTACCGTTCCTTTCAATCTTGGTTTCTTCAAGTAAGAAAAAAATGGCCTAAAATTATTATGAAGCCCACCCTCACACATATATACAACCAAAGTTATGGAATTTTTGGGATTTCCAAATCCGAAAGTATATACTTATGTAATTCGTTGAGGAAATAGAAAAAAGAAGGGATGAGTGCACTACTGTTGACACTACAGAAAGCATTGCTGGTTAGGTGCCCAGGGCCACTGGAGTTTTGTGTCTTTCTTCTTTTCATCGTAGAAACCAGTGATGTTGCACCCATGTGCGAAGGGCTTGGAAAGGCCCAGTTCTACTCCCAACTTTTGAGTTCCGTAGTTCTTTCCTCTATCTATTATCTATTGTATAGCCCATACTAACGTGGAAGCGCATGCTTATACAATTAACACACCGTCCAAATTGGAAGAGAATGAAAGGTTATAACTAATATATTCAAAATATCAGAATGGAATATTTTGTTGATGTGCGCGCCCGGAATTACACTTCATCAAAACTAAATTCTCTTTGTGGTAAAACTGAGTCGTTTTCCCAATTAATCCAAAACCAAAAAAAAAAAAAAAGGAAAAAAAAAACCCCTCAATAATAGGGTTATAAGTTGTGGGATTATTTATGTTTATCGTGAGCATTCGTACAAAATCACATAAGTTGTCAATATACTAATAATTTCTTATATTTAACAACCTAATCTCTTATAATCTTAAATGTTCCTGAAAGCTTTTTCCCTATATATATATATATATATATATATATATATATATGTATGTATGTATGTATGTATAAGAAATTTATGTTTATAATCTTTCGTGGCATTTTTTATCATTGAATTAAGCAAACTAGATAAAAATTTTTGCTTGAACTTTTAGAAATTATATTGCAATTGTATTATTAAGCCTTCTCACTACCATAGTTTTGAAATACGAAGAGGTAAGAGTTCTTATTGACATTTAACCATAACATAAAGATGAAAAATATTATTTATTATATATGGCAAAACTACAAATAAATTCCTCATTTAATAGTAGGAGAGGTGGTATAAATAAAACAATTCAATGATTTTATTTATTTATTTTTTTTTTGCTACAACGTGTTCTCTTTCAAGCAATGATAAATTAATTGTCATAATCGAAATAGCATTTCGATCTAATAATATAAAAAAAAAAAAATTGCTGGAGTAGGAGGAATGTTTGTGTAAATGAGGAATTCGAGGAATGTGTTCATGGTTTCGCATTTCATGGAACACAAGTGCATATACTTGGTAGAATTTAAGTCTTTTGACTAATTTTAGCAGATTTTTTGTGGGATGGGGAGGGAAGGGGGCAGCCCGATGTCTAAATTTCACACAGAAATGCTTTTTTATATAAAAAAGAAATAACAATCTAGATAACATAGCTTTAATTTTTTATGAGTTTGGACAAGTTCAAATAAGTTGAACTCCCCTAACTTACCATATTTTTTGTCTTATTTTATTTATAATATTTTTTAATCAAACTAAAATTTCTTAATAAAAATATAAAATTTTATAAATAAAATAAAATCGTATTCTATATATATATATATAAAATCTAAATGCCATTCATGGTTCAACTAACATCAACTCTCAAAACAAAAATGATTAATTACGTGTAAACTCATTGTTCTTTAAATCAAAATTTAAATTAAATCACTAAACTTTATTTTATTATTATTATTGAGTTATTAAACTTAACAATACGTATCAATTGGGTATTTGGACTGCCACTAATGAGATATGGATGTTGCGTGCTAATTTTGCATGGTTGATTGGTTAGTAGGCTTTGATCTGGACTCGAGGTGCGCGTCAGCAACCAATTATGCCACGTTGGAATGGAGGATAACATCGGCATCATAGACTCACACACACGCGCTAGGTCGGCGTTGGCCGCACCTTAATATTTTTATTTACACCTAATAAATAATTAAATTTAAAATTTATATAATATATTATTAAATATAATTACTTTTATACAATACATCAATTAAATAATATTTATAATTATTATCAAAATCTTTTGTCGATAGTAAATATATTTTAATCTTTTTCTATAAATTAATTTTATCTTTTTAATAAATTTAATCTCTTTTTTATATGTGAATTGAATAATATATATACGTACACATATATATATATATATAATATAGTTTTGGAATTTTTTTTTAAATATTGACATAAACACGTTCTTACAAATTTATTATATTCCTTAATTTTTAAATTATTCTTATTTAAAATTTTTAATACGACTTAATTTTTTTCATTGGAAAATCTATAATTACTATTTCTTTTTAATACATAAGAGAGGGTCGAATTTAAAATTTTTAAAAGAAAATAAATAGTGTTAGTTGAATTATAACTCATTAATAAAGTATGTAAGTACAGTATTATATAATGAAAGTGAATTTTCTCATAAAATTATTAGATAATTTATAATTATTATTAGAATTTAAAATTATTTTGTTGAAAAAACAATTTGATATAGTTCGATTATATATATTTGTGTATTGATTTAACAATTTTAAAATCTTGCAATTTGTTTGGAAAGAGAGGGCTATTTATTATTATTATTATTGTAAAACACAACTTCAATTATTATTAATTAAAAAGAACTTATTGACATAAGTTTTTTTAATCAAATAAAACTACAAGATAATAAATTTTATATTTTTATTTGTAATTATTATCAATATCTCTAACGGTACCCCTATCTCTCTCATTTAGCTATTGTCACAAGTACAAGTACAATTGAAAAAATAATACAAATGAGAGATTTTATTCTTTGTTTCAATTTTTATTTTTTAACTCTGATGAAGTGATAATTAATAAATTAGATTGTAAAAAATTTTAATTTGTATTTCATAATTTTAAAATACTCTATTTGAGTGTCTTTTGGCTAGTGTCTTAAGCAATATAGGAAAAGACACAAAAGATAAAATATGCAGTGATTTGCTTTTATTTGTTTGTTTGTTTTGATTTTTGTCAAACAATTTAATAATTTACAATATTTGCTATATTTTAAGAAATTATTCTAATTTTTTTTTGTACTTTCAAAGAATATATTAAACTTGTAAATTTTACGTTAATCAATCATAAGTTCTTCCTTTCATAAGTTATCACCAAAATTTAATTTGACAACAATTATAGTTTAAATTATACAAAGATAAGTCAATATTTATGTTAAGAAAATTTATTTATTTTTTTTAAGAAATAAAATTAAACACTTAAAAATATTATTTATGAAATTATTTTTTTACAATTGAACGATGATTTTATAGGATTATTAACATGAAAATATTTGTTGTCCACTGTATATTAAATTAAATTAAAAAAATTATTTTTTATATATTAAATTAAATCAAAAACAAATTAAATACATATTTAAAAAAAACATGTCCAGTTTGGTGGGTTAAAAAATAAGTTATTTTATCTTAATATTTATTGACCACTATATATTAAATTAAATTAAAAAAACATGCGTTATTATTGAGTTATTTGACTGTGAAGGTGATAAAAAAAGTCTTTTAACTCTCCTCCATTTTTTTAAGCTTGCTGGGCATATGTCATATTCCAAAAAGAACATGTAGCTAAATATGGAAGAAATCTTCTAACTTTTCATATAGTGAAACTCACAAAAAAAAAGAAGTAAAAAAAAAGTGGAGAGAGGAGAAGAGATGGATTAATAAGGAAAAAATGTGAAGGGTAAAAAAAAAGTAAAAAAGAAAAAGAAGAAACCAGAAAAAAAAAGAAGTAAAAAAAGGGAACAGTAACAAACTTGAAACTCAAAAAAAAAAAGAAGTAAAAGAAAGTAGTTTAAAAAAAAAGAAAGATGAAAGGTGGGAAAAAAAAGAAGTAAACAAAAAAAGAAAAGAAAAAACCCAAAAAAAAGTTTTTAAAAAAATAAAGAAAGGTGAAGGGTAAAAAATAAAAGAAGTAAAAAAAAAAAAAGAAAAGAAAACAAGAAGCAAAAAGGTGATGGGTAAAAAAAAAAAAAAGAAATAAAAAAATAGAGAGAAGAACAAAACCTAAAAAAAAAAAAGCAAAAAAAAAAAAAAAAATGGGAATCACATTCCAACATGCATTGTATGTCTATTTCGCTTTGAGTATACATGGGCATGACTCCTCAATATAATGTATCAATATTTTATAAGACAATTTATATTAATAAAACATCAACAGCTTCAAATTTAACTAATTTTAATAATGTAAAATTTAATTTTTTTGATATATGTATTATTACCGTTTCCCCTTTTTAAACGCCAAGAGTACGTTGTCATTACCTTTTTCTGATTAAAGATTATTGTCCAAAAATATTGAATATTGAATAAAGTAGAAATAGTTTGATTTGAGAATATCACAATTTTAAAAATGGTTGACTTCTTTATTTTTATATTTGTAACAGTGTAAAATTTTCTAATTTATAGCAATAATATAATGTGAAACAGTGGACATTAGGTTTTCTTATTTTGCTTAGTTCAGACATTCAATTTTATTGAAAAATATAAATCATCTACCATCTTCCCTATTTGTATTTTGTGTTTCTTTAATTTGATTGGTTCATCCTTTTTTTTCTGCAAAAAAGCTGAAAATTTCTTAGCGATACTGGTGGTCAAATCCGGTAGATTATTGATTTGCTAACTTTTTGACCGACTCAATCTCGAAATTTATGTTAGTTGAGTTGTAACTCATTTGCTTGATTTAGCGGATCTATTGTTGTTCATTAATTAGGTTACTTAATGACATTCTAAATTAAAGATTAATATATATAAATTAAATTATCATAAAGTTTTGTGACAAGAAGTGAGAAAGAGGGTAAAAAAAAAAAATAATTTTATACACCATAGCAAAAAAACTTTTCCGGTGTCAATCGTTAATGACGATGTTCTCTACATCAGTTATATTATATACTGTGAGAATTATATCATTTAAGCATGGCCAAGAAGTCTATCAAGCTTGTCCTTTGAATGGCATACACATCAATTTCGATCAAGGTGTAAATTTAATCCAACTCAAGAAGGCTTGATAAAAAATTTAGGACCTCGTATCATATATATTTATAATGAAAAGCTTGGACCAACTTGAATATTATACTCCAACCTTGGGGTAATTGGAGTTTTTTAAATTGTCACCATATCTAAACGGATCTGATTAAAATCGATTCAATTATATCTATATATAATCCATATATTTTTATATATTAATATGTGTTAATTTATCCTCAATACTATACTTAAAAAGAATTTAATTTGGAAATAATTAACAAATGAGAACTTAAGCCGGGTGTAGTTTGTGTACAGTGAGCCCTTTTTCTCAAATGAGACTTTAAATTGTTTCCTCAGAATTTGAGTACCCAACTTATGAATTCCAATTTCGAACAGATTTCAGTCCCATTGATTCTTCCATGTCAGTATTCTCAGGGACTAAAAGTTGGCATGAATAGTCTTTGCGGTTACCACGGAGAGATTCATGAACCCAAATCAATTCGTTACTGAAGCTTTTGTCATCTTCAAGAAATTTTCAAAAAGTTGCAATCCAGTGTCATGCATTAAAGTAGCTTTGATAAAAACTAACCCACAAAATAGTCATCAATTTCTTTTTTTTTTTTTTTTTGGGTGGGGGGATAGTGAACAAACCTTTTCGAAAGAGAGTGCAATTTGCCTAAATTTTGAATATTTTATGAAGCCCTAGCTTTCTAATTTTGACTTTTGAGAAAAATTTATGGGAACGATTATTAGGTCTGTGTGAGCCCAAATTGCTCCCTTCAATATCATTTTTGAAAAAAAAAAAGAAAAAAAAAACACTTTTTGTAACATTTTTCACAAAAAGGAAAATATTACCTTTTGCAATTATTGGAACCTGGGATAATGAAAAAATCATAAAAGGGTGCTCAATAAAATAATAACTTGGCACACTCAAATTTTCGTGACAATATTTTCAAAAAAATTCAATTAAAGTTATGGTACTTGTTACGAGAATATATGTAAAAGACAAACACTATTGTGACAAAGTAGAATGTTGAATTATTTTACATATTTTTGTTACATAAAAATTTAAATTTATAATTTTTAAATTAAAAAAATTATGATTATTAAATTAATATTTTAATAAACTCTTTAACATAAAATATAAGTATAAAATTGATAATTATTTCTCTTTACTATGGTAATTCAAACTTCAAATTTCAGTATAGCAACAAAAATTAGGTGCGCAATTGAGTCTAAGAGATGAAAAGTTGAGACTTTGAGAGTAGACTAACAAGAGATGATGGGCCAGTAACAGCCCAGATGTCATCCTCTCTCTCGTCTAGCCCTCAAATTTTGTCTTAGCTTGTGAAATAGAATCTCTTTTTTCTGCCATGGAAGGTTGGGAAACTCTGACATTATGACAAGTACATACAAAGAATTCAAAAAGATTTTGGCTTTTTCCAATTTTTCTTTTTTTTTTTGGTCTATAAGTTTGACGAAAGGAAATTGAAAATTATTTGGAAAATTTTAGTGGGGTTTTATAATTTTGGTAGAAAACGCAAGTAATATGCGAGGAATACCATGTATAACAACGATCTAAGGTCTTCAGAGAACACAGAGATACAATGCTAGACTTCAAAAGAGGGGGGCTTTGAATATTATTTTTAGTGCGTTTGAAAGAATTCCTTTTATGGAAATCTTAGTTTAATTTATATGAGAAACAAAATTGAAATATAATTTGTAATAATTGCAAAAATAAAAAGAGATTTTGGGATTCTACGGAGAGAGTGTCCCATGAAATATTAAAGAAGAAATGGTACCTAATTGATTACTTTTTTAACGTTAGAAACAAAAAATTTGTATCCAAGTTGAATTTTTGTTAAGGCATGATGGTACTCTATTTAACATGTTTTCATAATTATTCATGATTATCTAATAAGAAAAGTAATCACGATCAAGTTTAAACTTTTTCATATTTTTGTAGAATTCTAATTCTTGTGGATTCTTAATAAAAAAAAATTTCTAAAATTTTAAACATTCCTTAATTTCAAAAAAATCTAAATTTTTCAGAAATCTCTAATTATAATCTCTGTCATTTCAAAAGATTTCAGACAAAAGGAACTTAGGGTTTTCTATACTCCTTGGAAGGCTATAAATACAGAGTATAAGCAACCCTTAGAGATAATTCAATTTTGACACACGAGAGAAAAGCAATTCTATATACTATTCAGAGGGGGTTTCATTCCCAATCCTATACACCATTTATCAAGAGTTTCATACAGAATTCTACATATCGTCAAAAGTATGGTTTCATAGCCAAGTCTATATCACCACAAAGGTATAGCTCTATTCGGTTTTATACATATGATTACGATTTTATACTTGATCATACACACGTGATATATTTATTATCTCTCTCTATATACATATATCACGTCGAGACCATATAGGATCGTATCTAAAACCCTTCGGTTGTTTTACTATCATTCTTACTAACTTAAATATTAGAGTACCCCCGCCGGTCAACCATCGATGGGATCTTCTACAAGTTTCTTTATCGATGATGAACCGACTGACTCACTGACACTGATCAAATTGTACATATACATATAGGGATAACACAGAGTTATATTCTCTCGGCTCTCACAGTCTTTTCTTTATTTCATTATCACTCTGTCTGACTTGAGTATCAGAGTTTCCCCGTTGGACCAGCCCTAGTGGGGTCTTTTGCAGGTTTTCCTTCAATGAAAACCCGAGGACCTATCACAACCATCCCGGTTCGAGTTGGAAGAGCCATTATCTGTGGAGCAAAAATCGACTCCAATAGATTGGTGTCGTTTGTGAAGGATGACTGACTGATAAGCTGAATAAACTTTACACTCTGTTTCGTTTCGTCTCTCCTATCGCGATGACTCCACCATCCATGCATGATATCGGGCAGAACCGCCCTTGCAACAAGACCCTTATTGCCCATCCTTGGGACAACACTTGGCATTAGAATGCTCCAATACGATCTGGATCCATTGATTTGACCATGTCGACCGCGCAACGATCGGAAGCAACTTTCAGCTGGTAATAACGCAGTTGGGAGTACCCCTTCGTTGGATAACTCTCTCAACATAAAGATCAATGTATCGTCAATAAGAGATCTATCTCTCCGAACGGATCAGTGTCGTCCAGTCTTCCCGAACAGGCTAACGTCGCCCAGTCCTCCCAAGTGAAGTCCATTGTTAGGGATCTATCTCTCCAAATGGGCTAGCGTTGCCCAGTCCTCTCGACCGGGCCAGCGTCGTCCAGTCCTCCTGAGCGAAGTCCATTGTTAGGGATCTATCTCCAGAATGGACCAGCATTGCCTAGTCCTCTCAAACGGGCTAGCGTTGTCCAGTCCTCCCGAGCGGAGTCCATCATTAGGGATCTATTTTCCTGAATGAGTTAGCATCGCTCAGTCCTCCCGAATAAACTAGCATTGTCCACTCCTCCCGAACTGAGTCTATCGTTAGGGATTTATCTCCCTGAATGTGCAAATATCGCCCAGCCTATCGAATGAACGAGTTCTCCCAAACAGAATTTATCGTTAGGGATTTATCTCTTTGAACGGACAAACATCGCCCAACCTATTGAACGAACGAATTCTCCTAAATGGAATCTATTGTTAAAGATTTATATCCCTGAACGGGCAATCATCGCCCAGTTTATTGAATGAACGAGTCCTCCCAAGTGGAGTCTATCATCAGGGATTTATTTCCCCGAACGGGTAAACATTTGCCAGTCTATCGAACGAATGAGTCCTCCCGAACAAAATCTATCGTTAGGGATTTATGTCTCCGAATGGGCAAACATCACTCAATCTATCAAACGAACGAGTCCTCCTGAATAGAGTCTATCGTTAGGGATTTATATCTCCGAATGGGCAAACATCACTCAATCTATCGAACGAACGAGTCCTCCTGAATAGAGTCTATCGTTAGGAATTTATCTCTCCAAATAGACAAATATCACCCAACCTATTGAACGAACGAGTCTTCTTGAATGGAGTTTATCGTTAGGGATTCATCTCTCCAAATAGGCAAACATCGTCCAACCTATCGAACGAACGAGTCCTCCAGAATAGAGCTTATCATTAGGGATATATCTCTCCAACGAACAAACTTGGCCCACTCTTTTAATTGAAATCTCTCAATAGAACTCTCTTGGATACAACTCCCAGTCGAATATATATAACTTACGCTTGTAACTATACGCCTCACATGAGTTACACATCCATTTTCTCTCACTTTTCTATTTAAGGCCCCTGCGCCCCGAATGGGATACAACTTTTTCCCTCGATTTTCTGTATTACATGAGGCTTCGACACCCGAATGAGATCTAACTCTCTTTCTCGGTTTATGGGCTCCAGCTAGATGAGATTCAACTCCATTTCTCTTGGTTTTCTATTTAAAATGGCTATTACTGAATTGGACAAGATCCAGCTCCCTTTCTTTCGAAATCGTATCACACCAGCTGCAACGTTGCTCTATTATATTCTCTTGGCCCTGACGCCTAATACCACCTTGGCTTCAACGCCTTCGACAACAAGTCAATACTCACGAATACAAAGCTTGGTTCTATTCTCTCTCACATCAGTCTCTAGCCTCTCGCACTCACCGAGAGCTAGTCATGCTGTCAGAACACAGACTCCATGTCAGTTTTTGGATCTTTTACTTTTGCTTTTCTTAACACAAACATTTTACACTCTTGACCATTGCTCGCTTGAACTCCTGGTCACACGACCCCATGGCCTCTCGACCTTTCAGTCCTCCAACTTCTTGGTCTCCTAAACTCTTGGTATGTTATGATCCACTCGGTATGTGATAAACGAAGGCAATATTCACTTGAGAATCATTCAAAAATTCAAATCTTTAGCGACCTCTGGGTTTCCCAACTTCTTAGACATTTAACATCTTGGTCTGTCAATTAACCTCTAACAGATCACTCAATTTGCTCTCGGCAAAGTAAGTAAAATCCTTTCTCATTCTTGTGTCTTCAGATTGTTGCCCCTCTCTATTAGCTACTCGCTCAGCTCTCAATATTGTCTAAAATTCTGACGGTTCGTAGCCCGAACGGCTTGGAAAACTTATCACCACTAGGTTCATAGCTCACTAAGCCCACAACCTGTTGTTAAGTCCCACGATGGTTCTATCTCTTGGTCCTATGTCTTCTCCCGATCACCTGATCTCTAGATCACTTGACCTGTTGGACTCTCGACCTCTTGATCACCCGATCTGCCGACAACTCGATCTGTCTCCTAATCTCTTTATCATTCGACCTGTCGGTTTCACAATCTATCGATCGTTCGACCTGTCGGCCTCACAATCTCTCGATCGTTCGACCTGACGATCTCTCAATCTCTCGATCATTCGACCAGTTGGTCTCCAAATCTCTCAATCATTCAATCTGTCAGTCTCGTAATCTCTAGATCCTTCGACCTGCAGGTCTCCCAATCTCTCGATCGTTCGACCTGTCGGTTTTTGAATCTCTCGATTTTGAGCCTGTCGGTCTCCCAATCTCTTGATCATTTGCTCTGTCGGTCTCTCGATCTCTCGATTATTCGATCTCTCAAATCATTTGATCTATCGGTCACCTAACCCCTCAGTCTTTTGACCTATCGGTCTCTTGACATCTTGGTCTCCCAAGAGGTCTCTTCCGATCCATTCTACTCCTAATATCATTTCTTTAAAATACCATTATGAGTGAGGGCAAATGATGGTATCCTGTTTAACAGGTTTTCATAATTATTCATAGTTATCCAATAAGGAAGACAATCATCATTAAGTTCAAACCTTTCCATATTGCTGTAAGATTTTAATTCTCGTGGACTCTCAAGAAGGAAGAAAATCTTTCTAAAATTCTAAAATTTCTTTAATCTCAAAAAAGTCTAAATCTTTCAGAAGTCTTTAATTACAATCCCTACTATTTCAAAAGATCTCAAATAAAAGGAAATTAGGGTTTTCTACACCTCTTGGAAGGCTATAAATACAGAGTATAGGTAACCCTCAGAGAAGACTTAGTTTTGACACATGAGAGAAAGACAGTTTTATATACCATTCAGAGAGGGTTTCATACACAATTCTATACACTATTCAAATGTGATTTCATACCCAATTTTATATATCATTTAGGGGGGTTTCATATAGAATTCTATATATCGTGAAAAGTATGGCTTCGTAGCCAAGTCTATATCACTACAAAGGTATGGCTCCATTCGGTTTTATACATACAGGCATGACTTTATAATTGATCATACACATGTGGTACATTTATTATCTCTATCTACATATATATATCACATCGAGGCTATATAGGGTCGTATCTGACACCCTTCGATTGTTTTACTATCATTCTTACTGACTTAAACATCGAGTACCCCCACCGAGTAACCCCTGGTGGGTTTCTAAAGGTTTTTCTATCGATGACGATCCAACTGACTTATCAATACCGATCAAACTGTATATATACACATATGGATAACATAGAATTATATTATCTCGGCTCTCTCAGTTTTTTCTTTATTTCATTATCACTCTGTTTGAGTTGAGTGTTGGAGTCCCTCGTCGGGCCAGTTCCGGTGGGGTCTTTTGTAGGTTTTTCTTAAGTAAAGACCTGAGAACCTATCACAACCATTCTCGTTCGAGTCAGTTTATACACCATTTAGAGGAGGTTTTATATCCAATTCTATATACCATTCAGAGACGGTTTCATACCCAATTCTATATACCATTTAGAGGGGTTTCATATAGAATCCTATATATCGTTAGAAGTATGGTTTCGTAGCCAAGTCTATATCACCACAAGGTATGACTCCATTCGATTTTGTTGGAGATAGGTTGTGACTCCACAGATATTGGCTCCTTAATAACTCAAATGGTTGCCGTTGACGGGATGTGAGACCTGCAAAAATTGCCGGAGGGTACTCCGACGGAGGAGGCTCCGACGTTTAAGTCAGAAAGAGCGATTTTTGAGTGTAAAGAAATAAACTGAGAGTTTTAGAGAGGGAGAGGTTCCCTGTGACTAGTGTTCCCAATGTGTAAGGCCGAGAGAGCATACCTGACTTAGAAGGTTTGAGGGTTTCTTATACCTGATAAAACCGTATGCTTTCAGGGTGTTACAACCCTACTTTCCTTGTGGAGATGATCTGGAAATCTCGAAAGTTAAATATTCCGAATTATTTGTGATCTTTATCGTATGGGAAGTTTCGTTACTCGGGGGGATCTTTTTCTTATCTAAAGGATCTTAGAGATATTGCTCTTCAGTAGAGAATCAAAGTCATTGGGGTGCTTTGACCCTTCCGTAGGATCAATATGGCCATTGGACTCTGGACGATCATTTAGCCAATGCGGAGCCTTCGGGCTTGTTCGTTCAGTGAACTAGGGGCTAAGTATCCGATCATGGAGGTAAATCAAACTTAGCAAATCTCCTTCAATAGGAGGGGTGACTAAGGCCCCATCTTTCAGGAGATGGGGCGACTAAGGCCCTTCGCTAGATTAGTTGAATAGCTATAAAGAGTAGTCGTTCGATAATATTGGACTGCGCTCGCCCATCGGTCGGTAGTTGTCTTTTGTATGCCTCATGTGTGGGCCTTTCAAGTGCTGACCCTTCGGAATGGTCATTGGGTTATGTCTCATCATTT
Organism: Dillenia turbinata; assembly: GCA_037126225.1. Classification (NCBI taxonomy): domain Eukaryota; kingdom Viridiplantae; phylum Streptophyta; class Magnoliopsida; order Dilleniales; family Dilleniaceae; genus Dillenia; species Dillenia turbinata. The sequence continues at coordinate 5,826,177 of JBAMMX010000012.1, forward strand.
GTCCCTACTCATGGTGTCGTTTCGTAAGAAAGGTACCATGAGTACCCATTTTTTGCTTATGGCTTGACGCCATGTGTTACCGTTGGGGTATGCGAATCGTCTTTTGGCGCTTAGGCAAGGCCAGTTGCTCGAATATGCTAAGTACTTTTGTTCCCTTTCTTCCTCGAGCGCCATCAGAGAAGTTATTTCCGGCAATAATGGCAAAAACGTCCGCTACCCAAGTCTACCCGGGCATTGGTGATATTATGAGTACCATGTCCATGAAGGAGCTCCAAGAAGTCCAGACTGATATGCTGATGGGAGACGATTACACTTTGGTATCCGCCATGGACGTCGATAGGGCTAACATGGCACCGGAGGGATGCGTGCCGATGTACCAGCAATTGGTTAAGTACGGATTGAAGGTTCCATATACAGGTCCCTTTGCGGAGATATTACATTGTTGGAACATATTTCCAACCCTCATGATCGCAAGTGCCTGGCGTCTGGTAGTTGTCGTAGCCTTTCTGTTAGGGTTTTATCGTTTTCATTTTGATTTTGATATCTTGTCATTTATTTTTATCTTCAAGAGATGTGGAAATAGTGGTTCGACTAAGGGCTGGTACAAGTTACAGATTTGACTCGAGTTCAACTGGAGATTTTGCTATAAAGAGTCTATCGACAAGAACTGGATGCATAAGTTCTTCTTCATGGAATAGATAGATAAGAATCGTGTTCCTATGCTTCCCGACGTCAATGAGGGGTCGTTTTTAGGACTAAAGCCTCCAGCCGTATCTAAGTATGGTCGTTTTGTTCTGTCAGTCGGTGGTTATTGTAAGTCCACCGGTCAAAGTATATGAGTTGATTCTCTGCTGGATGATCAGATGCTGTCTTTAGCTAGCCTATTGGTCGGGGAGAAGAGGAAGGTCGATAGGCCCCTTTTATTGGAAAGAGGGAAGATCGAGTTGGTTGACTCTTTAGATTCTTTCGACGATGCCATGCTAGAAGAGGTTACCACCGATAGGTAGGCTCGGTCAGGCGTAAAGAGATCTCCTCAGGAGTCTGTCGCGGCGTCTATGGACCTTCTAGAGTCTTCGCTTCCCTTGTCGAAAAGGAGGAAGATCTTACTGCCTTTGTCTCCATTAGGTCGGGCGCTGGTCGTTTTGCCTGTACGTTCGGATTCGACGATGGTTATACCGATGGAGACCATTGTCTCGGAAGGAAGTTGATTGACGAGCGACGAGAGTGCCGGTGAGGGCAAACCAGGAGGATTAGAAAGTGCTTCCTCACCTGGTGCCAAGATAGGACCGAATATTTCCAAAGCTGTGATGGAGAAGATGGCAGGGCCTTCGTCTGCTGTTTCGGTTTGGCCTTCGCGCAAAGGAAAATGCAAGGTTACTGATGGGGCTACTTTATCGCATGTTATTCTTGTCCTATCTTTCAACGGGAAGAAGGGTTCGAAAGAGCGAGAGACTATTGTCGTTTGTGATGGGGACATACAATACAGCTATATAGATGTGGCTGAGGCGGACCGCATCACCGGTCGGTTAAACTTTCATCGGTGTGAACTTGACATGCATAAGATGTCCCCGGAGCAAGTTGGCAGAGCTCTTAAGTCTCTTGGTTTGATGGTATCGATTTCTTCATGTTCATTCGGTTTCTTCTCTTCTTGCTCTTTCTAATCCAGCCTTCTTTTCAGACCATGACCCTTACAGAATTTCAAAAGCAGTAGAAGAGGCAAGTGATAGATCATTTGGAGGGATGCGTCATTGAATTAAGCAAGCGGTGCGAGAAGCTAGAGTCAGAGGCCAAGATACGTGAGGCGCGTCTCCAGTAAGTCAAGAGGTTGGCTCAGTTTCATGAAGAGTCTCTTCAGGCGGCGGAACGAAAGATTGCTGATCTCGAGGAATCTCGCACAAGGGATACTACGGCTTTTAAAGACTCCCAACATAAATTGACCGAAAGATTGAAGTGCACAGAAGAGATAATTCACCGAATGGGTCTGGGCGATACTCTGCCCCCAGTTGAGGAGATCGTAACAGCTCGGGGTTCAGTTGGCATTCCTGAAGCCTCTACCATGGTCCTAATCGCAAGGGGATCCGCCTCTCGGGAAATCTCATTATTTCCTTCCGATCCTATGTAGCCTCTGTTTAAAACTTTGTACCCCAGTGCCTTTTGGGTAATTTATCGATGATAGAGATTGCCTTGTTGTCCACTGTTGTAGCTCTTATTACGTTTGTTTGATAGGATCAGGATGACTTAGGCCCGATATATAGAGTGAGGAGATGCTACCTCGTTAGGAAGCTTTAGATAGGGGGTCGTATCCACCCGTTCGGGGAGTTTCATCCCTTTTTGATGATACGTTCGATCGGTAAGAAACTTTAGATAGGGGGCTATGTCCACTCGTTCGGGGAGTTTCATCCCTTTTTGATGACACATTCGATCGGTAGAAAACTTTAGATAGGGGTCGTGTCCACCTGTTCAATGAGTTTCATTACTTTTTGATAACACGTTCGATCGGTAGAAAACTTTAGATAGGGGAGCCGTGTCCACCCGTTCGGGGAGTTCATCCCTTTTTTATGACACGTTCGTTCAGTAGGATCAGGGCAATTTAGGCCCGACGTATGACATGAGAGAATTGATATTAGGGTCATGTCCACCCGTTCGGGGAGTTTTATCTCATTTTGATGACATGTTCGTTTGATAGAAAATGACATGTTCGTTTGATAGAAAACTTTAGATAGGAGGGTCGTGTCCACCCGTTCGGGGAGTTCCATCATATTTTGATGACACGTTCGTTCAGTAGGATCAGGGTGACTTAAGCCCGACGTACGATAGGAAAGAATTGATATTAGGGCCGTGTCCACCCATTTAGAGAGTTTCATCCCATTTTGATGACACGTTCGTTGGATAGGAGACTTTAGATAGGAGGGTCGTGTCCATCCGTTTGGAGAGTTCCATCCCATTTTGATAACACGTTCATTCGATAGGATCAGGGCGACTTAAGCCCGACGTATGATATGAAAGAATTGATATTAGGGTCATGTCCACCCGTTCGGGGAGTTTTATCATATTTTGATTACACGTTCGTTCGATAGATAGGAAATTTTAGATAAGAGGGCCGACTCTTCTGTAAATCACTGAGAATCATGTGTCACGAGCCGTCATAAGAATGATCACTAAATAATGAGGAGGCGCATGACCCTTCCTCAGGAGAAGAGTGTAGGAAAATCCGAATCGTATGCTGGACAAACACTAGGGGGAACATAAGGTTCATGCCAGATACTTTCCCATGGATCTGAAGGATCACCCCTTCTGGTCCGTCGTGTGGCGGCCTTGGGTCCGATCGATTAGATGTCTCATTCTCCCGTGGTGGATTGCGCCGGTCTGGGGAAGGTAAATTCCTCCCTTCCGTACTGATGAATCTCTATAGTCTGCTACTACGAACCAGGAATTCCAACTAGTCCTTGAGCCTCTTGCACTCGTCGGTCATATGACCGTAATCTCGATGGAAGTGGTAGTACTTGGATTTATCCATATTGAGATCCTCCTTTGCGGAACGAGGGGGCCATCTAACATAGGATTTGTTCTTGATTTGATATAAGGCTCGACTCGGGGTCTCGTTCAACAGCGTGTAAACGTTGAACCTTCGTGGGGGTGGAGGCCCTAGTCTGCTCCTCTTTGGTGAAGGTTGGCGAGGCGATCGACAGCGTTCTTTTCTGTTCAAGCTGGCCTTTTGTCGATCGAACGCCTTCGCTTCTTCTGCTGTAATGTACTTCTCGGCTTAGGAGTAAAACTCTTGAATGGTTAAAGGGGGTTTTTCGTAATGGAGGTCTTCATTCCGGAGGAGCGCAGGCCCATTAGGAGCACCACTAATGCGATGGAGTGGTCCAAAACCAGAACCTTTAACATCTCTGCTTTAAATTTTTCGAGGAAATCCCTCAGGGGCTCATCTTCCCATTGCCGTAATGATTGCAAGGAGGTGGACTTTCGCTTGGCTTCTTCGTTGATTATAAAATGAGTTTCGAACTATTATCAAAATTAGGTGAAACTCTTGATAATGAAAAACAGGACAAAGTTGAACCACGCCAGGGCGTTGCCTTTGAGCATGGTGGGGAAGTGCTTGCACATAGCCGCATCAGACAGGGCCCTGGAGACTATGACCATTATGAAGTAGGTAGCATGATCACGGGGATCAGTTGTTCCATCATACCTCTCCATGGGAGGCAGAAGAATGTCTCTTGGCATTGGTTCCCAAGAGATTTTGGGTCGAAAGGCAATACTCCCGAAGAGTGGAGGGGACTGTCGTCCTTTCTTGCACCTGCTTTTCTAAACTCGGCGGCTACAAGTTGTTCGATTTGCTTTCTTAGATCTTCTGGGTCATGATGAGAGGTCACCGACGGCACATAGTTCACGGGGGAAGTTCATGTCCAGAGTCCGCTGCGGATGATTACCGTCTAGCCCAAGGGCTATTCTAATTGTTTGCTCATATTTTGGAGTTGTGACTTTAGCCTTTCCATCTGGGGATGGCTAACTCATTCTGGTGCACGGGCCATGATTGGCTGTTCTTGAATCGCAGGTTGTAGGACCTGTTCCAAATGAGATGGTCGGGGGGAGACCACACGATCACGAATGGAGTGATCGGGCCCCACAGAAGGGCGGCTTCAGAGGGTGTCGCGGTGCGCCCATCTATAGTGGAGGCGGCTTTCGAAGTTGTCCTGGTTCTTATCTTTGGGGCATGATTGCGTAATCGATTTGTTGGTCTTATAAAGGTGGTTGCTCTAGTCTGTTTCCCACAGACGGCACCAATCTGTTAGAGGTGGGTTGTGACTCCACAGATACTGGCTCTTTGATGACTCGAACGGTTGCCGTTGATGGGATGTGAGACCTGCAAAAACCTTCGGAGGGTGATCCGATGGAGGAGGCTCCAACGCTCAAGTCAGAAAGAGCGAATTTCGAGTGTAAAGAAATAGACTGAGAGTTTTAGAGAGTGAGAGGTTCCTTGTGACTAGTGTTCCAAATGTGTAAGGTCGAGAGAGCGTACCTGACTTATAAGGCTTGAGCATTTCATATATCTGATAGAGTCATATGCTTTCGAGGTGTTGCAACCCTACTTTTCTTGTGGAGATAATCTGGAAATCTCAGAAGTTAAATATTTTGAATTATTCATGATTTTTATCGTATGGGAAGTTTCGTTACTCAAGGGGATCTTTTACTTACCTGAAGGATCTTGGAGTATTGCTCTTCAGTAGAGAATCACAGTCGTTGGAGTGTTTTGACCTTTCCGTAGGATCAATAAGGTCGTTGGCCTCAGACGGTCATTTAACCAATGCGGAGCCTTCGGACTTGTTCATTCGGTGAACCGGGGGCTAAGTATCCGATTGGAGAGGTAAATCCTACTTGGCAAATCTCGTTCGATAAGCGGAGCGACTAAGACCCTATTGTTCAGGAGATGACAACTAAAACCCTTCGGTAGATCAGTTGAATAGCCATAGAGAGTAGTCGTTCGATAATACTGGGTTATGCTCGCCCATCGGTCGGTAGCTATCCTTTGTGGGTCTCAAGTGTAGACCTTTCAAGCGCTGACCCTTCAAAATGGTCATTGGGCTATGTCCCATCAGGTATAACTTTATAATTAATCATACACACATGATACATTTATTATCTCTCTCTACATACATATGTCACATTCGAGACTATACAAGTTTGTATCCGAGATCCTTCGGTCATTTTATTATCATTCTTACTAAGTTAAACATCGGAGTACCCCCACTGGGCAACCCCCGGTGCAGTTTTCTGTATGTTTCTCTATCGATGATGATTCGTCTAACTCACCGGCAACGATCAAACTGTATATATGGAAATAGGGATAACACAAAATTATATTCTCTTAACTCTCTCAGTTTTTTTTTTTTAATTTCATTATCACTTTGTCTGATTTGAGTATCGTAGTCCCCCGTCGGTCCAGTCCCAATGGGATCTTTCATAGGTTTTCCTTAATTGAAGACCCGAGGATCTATCACAACCGTTCCCTTTCGAGTCGGAAGAGTAATTATCTGTGAAGTAAAAATTAACTCTATCAGACCATATTCTAATTTTCTTTACCCAAAAATTTATTTAAGTTGTTCTTTCACAAGATTAGCGGTGTTTGTTCCGAATTCCGATCGATCAAAGTAGATTAAAGAGTAGCTAGGATTTTCAGGCTCCATCTGGAAAAGCTCAGTTGAAATTTATTTGAATTTATTTTGTTTTATTTTTTGTATAATATCTTTAATTTAGTTAAAATAAAAAAATTAATGAAAATAGAGAACATGCCAGTAATATGTGAGGAATATTAGTAATTTTTCTGTTAGTAATATTTGTAAAAAGTTAAAATTTTTTGTAATAGATATTTAAATTATCATTATATTAATAATTTTTTGTGTTGAATAGTTGCGCTTAATTTCAGTCAAGCTAATCTCAACTCTATTTTTTTTTTTTTTTTCAAAATGAGAGCTTATAGTCTATTAGTTTCTCAAAGTTATTATATTCTTTTCTAGAAGGAATTGTTATCCTTAAAGCTGTCATGGCCAAAGTGTTTTTCTCCTTATAGGGACACTTTGTTTAAGTTTCTTCTTCGAGGTCGTAACCATAAAAAAAAAAAAAGGCCAAGATGCTTTCGTTTAGGCCAACCCTATAAATTTGTAAATTAGAAAGAATGGATAATTGTCTCGTGCACTAAAAATGTGTAATCTTTTTTTATTTTTGTAGATTTTACAATATGTTTTTTTATGTGTATGCATTGTATCATATTGAATATAAGTGAAATAGCGCGTTAGCAGTCTCATTCCTTCATAAGTTTCTACTCAGAAATGTGTTTTAGTAAGTGAATTAACAAATAATCAACTATAATATTTTTTAGAAAATAACAAGGTATTTCAGACTTTTTATATAAAAAATACCCATCTTGCGGCTTAGTAATAAAAAATAGATGCAAAATGAAATCTAAAACCAAATTTAGAATAGTTTTTTGTAATTTTTCTAATGTCAATATTAATCCGCATCAAATAGAAAATTAGAAAACTAAGGTATATAAAATATTTATCTTTATGTAAGAGATTAACGTCACAGTTTTGTACAAATTTTACATACAACTCCAAACGCTGCAGCACACGAGAGTTAGAATCAAATTTAGTAGAGTTTGAAGAGGAAAAAGAATTAAAAAAAAAAATCTCATTTGTTATTGAAAGAAAGAAAAGACACCAACAAAATATTGTAGACTTTGTGTGAATGAGGGTAAGAATATCTGGTTACATATTCCATGTAATCAAGAAAAGTGAAAAATAGATGATCATCTCAACAAACAAACGTTGGGTTGAATTGACAAAATGCATAAACCCCACAACAGATAGTTATAGAAATTGCATCCAAATGGGAGAAAATCCAAAGCAAATAATCTACATCATACATTATTTTTGTTTTCGTTGACAACAAGACAACAAGAGAAATATAAAATCCCATCAACCTTTTTTTTTTTTCCCCTTTTACCTTCCATGTAAATCCCTTTAACATCGCCAATTTCTTGTGTAAACTAAAAATAAAATAACTCAAAAAAAAAAAAAAAAAAAAAAATTGACTCGACCCCACTAAAATTATACAGGAACGGTTCTGTTAGATGCTTCGGCACCAGCATTGGTATCATCATCCTCATTCTCACGAGACATTTCCTCAAGTGATTTTCCCTTTGCTTCAGGAACCAAGAATGTGAACAACAAGCCCAGGAAACAAACACCTCCAAGCACAAGAAGTGAATTCTTGACACCAATTCCTGGTGGATAACCCTTGTCCGTCTTAGTCGGGTCTGTGGGCTCGGCTGCGTAGAGAAACCCGAATGCACCTACAATGGCTCCAGCCTTGCCAGCAGCGGCAGAGATACCGTGACATGTAGACCGCAGCCTGGCAGGGAAGATTTCGGCTGGGACAACAAATGTGGTTGCATTTGGCCCAAAATTGGAAAAGAAAAATGTAAATGAGTACATGACCAAGAAGCCGATTCTGTTTGCTTTTAGAGTCCAGTGGTGGTATGGAATGGCTAGTGCAAACATGAAAACTGTCATGAAGAAAAATCCCATAAGCTGGATAGCGAATCGTCCCATGCTGTCGATGAATGCAACACTGAACCAGTAACCTGGGACAGTACTGCAGAGAGCAATAATGGTTTGTGCTCTGGCAATTCTGAAAACCTCGTATGTTGCAGACATTGTCTGAGCTGGCGGAAGCCATCCTATAGCGCTGAAAACATCTTTCTGGAAAAGGTTTTGGCTGTAGAAAGCAATGTCGAGTAAAAACCAAGTAGTTGTTGTGCCCAAAAGGTGAAGACCATGACGGCGGACAAATTCTCTTGAGAATAATCCGAAATTGTTTGCTGGTTCTGCTGCGATTTTCTCGACCTTTTCTTCCTCTGCTTCGATTTCTACTTGCAAAACTCTTGACATGTCCGAAGCTGCCTGTTGGGCGTTTTTGGCAACAAGTGCAGTGTACCTGGCAGTTTCTGGCATACGCATACGCCAGTAGTATGTCAGAGCGGCAGGAAAAGCACCAAACATGAGAATGATTCTCCAGATGTAGTCAGCCTGTGGTGCTGTTGAGCCAGCAGGATCCACATCGTAAGCAGGACGATTGTATGCGTGGTCAAAAATAGCAGAGACTATTATACCAACAATCCCACCTGCAGTAGCGAAACCAGCAATTTCTTTCAAGTAACTGTGACGAATTTAAAGATAAAAAAATCTAGAAATAGAATTATCACTACCCACCAGCCAAGATTCCAAAACCCTGCATGGCGAAAACGGCCGCTATGAATGCTCCACGGGTCCTTTTGTTTGCATACTCCGACATGATTGTGGCGGACAGAGGATAGTCTCCACCAATGCCAAAACCGAGCCAGAAGCGGAAAAAGCATAGAGTGGCCATGATACCCTTGGTCTCTTTTCCAAAGGAAAGACCAGAAGCAAGTGAGCAGACAACCATGAGAACGAGTGTCAAACCATAAACCTTTTTTCGGCCCATTTTGTCGCCAAGCCACCCAAAGAAGAGCTGACCAGCGAGGGTGCCGCAGAGAGCAACACCATTGACAGCGGCCGCCACATTGGGTGGGAGAGTGCCAGGCTTGGGGTAGCCCGGATCATAGTAGTATAAGCGGCCGAGAAGCTTTGTGACTATAGAGATACTGAAAAGATCATAGGCATCCGTGAAAAATCCCATTCCAGCAATTATAATTGCTGTGAAGTGGTACAATTGGGTCTTTGCGGCATCAAGAGCTGTAAGCACTTGCAACTTATTTTCTTTAGCCATTGCTGAAGTTTTTGTCCTCCCACTCCCACAATTCTAGCTAGATTTCCTGCAAAAATACATAAAATTTATTTATTTATTTTTTTTTAAATTGAGTTCTATGATTGTATTTAAGGTTGAATTTGCAATAACTTGAATATAGATTTTTTTTTTTAATGAATTAACTTTTGTTGTTTATAAAATATCAGAAGCAAAATAGGACCAAAATAAATGGGGTCCAGCCCAGGTCGAACTAGCCCACCCCAACATAGGACGGATTTATAAAGGGCTATCACCAATGTTTATAAAATTTGCAAGATCTCCCCAAAAATTTATAATATTTTCCATTAATACCCTTTACAATACCAACTTCAGCCTCCTCAAACATTTTTAAAATAAACGCTATGGCCCCTCTGAAACTATTGGCTACATCTATCTTTTGCCCCACCACTCCCGATCTGAGAACCTTCACTTTGAACTTGTAGAAGGAGTTGGGTAATCAATCCAAGTGTTGTACTTAGTCAAAGAATAACTTTGTGCCTTGCCTTTCCTATCAATCGTATACGACTCCTTTACTACAACAATGAATATTAAACTTAAAAGGTATTATCCAAAATTGACCAAAAAATAACTAACTAATAACATGAATAGAAAATAAAAGAAGCAATAAAAGAAGGGAGAGGATTCGATTTCTTCAGTAATAATGGAATTGATAGATAGATCAATATTGTTCACCACTTATACGTTAAAAATGAAAAAAAAAAAAAAAAGAAGCTACGAATTAAGTTCATTTTTAATGAAATTTTCTAGGAACTTAATGGTGTGACTAAAGGCGGCGACCAAAAGGTCATATGATTAAGATTGTTCACCAACCATAGCCCACAAGTCCACAAAACAAAAATTCTAATATATTGATTAGCCATCCAGAAAATATCTCATCCTATGCTTCTTTTCAACCTGTGGATTGGAAAAATAAGTGGCAGCTCTGAAGTCATATGTATAGAACCAAAAAGTCAACGGATCTCTTGTGTCACTGAAGTATTCACAACTTGTAAAATTCAAGAAAAATTTTAGTGGAAAATTGGAAACGATGAAAAGGTAATTGATAAATGGGTTAAACTTGTTTTTTCAAGGTTTTAATAGCAAAAATAAAATTACAATTTAATCAAAGTAATTTGGGGTTGTATAAAAAACATAGATGTTAAGAAATTTTTGGACAAATATATATATATATATATATATATATATATATATTAGTATTTGGATTAATCGGTATCTAGAATCATACTCCAACTAATCCAGATTAAGTTATTGTCAAATCCTCTTTAGAGAAGCTCTCTCAATAATTTTTTTTTTCAAGATTCGAATATGATTTTTGGTTAAGATCGTGAAAATACATACATATAAATAAATAAATAAATATATATATATATATATAGATCCATTCCCAAGATTGAGAAAAATCATAGATTTATGGAGAAAACTCATCCGAGGAATGGAGTGAAGGGGATAGAAAGAAGGGAAAAAAAAATAATAAAAATAAGTATGAAACTGGGTAGTTTGTGGGGCGAAAAAAAAGATCAAAAGTTCATTTGAAAAGACAAGTATCTAAATTCATTACGAAAAGATGAAAAGGGAAAAGGTGCCTCGATATGATATTTACCCAACTCAAAACTCCTTGTACCCCCGGCTCTTGGCCTGTGGGGTATAGGCTGCTCATCCCTCACCAGTGCTGAAAATGGTAAAGAATCCTTATAGTGTTTATTGCTAGACTTAAGTATAACCAAGAAGAAAGGTTGTTAACCTGGGGGTACTATTTTCTCCCCCCCCCCCCCTTGAGTTTGGACCAAGTTCCAGCCCACTCATTCAAAAAAAAAAAAAAAAAAAGAACTGCCAAGCAAAGTTATAACCGCATCTGATTTTTTTGGGTGTGTGTATCAGAGAGAGAGAGAGAGAGAGAGAGAGAGATCTAACCTCTTGGCCTTGAATTAACGGTTGCAAGAGATGGGGGGGGGGAGAGGGAGAGAGAGAGAGAGAGACAGTTGCAAATGAAGAGCTTGCGGAGATTGTAGGGCGTGAAGAGAGAAATGGAGTAGTATTTAAACAAAACGAGTGATGTTTACAAAGTCCCCAGAATCAACTTCGCATATCAAGCATATACCCCTCTCTCTTCAGGTCAACGCTTTCACAACGTTGCTTCTTACCCAATTTCTCTTCCTTGATCATCTGTACATTATTAAATCATATTCTAATTATTTTTTTAAGTCTTCGTTTTCTCTGTATGCCTTAAAGACTTTTGGGTTAGGGATTGGGAAGGTGGGAAGAGGGGGGGGGGGGAATGGATACGGGTTGTCAAGTGATGCGTATCCTCAACTTTTCTATTTGGCCTTTTCTTGTTTTAAGACCAAGACCATCCTTAACATGGCATAGTAAATGCTGATATGTATATACTAGTTTTAATTAACATGGCACATATTGCAAATGATATTTTGCCCTAGGATATGTCAAACAAACTCGGTAAAAATAATAATAATAATAATAATGTCAGACTAGGTAAAAAATTTAAGTGTAATTATTTTGCAACTCGATAAAGAATGATGTCAATTTAGGTTGGGAGGTTTGCAGTCCAACACAAAATTTTACCCTATACTTGTCAAATACATATGGCTTGTGGGTTACTATATACATGAGATGGATTTACTTGTAATTATTTGAAGAGTAATGGTTAAACTTGTTGCCAAAATTCAAAAGATAATCTCTAACTTAAAATAGTAATTTGTGTCCTATTTAATATAATTAGTACTTGGATAAGTTCGTTTGAAATTTTCAGGGTGTATAATTTTATTTTTTTTAATAGGAAAATAAAATACAGTATACAAATGGAGGGATTTTTAATGTTTTAGATCTTCGCCAACGAAAAAAGGGTTCTCGGATGCACATTAATTTCGTTATAACCCAATAATTTATTTTTTTTAATATTATTTGTGAGTGTTTAGATTCATTATTTTTGTTATATCACAACAACAAGATCTTATGTCCCAAAAATTTGGGGTCGACCATATGAGAGACAAATAATAAAACCGTAAAAAATAAAAATAAAAAATAAAAAATAAAAAGAGGAAGAAGAAGAAGAAAAGAAGAAAGATTTAGTTTGTGCGGATTCTCCTACGTCATTCATTCCTATCTGAAATCATCTTCTCAACTAAATCCATCACTATCATATCCTTACGAATGCATTGTATCCACGTTTTCAATGATCTACCTCTACGTTTTATTAATTTTCTTATATTTAAGTTCTCTACCTTCCTAATAGGTATGTCCATAGGCTTTCGCTATACATATCCAAACTATTTTATACAATATATATGAATTAAAATATATAATAATTCTCTTACTTTTTACAATGTATATGAACAAAGATAAAACAGTTTAATGCTGTCTAAGTTCTGTTAATCACATGAAGCATTTCACATGAGAACAGAGACAGGTGGTCGGTCAATGGTAGATATACTGCCCGTGAAAAATAATATCGAGTACATGAACCATGCTCGAAAAGAAAAGGTGATAGGAATGGAAATTTGTCTTTGTCAAAGGAGACACAAATATTTGGTTAACTTTTAGGTGAGGGTCTCACTATTTCTTTTCTTTTTCTTTTTCTTAATTGTATACCGATCTATATCCGGAATAATGTTTTGATTAATCTAATTCAAATATTATCGGAGGTAGTTTTTTTTAATATAATTTTTTTTATTTTTAAATTTTAAATTTAAAAATTTATAAAATGATTTAATATCACTACACACTAAACATTAAACCGATTATCCCTTTATCAGGAGCTTCCCCGTGGAAAAAGTAATTATATCTCGTACCCCACGGCAGTTGTGACAGTTTCTAACGGTTCCGAACTTCGAAAAATACATTGAATACTTTAGATTAAGCAAATATATCTTAGGAGGGAGCCCCCGGGGTGGGGGGATGTTTTAAGGAGGGTAAGAAATTTTCTCTTACCCCTTTGTATGGTTCAGTTAGTAGACTACAAGTATGTTAGTCGGCTGGGAATGGAAAGGCTCTTGTCACAGCCTCCACGGTCGGCTGGAAATGGAAGGTTGGATATCTTGTCCGGTGAACTGAGTGATGGAAGAATGTATAACCAAAAAAATTAGAGAGAGAAGTTAGAAAATAGAGAGATAGAGATAGAGAGAAGGAAAGAGAAGATAGAAACAGAGAAAAACGTAGAGAGATAGAGGTAGAAAGAGAGAAAGATAGAGAGATAGAGAGAGAAAGGGACTAGAGAGAGAAGATAGAAACAGAGAGAAATAGAGAGGGAGTGATAGAGATCAACAACTAATTTCATTCCTGTTTTCTTCCATTGATTTGTAGCTATATATATAGTCTGATTTCTGACTGTCTTAACCATACTAACAGCTTAATTATTTATTGTTTACAGTTACAACTATTTATAGTAATCTGTTTTACAGTTGGGTTGGAATAATTGCTGTATTTAAAGTTTCCAACAACCTTCGTTACAATATCCTCATTTCCTTTGATACCCTTGTCCTCAGGGATCAAGAAAAAAAAAAATAGAAAAATTGAATTTTTGTAAAATTTATGAATCTTGCACTAACACTTACATTTGTGTTGAGAGATAAGATGATGAAATCGAACAATAAACTTAACTTGGAGTTGCAGAGAGAATAGTGGAAGGAAAATCGAGACGAGAGAGTTTGATAGAGATTTTCTTGAACTTCTTTTTGGTGAAGATTTTGTTCGATTAACACCAAAAGTTCAATTTTTGGAAAGTTTGAGAAGAACCTACCATCAATAGTTTCTATCTTGGATGATTGAGATCCTGCTTTTGGCAAAAAAAATTTCTCAATGAACCCCAAAAGTGAAATCTTTGGAGGATTTTTTAGGAATTCATCATTAATAGATTCTTTCTTAGACATCTATGAACTTTCTTTTATCCTTAACTTTTTTTCACTAGAAGTAGGTAGAATGGAAACTTAAAAAGTGTATCAATACTTTAGTCTTCAGGTTTGTCTTTGTTTAGCATTTTCATGAGAGTGTTGAATGTGTCATCAAAACTTATCATAAAAGCATCCAATTTTCGATTTTGTTCATCAATTTTCTAATTGATTTCATCCATTTTTTGTATCAACTAGAGATGACTTTTTTTTAGATTTTCATGGCCAATTCTTGCATTTGTTCTTCAATGGGAAAGATTCACCAAGTAACGTAAACTCTAATACCAATTTGTTACAAATCCAGTCGACTGTTGACCTCAAGTGGTCAGTTGGGAGTGGAAAGGCTTTTGTCATAGCCTCTAGTCAACTGTTTATCACAAAGGGTTGGTTGGGAATGGAAGGTTAATTGGATATCTTGTTTGGTTGACTGAGAAATGGAAGAATGTATAACCAAGAAATTAGAGAGAGAAGGTAGAAGATAGAGAGTTAGAGATAGATAGAATGAAAGAGAAAATAGAAGATGCAGAGAGAGAGAGAGAGAGAAGGGGGTTAAAGAGAGAGAGAGAGAGAAATAGAGAGGGAGTGAGAGAGATCAACAATCAATTTCCTTACTGTCTTCCTCCATTGATTTGCAACTATATACAATCTGATTTCTAACTATTCTAACCATACTAACAGCTTAACTATTTACTATTTACAGTTACAATTAGTTACAGTATTCTATTTTACAGTTGGGTTGGAATAATAATTGTATCTAAAGTTTTCAACCACCTTCGTTACAAAGTATAAATTTTTTAGTTCAATGATAGAAAAATATAGCAAAAAACCTAGGATTAGGGTTCGTACGATACTTTTCGTGTTAAAAATTATATTTTCAAAAACCTCAACATAGTTGTAGTATCTATTTGTTTTCAACTATTGGATTTGTTTTAATCGTTGTCGTGCATCTCAATCATTGGATTTTGCTTGATGTGAACTGTTCAATCTTAAAAGCATGCAAAATATCAACCATCAAATTCGCATATATATTACTAACATCATATCCTCTCTCTCTCCCAACCTTCACTTTCCCTTTAATTCTTGTCTTTATCCTTGTTTCTCTTGTTCTCTCTTTACATCCTGCTTATGATAAGTAGCTGTCACTAGAACTCTTCTATTTATCTGGCAGTTGTAGCTCTGACATGACTGTCATGATAATTTCCTAACTATCAACAAACCTTATTGTCATGGCCTCGTTGCCATTCCTTAGACCGTTGTGAGCTTTCCTTTGAATATTTCAAATCTATCTAAGATTGTTGTCGCTTAAACTAGATCTAGGTTGAATCGAGTTTCGACAAGGTTAGTGGTAAATTTTCAACTGGAATCTCATATGTCCACGGGCGGATGTTGCCACCCCCTGCTCTTTTTTTTTAATAAGAACAAAAAAGGGGAATTTTCCTTTATAACATTATTATTATTATTATTATTACCTTGGACTTGTCCACCACTCCGTCTCCGAAGTTTCACTCTGATTAATTTGGATTAACCTGCTATCAGGTCTCTTCAGTGGAAGGTCTTCCAACGTGATTTTTTTCGTTTCCATGGCAAGTCAAACTCGTATATGATTAAGAGGTCTCAGCGTCCTTCCCACTGAACCAACAAATGTTGGCCTTTATAACCTTTTTATGTTAACAAAATGTCGCAATTTTATGTCTCGGTAGAGAAGGGCTTGATGAATTGTTTCAGAGCCGAAATGTTAAATCGTTATCAATAAACTTGATATGAACCCAATGGATATAGAAACTTTAAAATCCACGAACAAATAATATAGACCAAGAATTTTTCCAACAAATGATTTGAACCGGTGGAAAAATAAAGACCTCAACTCTTGCCCTAAAGGTGGAAAAACCTAAGGTATATAACATTAAATCGTTTCTCACTAGATTAAGAACTTTAGCATAAAGATGGAATGAATGACACCACAATTCAGATGATTCGAAACTTAGATTGATAAGTTAAAGAATTAAACAAAACTCATATTTTGAATAAGTTCAAAAGTTCTCAAAAGAATAAAACTTGCGTGAAGAAATTTCATAATTTTATTAATTCACTCAAAAGTTGTATTTTTACACAATGTGTAATGACATATTTATAGGTTAGAGGTAAAGATTGAAATGATAATTAGAAATTTAATAACTCCCTAAACAATCAAAAATTAAGAAATTAAAATATAAATTATTACAAAAAAAGGAAACTAAATAAAGTAAAATAAACTATTTTGACCAAATATATGCTATTATTTTTCTTTATTTTCGTCATCTCTTAGACTTGAATAATTTTGAACCCTTTATTCTTTCAATTGGATTTGTATAAACATAATAAGACTCCCTTTGGTTTTTCATTTACTTGGACTCCAATTTTTTATTGTCAAACTCTCCAAATTAAGTTATTCAGCTATTTGTTGAATCTTTTAACTTGAACCCTTGTTACTGAACTAACTAAAACTTGAATTGAATCATGCAAATTCTTTATAGTCTTGATGTCTGCATCATTCCCCTTCTTGACAACGATTTATCCCCAAATCATCACCTGTGTGAAAGTGCATCCACAATCGCATTTTACTTGGGAAAAGTCTCAATGAATTCAATCTATCGAGCATATCTCTTACCATCTTATTGAAATAACAACTCTTTGAACTCAACTAAAAAAAATAATTATCTTATAAAATTCAAAGACTTATATGAAAGAAAGGATAATAAGGGAAACAAAGAAGGAAAAAAAAAAGGAACAAAGAAGGAATGAAATAAATAAGGAAGGTGAATAAATAAAGAAAGAAAACAAAGAAAGTGAACAAATAAGGAAAGAGAAGAAATAAGGAATGAACAACAAAAGGAAAGAAAAAAAAATTGGAAGCTATCTTTTTTTTTAATCAATTTTTTTCACAGCCTCTTTTTTTTTTTTTTTTTTTGAACTATGGCAGCACGAAAAAAAAATCAAGGATGAAAGATACCAAAAAAATAAATTATAGACAAGTATGAACAATTATAGATAAATATGAAAAATTTGAAGGGTAACCCAAAATTGCTCTGATACCACCTGATGTGAACCTAACGATTATAGAAACCCTAAAACCCACAAAAAAGTAATATAAGTTAAGAATCTTCCCAACGAATGATTTAAATTGGTGAAAAATAAAGATCTCAACCCTTACCCTAAAAGAGGAAAAACCTAAGATATATGACCTTAGACCCGTTTCTCACTAGAACAAGAATCTTGGTATAAAAATAGAATGAATGATACCACAATCTAGGTGATTCGAAATCTAAATTGATAAGTCAAAAAATTAAACAAGATTCCTATCTTGAATAAATTCAAAAATTCTCAAAAGAACAAAATTTGTGTGATAAATCTCATAATTTTATTAATTCTCTCAAAAGTTGTATTTTTACACAATGTGTAATAGTCTATTTATAGATTAGAGGTAAAGACTAAAATAGAAATTAGAAATTTAGTAACTCTCTAAACAATCAAAAATTAGAAAACTAAAATATAAACTATTACAAAAAAATAGGAAACTAAATAAAATAAATTAAACTATTTTGACCAAATATTTGCTACTATTTTTCTTTATTTTCGTCCTCTCTTAGATTTGAATAATTTTGGACCCTTTTTTCTTTCAATTGGATTTGTATGAACTTAATTAAGGTCCCCTTTGATTCTTTATTCACTTATACTCTAATTTTTTGTTGTCAAACTCTCTAAATTAAGTTATTCATCTCTTTCTTAAATCTTTTAACTCGAATCCTCGTCACTGAACTAACTAGAATTTGAATTGAATCATGCAAATTCCTTATAGTCTTGATATTCGCATCAAAACTCAGTATTAAAATAAATAAAAACTATTCCAAATTTCCAAGAGGTCTTTGGCTCGGGAATCATTTTCAGTTCCATAGAACCCAAAAAGTGGGATGGAGTGTAATAACCAATATAAATATATATATATATATATATATATATATATATATATTCGTATAATGTTGATGGGTGAACCTCCATTAATTCATTATAATCAAATGATTATGAGATTCTAGACAAAAGTAGTGATTGGGTGCGCTCGAATTTTTTAACCCCAAACTTGTGAAACTTTAAGAAAAATAAAATATCACAAATTAAGTTAAATACATTCAATTTATATCAAACGTTGGTAATATATTCTATAGGCTTATTGTTATATTTAAAAACATTAGTATAAATCGGACGTATCATATTTGGGAGTATGATAATATTCTTGAAAGATAGGTATGATTTTAGGGAGGATTATGTGTGCTTCTTCTTTAAAGTATTATGGTCGTTTCAGAATAGTTTAAGCGATAGAGTTTTTTTATTTTTATTTTTTCTTTCTTAGTTTGATCTATTTTATTGTATTACCTCGTACCAAACAAAAAAAAAAATTGATTTGCCTACTTAATTATTAAATACATTGATCATCAATTCCTATGTGACAGGTTGCATCTCGTTTTTAGTTTTAAATAAAATATGCTAAGGAAAAATCATTTCAAGCATCTCATTGCAAATTCCAGTGTCTAAGTTTATGTTATTATTTGTTTATCGTTTTCATAAATAGACAAGAACATAAAATATTAATGTAATTAAGGTGAAACAATGAAGCCCATGTGAACCCTAGGATGATAATCATAACAATCTAAAAGGTAAACTCTCTCTCTCTCTCTCTCTATATATATATATATATAATCTTCCCAATCTCTTGGCATCACTATCTTATGAAATTTCCATTTTGTTTGTTAACTCTATTGATTGAAACAAAAAAAAAACACGCGATCAGTGAATTATAATTTAATTTACATTATTCATTTTAAATTCAATTTTTTTCTATAAAAAAATTAAGAGCACACGCAAAATCTCTATTCCGATTTGAGCA
Organism: Dillenia turbinata; assembly: GCA_037126225.1. NCBI lineage: Eukaryota > Viridiplantae > Streptophyta > Magnoliopsida > Dilleniales > Dilleniaceae > Dillenia > Dillenia turbinata. The sequence goes on from JBAMMX010000012.1 coordinate 5,845,347, forward strand.
AACCCTTATCGTCTTTGTCACTGATTGTTTAATTTTCCTCGTCTTTCTTACACATGGTATGGAAGTAGTCCCTAACATGCATGTCTTTGTCATTAATTGTTTACTTAAAAGATGTATTTATTAAAATTTAATGGTTATTCTTTTTTATAGTTTTTAACGTGATGAGAAAAATCAATCAATTAAATTATACTATATTTCGACCATAAAAATAGAAAGACAATATTTTCTATGTAAAATGATTTTCATTTTTTTAATAAAAGGTTTATGGGTCAAAAATTATACAAGTGCATGATAACTCTCCCTAATAAAATTACAAAATAAATTAAAATTACACTAAAACTCGAATTTACTCTTTAAAAGAAGTTATCAGATGTATTAATCATTAAATTATATATGTTTGTGCAGTGTAAACTGATCGTCTTCATTAGGAGCTACCAGATTATCAAAATATGAGAAAACATTAGAGTTAAAATTCTTATTTTTTACAACTTTAACAAATAATTTTATTTAAAAAAAATTAAAGATAATCATGATACAAATATAACTCGCTTTAAAATTAATTTAAACTAAGTTTTTGAAGACGTAAAATTCAGGTGAACAATCGATTAGAGAATTTAAGGGCTCAAACCAACCCCATCATGTTCCCCATATCATGAAATTGTATTGTGGACACAATTTTTTTTTATTATATCGAGATTAGAACTTTATCTGTCTGAAATCATCGGATTAGAGAAGAAAATTATGATCACTAAACTGTACTCTGAATCAAAAAATTATTAAGGTCAACGGATGGAGTTTTCAAGCCCTCGTATGGAGTAGATAAGTCAACACTTTCAATACGTGACGCATATGCTAAGATATATTTATTTAGATTATTTTTTATTTATTTAAAATCTAAGAAAAATGATGGAAAGAGAATCCAGCCGTGTGAACCAACCAGGATATTGAATGAGCTAATGATTGATGCAATCATGTTATCACCATTTGACTCTTTCCTCGGACACAATTTATCAACATTTTGTTGTTTGTTCCATCTTTGTTAAATAAATTTGAAGAGCAAATGAACTTGTAATTTACCTGTCATGAGGATAACTTCTTGCCGGCTTACGAGGGAAAGACATAAATAAAAGTGTTGATAGTAGTGGGTGCGGGTTGGCTTTTGATGATTGAAGTTAGAGTTAAAATGGAAGGACTAAAATAGGTATGAAATAATATAAAAAAAATGATATTTTATAATGATATAGAAAATATAAGAAAATATGTAAATATAAAAAATATAATAAATTTTATATAAATACTAATTATTTTATGAAAATAATAAAATAATCATTTTTATAATAAAATTTAAAATTATTAAATATGTAATTATTAATACTAAGATAAATAATAAAAAATAAAAATTATAATTAAATAATTTATTAAATATGAAAAATATTTAAATATAAAAATATAAAAAATTTTATATAAATATTAATTAATTTAATAATTGAGTCGTTTCAAATACCTTAAACATCGAGGTTGTTTCTGTGATTTTTTTTCCCCTTTTTGGGTAATAACACGATGTTTTCTAGGAAATTGCCAAAACCCAAGAAAGGAGCAATTTGGTTTGACCCAAACCCAAGAAAGGAGCAATTTGGTTTGACCCCCAAATATTTTTTCTAGGAAATTGTCAAAACCCAAGAAAGGAGCAATTTGGTTTGACCCCCAAATATTTTTACATTTTCCGATGCTTGATCATCCGGATAATCTTTCATTTCTTCAATGCAAAGTCATCCAAAGATCAGACAAGATTAAATTTTGGTTTGGTTCCTATTAAAGGTCGATTTTGACTTTATAGATTCCGGTTTTTTTATTTGAATGATTGCTTCAGAAGGCGGATAGAAACTTGCAAAAGACCATTCGAAAGTACTCCAACGATAGAGATTTCGACACTCAAATTCAAAAGAGTAGTTTTAGATAAAAATAAAATTAGACTGAGCAAGAGAAAGAAAGCTGATAATGAAAACCTATGTGGTTTGTGTGTCAGGTGTATGGTCTCAAGAGAGCATACCTGAAATTATAATGTAGAATGTTTTTATATATTTCTTATCTATGAGTCGTGTATACCCTGAGCGTTGCAACCTTAGTGTCCTTGTGAAGCTATCCTAAAATCTCGAGACTCCTTAATTAAATATTCTCATAAGATTTAGAATTCTCATCGTTTGGGAAGCTTATCATACCGGGAAAACTCGTTCCTTATCGATTAAATTTTAAAAATTTCCTTCCTTATCTGGAAGATGTATTTCGTGACTGAATAGGAAATAAATGCCGATACAGATCTTAATTAAATATTACCTTTAGCCGGTGAGAGCTAGTGATAAGCTCCTTAGTAAGGCTGTTGGCCATCAACCAAGAAAAGAGGGGTATTGGCTTAAGGTTTCCGAATACCTCTACGAACCAATTGGATTGCCACCATTAGGAATCAACTAAGAGATCAGTTTACGTCTGTCCTTCGGGGAGATAAATACCTTGTTGCTACCATGCCAAAATGTTTGCTAGGTTATGAGCTTTTTGGCCTTTGGGCATTGCCCCAACAGGCCGCTAAATTATCTCCCATCATTTGCCCCTAAATCGTAGTGTCGTTTTATGAGAAAGACGCCATGAATAATGTCACCCATTGGAAATTGAGAAGGTGCAAAGTCTTTAATACGGCACGCATAGCATCGAGTCCTATGAATCGTCTCTAATATACCTCATAATGTGCGAAGTTGAAATGGGCCAAGGTTGAATGCATCTTCCTCTCAACCATTTTATCTTCTGAGAGTGCTAATACATTTAATCTTTGAACAAGTGTCTCCGAAATAAATCCTTCGTGGGAAGTTGGAGGGATTTAAACCCTTCATTCATTGTACACAATTCTTATTGAACTGTTTCGTCTACTCAAGATTTGTGAAAATCTTTTCCCCTGCGGCTATAAATAGAGGTCGCATGACTCTATATTGTCTCAGAGAAAACTTATGTGTTTTCATGTTTGCAAGTCCTTTTTTGCTAAGGGTTAGATTCTTTGGGAGATCCTTCAATGGTGTGCCTTAGGTTATAAGATCTGATAGTATAGAATATTTCTATCGATGCGATGCCTCATCAAGAAGGGGACCGCTGTTGCGAGGTCTCGTCATGTTGTTCGATATTCGAACGTCATGATGGGTTCTATCACGGTTCTTATTGGGGTTCTCAACTTCAAAGGGGAATTGATCTCCCGCTTTGGATTGAGTTCATTGTCTGATTCATATTTTTGCGAGTCGGGCGACTAGAAGAGTCGGTAGGTGGTAAGAGGCTATACATAGCAGTGGGTTTGAATTCTGATGCATTCTCACAGTTTCTTCATGGCCGTCTCATACCCTCCTCAACTCGTTTTTCATAGTCTCCTTATCCAACTTTGGTTGCGGACATTTTTTAAATTCTTTCTTCCATCTTCTCTTTTAACTATTTTTGTACTCTCTAGTGCTGTTGATTGTCGGTGGTCCGGTGGCTTCTTCGTCCAGGAACAATTTTGCAAATGTTCTATGTATTTTTTTTCGATGTAATTCGCTCCGACTCAGCGACTTGTAAATCATGTCAGTTCATGTAACTTGATATGTATTCGTTATATAAAAATAAAAAAAGAATTTTATTTTACTTATTTTGATCTTTTGCCAAATTTTCATCAATAGAAACCATGTGTTTGAGTGAATGAGGTGACCGATGAAACGATCGTACGATAGGCTTACCGAATAGTGTGAGGTTTAATCACGAATGTAGTTGTCTTGATAAACATAACCACTGCCTGAATCGATAAATATTTATCATACTTGTCCAAGGAGATATACCCTCTTTCATTCGTTTAGTTGATGAGATAGAGTGTATTCAACACGGAGATACATCCCTTATTGCCAATGTGCTTCGATCGATATGACACTGACAGAAAATTCAACCGATAAGGCAGGGCATATCCCTCTAAGAGACAAATGTCATTTCGGGCATTAGAAACAAATTGATGGAACGGGTCGTGTCTATTTGTCTGGAAGTCACATCCCTTATTGACGATACGCTACGTTCAATAGGAATCAACCAATAAAATGGATCGTGTCTACCTGCCTGGAAGTCACATCTCTTATTGACGACACACTACGTTTGATAGGAATCAACTGATGAGATGGACCGTATCTACCCACTTGGGAGTCACATCCCTTATTGACGATACGCTACGTTTGATAGAAATCAATTGATAGGATGGGTCGTGCTTACCTGCCTGGGAGTCACATCTCTTATTGGTGACATGCTATGTTCAACAAAAAATAACCGATGGGATGGGTTGTGCCTACCCACCTGGGAGTCATATCCCTTATTGGCGATGCACTATGTTCGACAGAAAATAACCAATAAGAAATAACCGATAAGATAAACAGAAGAAAAAGGCATAGAAGCCTTACTCGATAAGAAACCCTTCCGATCAAGGGAGACAATGAGATTAACTGATAATAGATGCATTAGTTTTCTGAGTTCCAAGTTCCAGGCATAGCCAATCTGTTTAGATTATTAAGACGATAAGTTCACGGGTGGATTACGGAGCATATCTGATATGAGCCTTCCTAATTGAGCACGAGTTTGCCCCCAGACAGGGGTTAACCGGTGGCCTTCACTTTTCTTAGGACTAGTTCACCTAATTTGAATGTTATGTTTCTAACTTTTTAGTTATAATACTGAGCCATCTTTTACTGGTTTGCGGCCATCCGAGCAAATGTAGATTCTCACAGCTCTGGGAGCAGATCTAGTCATTCTCGTAAGGCAGGCTTATTTCGTGTCGCATTGTACTGATCCACCCAGAGTGAGTGAATTCCTATCTCCACAGATATGACAGCTTTGTATCCAAACATCAGACTGAATGGTGTTTCATTGGTTGCCCTTCAACGTATAATGCGATATGACCAAAGAATACTGTCGAGTTCTTTTGTCCATCGCCCCTTAGCTTCATCCAGTGTTGTCTTTAGCCCTTGTAAGATCATTCTATTCGTTATTTCAGCGAGTCTGTTGGTTTGCGAATGGGCAACTAATGAAAATTGGTGTTGAATCTCCAATTTTTTGTAGAATTCTTGGAAGCTCTTGTTATCAAATTGTTTCCCATTGTTGGTGATAAGAACTTGAGGTATACACAATCTAGTGATGATATGAGTTTATACGAACGATTGGGCTTCAGCTGCTGTTATTTGGGCCAGTAGATCGACCTCCATCCACTTGGTAAAGTAGTCAATAGCCACTATGAGGAATTTTTGCTATCCAATAGCTGGTAGAAATGGTCTGAGAATGTTCATTCCCCACTGAGCGAATGGCCAGGGACTTGCTAAGGGATTGAGCTCTCGATGGAAGGTAATCGAGATACTGAAGAGATACATTGGCATTTATCACACCTCTTGACGTAGGGATTTGTAAAATAGATTCCGAGCCCCCAAGTGATTACTATATATCTCTTCATGGATATCTCAAAAGATATAGTTTCTTTCTTCGAAGGTTAGGAACCTCAGATATGGGTGACTGAAGGACTTACAGTATAGATTTCTACCGATGATCGTATAATTAGCGGCCTTTCGTTTCAGTTTCGCTACCTCTAATGGCGAGTCTGGTAGACAATCATGCTTAAAATAGGCTTATATGGGAGCTTTCCAACTAAGGGCTGGTCCACTGCAAGGATTTTTTCGGATTCATCGATGGTAGAGCATGGTAGGATCTCGATATAGATTGTTCGGCAAGTGGCAACTGAGTATGAAATGTCCAACTTAGAGAGTGTGTCAGCTTGCGCATTCTTTGATCGAGAGATTTGTTGAATGTTGATTTTGTCTAGTTTGCTCATTGTTTTGCAAATTTGCTCAAAAACTTGGTCATGTTCGAGTCTTTAGTCTCATAGACCCCTTTGATTTGCTTGACAACTAGTTGGCTATTAGTGAACTCTCGAATGCTTCAAGCCTCCATGGTTGTCACGATTCAAAGTCTTATTAGCAAAGCTTCATACTCCGCTTGATTATTTTTGGACTTAAAGTCGAAATAAAGCGCATACTCCATCTTGAAATCATCTGGACCCATCAGTATGAGTCTGACACCACTCCCTAAGGAGTTTAATAACCCATCAATGTGTAATGTGCAATTTGGTAGTGACTATTCTTCATGGCTATCGATAGGCTCATGCTCTGTTTGAACCGGTATGGTGTATTTGAAGATGAAATCAGTTAGAGTTTGGCCTTTGATCATAGTTCCCGGCTAGTACTAAATGTCGAAATTGCCCAACTCTACACTCCATTTGATGAGGCGGCCAGAAGTATCCCTTTTTTGAAGGATTTGTTTCAATAGCTAATTGGTAAGTACCACGATAGTATGGGTCTGAAAGTATGATCGAAGGCGCCTAGCCAAGACGACCAAGCATAAGCTATCTTTTCGATCTTCAGATTCTTTGAATATTCAACTAATGTAGTAGACTCGGTTCTGTACAGTTGTCTCACAAGGACAGAACAAAGTGTCCGATTAGAGATAGAGAGGTATAAGTAGAGTTTCTTACCAGGAACAGGATAAGAGAGCAGTGGGGGTGACATGAGATATTCTTTAAATTACTCGAAGGTCGTTTGATACTCGGATGTCCATGCGAACTTTTGGAATCATTTTAGGGTGTCAAAGATGGATTTGTATTTTTCCCCCACCTTCAACATGCATCGGTTTAAAGTTGATATTCTGCCTATGAGACGTTGTACCTCTCTTAGTGTTTGTGGTGGTGACATTCTAGTATGGCCTATAGCTTCTCGGGATTCACCTCAATTCCTTAGTTGGTGATCGTAAAACCCAAGAATTTACCGGATGCAATTCCAAATATGCACTTTATTAGGTTCAGCAACATGTTGTAGCACTCCAGTGTCTAAAAAGTTTCTTCTAGATCAGCATTATGGGCTTCTAAACTAGTATTCTTTACGAGCATATATCAACGTACTCCTCCACATTCTTGCCAAGTTGGTCCTTGAAGTCCTTATTGACCAACCGTTGGAAGGTTGCTTCCGCATTCTTCAGACCGAATAGCATAACCCAATAGCAATACGTACCTAATTTTATTATAAAACTAGTCTTTTCCTTATCTTCCGGTACCATTCGTATTTGGTTATAGCCAGAATAGGCGTCCATAAAACTCAGAAGTTGGTGGCCCGAGAAGTTGTCCACCATCTTGTCGATGTTGGGAAGCGGGTAGCTATCTTTTGGACACGCTTTATTGAGATTTGTGAAATCTACACACAATCTCCGTTTACCATTAGTCTTTTTCACCAAGACCACGTTAGCCACCCATTCGGAGTACTTAACTTCATGAATGAATCCAGTCATTAACAGTTTCTGGATTTCTTCTTATATATCACGTTGACCTTCTAAGGCAAATACCCTTTTTCTTCTATTTAACCAGCTTGTATTCGACGTTAATGGTCAGCCTGTGGACTATAACCAAAGGATAAATATCCGGCATGTCATTAGGAGACCAAATGAAGACTTTCGAATGTCGGCAAAGGCAATCGATAATCTCTTCTCGCAAATATATCGGCAAGTTAGCTGTGACTCAAACGGTCTGATTAGGGTCGTCAGTTAAGGGAATCTTGATTATTTCTTCCCTAGGTTTAGGCTTGGTCATCAATTCAACGTCATCCCTAAACTCTAGGGTGTCGATTCGAAAGTTTTCTTATCCACCTTCGACTGCAAGGAGAGCATAAGGATCAGGGTCACTATAGAAAGTAGCAATTCCTTCCGGTGTTATCAACTTGATCTTCATATATTTCGTATTGGGTAGTGCCTCCGGTTCATCCAGACTAAGACGACCGAAGATAACGTTATAAGACGAAAATAACTTCACATATGGAAGACGACTTTAATAGTCGCATGGTTGGGGAGCGTCCCCAAGGTTACAGTGAGAGAAACAACATCTTCTAAATAGACGTGCTCATCGGAGAGTCCCTTGAGGGACCCATTGGGAGGTTGAAGGTGAGACGAGTTGAGACCCATTAGCTGGAAGGCGTCCCAAGTAAAGAGATCGCAATCTACACCCTGATCAACGAGAACCCTCTTAACGATGTGAGATTCCACTCTTGTGGTGATAACCAAAGGGTCGTTGTGATTAATATCGACTCCGATTAGGTCATCATCATCGAAGCCAATAATTGGTCTTTTTCTCTTGATAGCTGTCATGTCTGGAATAGCAAAAAAGGCAGATGGTATGCTTGTCTAGAGAATTAGTCTGTTCCTGTAGACAGTGCCAATCTGTTAGAGGTGGGTATTGGCTCTACAAATTTTGACTCTTTAACTTGAACGATTGCTTTAAAAGGTGGATGCGAACCTGCAAAAAACTGTCGAAGGGTATTCCAATAGAAGAGGTTCCGACACTTAAGTCAGAAAAAGTAATTTTCGATAGGAATGAAAACAAACTATGCGAGAGAGAGAGAGGGCTAAGAATGAGAGCCTATGTAGTTTGTGTGTCAGGTGTATGGTCTCAAAAGAGCGTACTTGGAATTGTAATGTATGATACTTTTATATGTTCCCTATCTATAAGTGTGTGTACCCCGAGCGTTGGAACCCTAGTTTCTTTGTGAAGCTGTCTTAAAATCTCATGACTTCTTAGTCAAATATTTTCGAAAGATTTAGAATTCTCATCATTTGGGAAGTTTATTATACCGGGAAGATTCATTGCTTATCGATTAGATTTCAAAATTTTTTTTTCTTATCTAGGGGATATATTTCGTGACTGAGTAGGAAACAAATACTAATATGGGTCTTAATTAAATATTACCTTTAACCGGTGAGGGCTAGCGATCAACTCTTTAGTAAGGCTATCGGTTATCAACCAAGAAAAGAGGGGCATCGGCTTGAGGTCACCGACTGCCTTTATGAATCAATTGAATTGCCACCGTTAGGAATCAACTAAGAGATCAGTCTACTTCTGTCTTTCTGGAAGATAAATCCCTTGTTGCTGTCATGCCAAAACATTCGCTAGGTCGTGGGATTTCTGACTTTTGGGCGTTGTCCCGACGGGCCGTTAAATCATGTCCCATCAGTTCCATTTAACAATAATAGAATTATGGTCGATTAGTGGCTTGAAAATTAAGTAAAAAAATCACATTCATCAACTATAAATATTTTTTTAAAAAAAAATTATGGTTCGCAAGATAAGAAGATATAATTTGCTTCAAATAGAGTAAAATCGAGCTTGCAAAGATTTAAAAATAAATAAATGTAAGTTAAGACAGTTCTGTTCACAGGCTTATGATGGGGATGACCTGTCCATGACAATAACTCATCTGATCACATGATACATCCTTAATTGAGGCTTATACTTAATAGTACAGGTTTTGAAACATTGACTTTGATATTATGATAAGAACCCTAGTATAAAATTGTGCAGAACACATGAACTTTGCTGGATTTCCAAGTTGGGCAGCCAAAATTTTTTAGTCTTCAATATCCAGCTTAATCGTAATTGGACTTTTGGGTATGCATGTCACCTGATGTATTGTTCACCAATCCATATAAGTTTCTGGCCTTGCCCCAAAAAAAAAAAAGAAAAAATGAAAAAATGTACACAATTGCTGACCCTAATGAAATGGGGAGGAAAACCCACAAAGAATTTCTGCTTATTAATATTTCGGTGATACCCACATTCTGTAAAACGTGTCTTCATGATTATATACAAATATTTCTATATCTTGTGCGTGTAATATCAAGTGATTGATTCATATCTCATGATCCTAATCCAAGCAATAATGATTTAATTAGTTTTTTTTTTTTTATTATGTTCAAATTTGAATCTGAAATCATCAAATTGAGAGAGGAGGTGTGATTACTAAACTATTCTCTTAAAAACATACAGATCAAATTAGTGACGAAATTTATATGCAAATCTGATTCTCCACAGCTCTAAGCTCATCTTAAACAAGTTGATGATCCATTTTCGACGTTCAAACTGCCATGACAAACGTACTGGCAACCGTATCTTTTGTAAGGACTAAGGACATCCAATGGTAAGTCAAAACCGAATACCCTTATTGTGCTATATATTGTTGATAAATTGCGTGGTATTTTCGTCTTTCCATTTTTCCATTTTTTCCATTTTTCTAATTAAGGGTGTGGGAGTAGCCTGTATTGATATCCTATTTGAAAATACCATGAGCCGATTGCGAAATATTCAATTTAAATTATAAATAATTTTTGTAAGATGAGAGACCATCACTATATCCCACTAGAACTCTTTAAATCCTCAAAATTACAGGTTTACTTTCACATATGGAGCATCAACCTCCTCATTGGTGGTGACATATGGGAGATAGAAGTCGATCGAGTTGAGATTAAGTAGATTTCTTATGAAAAGAAAATGATATGATAATAATTTTAGTTATATATATATATATATAAAGTTGATATATTACAAAATCATATATGCTTTAACTAAAATAAAACTATTGGTAAACCGAGACAAATCGAGGCGAACTAAGGTTTGAGAGAAAGACCTATTTTTTTTTTTTCACTAAAAGCATTTATCAACGATTTTAAAGAACAAATTGTCACTTATATATATATTTTGCCAATGGCTTCTAAATTTAGGTAACCTAGGCACCCGTTGAACTCAAACATTCAACGATTCTTAGAGTATATGCCAAGTGCTGCAGAAGAAAACCAAGCTGAACCCCTTAACAGTTGACAATCCTTTCGAGACGACGAAGCATTAGCGTGCAAGTTGCAAGAACCAAATTTGTACCCAAATTCAAAATCTTAGAAGAAATATATTTTAAGATATTCTAAATGTTCTCTAAATGATGCATAACATCTTTATACAACGGATGCATATCGTTATTCCTTTTTTTTTTTTTTTTACTATTTTATGTTAGAAGGACATTGGTTTGCAAGTACAACTATTTAAAAAAAAAAAGAAAAAAAAAAGAGAAAATGCTTAGATTAGAATTTTCAAGAAAAAAAAATGAATATGGCTGGTGGGAGATTCAAATCTTTACGTTGTTAATTAATTAATCATGGGTAGCAACATTATTCTTAGGCTTTCTTTGCTTTTCTTGAATAATAATAATAATAATAATAATAATAATAATAATAATAATAATAATAATAATAAGAGTCTAAGTTTGTGAACTTCATTGCGCCATAAAGATAGATAACAAAACTTAATAAAAATTGAAAGTAAACCATAATACTTAAAAAGATCACCCAATGGTGTGTATAGAATATAAAACTAAGAAAAAGGAAATTGCCTCAGCCAACAGTAATTTAATATATATTTAGAAAAAATGAATTTGGCCACTATCAATACACAAAATTTTAAGGTCATTTCTTCAAATTACTCTCTATTTCTAATTTCATAGCCTTCGTGGTAGCTTCATTGGTGTTACCTATTAAACAAAAGGTTTGTTCGGGTAGACCATCTAATTGTCTGAAATGGATCAATTGAAACCCTTCAATTGCTTCTCTTTTTCAAATTACAACATAAATGAAATATGAAATTCTTGAGTAGTCTGCTTCCCTTCGAATGATGAATCCACTTGTGTTCCTTGGAATCCATAGGAGATTACTTGTCTATATATCGTTCCATTCAATCTTTTAGGTCCCGCCTTCACCTCGACAGTTATGCGGCGATGCCCTTAAAAGTCTATATGCGATGGATAGACTCCCATAACCATGACATATTTGCTGACTTGAGCATAAACATAATTTCTTTCTATTTCTAAAAGAAGGGGAATGGTGAATTCCACAAAAGCAAAAAAAAAAAAAAAAAAAAAAAAAAAAAAGTCTGTTTTCATGAGGTACAACCGAAAAGTCCTATTCATTACAAAATTGACCATAGATGGATTCTACTTTGGGAGTATTGAATACACCCACATTTTTTTTTTTGGGTCTTGGAATTGATTCACCACCCAATTTTCAAAAAAAATTCACTTTGTCTAATTCTGGTTGAGTTATTGAAGTCTCCTTACGGGTAGAGCTCTTCCCAATGTATTTTGGTCCATCCGAGACAGTATACACCCATAATTCTGAGCTTCATGTTACTCCTCCCAAGAAACATGTCAGAGTTAGGGCATCCCAATTGGATTGAATGGGATGACAGTTTCTCATTCCAAATCTGTAAAATCAGAATTTTGATCAAATCACTCACTTATAATTCCCAGCAACTCCAGCGCAGAAGTCATAGTCGCTGACTATAACGTAAGCTTCTGGCTTTCCAAATGGATATAGATATGGAGACAAATGGCTTTCGTGGAATTTCGTGTTTCCTTCTAGATTTACATTTATTTGTCAATTAAGTATGAAATCCTAAATTGTTTAGGAAAAAAGGTAGAGAGAGAGAGAGAGTTTTCGTGGAATTTTGAGTTTCCTTCTAGATTTATATTTATTTCTTAATTAAGTTTGAAATCCTAAATTAATTAAAGGAAAAAAAAAAAAAAGAGAAAGCGAGAGAGAAGTGTATCATGACTTATCACGCTCATTTCAGTCCTTTCTTCTTTTTTTATTATTATAAATCATGAAATCTGATAATTATATTGAATTTGATTAAATTTATTTTAACCCGAATTAAACCTTTAAGAGACAAAATTCTCTTCATGCCTACACTGTGAGAGAGCATGAATACTTGAGATCTTAAGATTAATAGCTTCTTATTGAAAAATGTAATCATTGAGCTATAACTATTTCTTAGGCTTTTGAGCGACTATTTTACTATGTCTTTGTTTTTTTGGGAAATTACTAACTAATAAGTGATTATCATCGTAGTTCTTAATCTCCTACATCCTCTTCCTAGTTTTCACAAACCTGAATTAGTTATTAAAAGTTTGATTAAGGTGAAAAACCTAAAAGAGGGAGGGAAGATACCTATGGTTTTATTATTTTTAATATTATATTTTTTTGTTATAATAGATATCGAATTCCAAATCACAGAGCCGAAAAAAAATAAATCATTGTCAGCTGTTCCTTGAGACATTTTTAACATTAAAGTAGAGGATAGTTTGACCTGAGGTCAACTTTCACAACCCCCCCCCCCCTTTTCATAAATTGGTATATACCTTTAAGAAGATGGACATGGAGACCATAAATGAACCCCATCCACGCTGTCCTGTCCCCCTCTCCTTCCCCCTCCCCCCGGGGGGCCAAAAAAAAAAAAACACACATGCAATGAAAGTATTTTCATCGGCAGCTCCTTATTCCTTTTCCATGGCTATGTACATTCTAGACCCTATCATTGACAAACCAATGTCTCGTGTACACTTAGAAATTCGATTCATACAGATAAATTTATTAGACGTAATAAATCATATATACAGAACAAATTAAATATCAAACAAAAACTTTTTTAAACATAATTATTTATCCGAATGAAAATTACAGTCTCATCAGCTAATTTATTGCGTGTTTGTCTCAAAGTTCAATAACAAAAATATAAATTTCTATCAATTCAAACTAATCTCCATGGCTTTTGTATATATAAATATTTTTTTATTACATTAAAATTTGAACCCGAATCGCGAGATTGGAGAGAGAGATCGTAAACGTTGTCCCTTTGGGGACATGGCTTTTGTATTCTTGCCCAAAATCAAATGCCGCCAAATATAGTTTAGAATATAAATTCAATTTACGGCATTCTTTGTAGTAGAATGCTGCCGAAACAACGTCTTATACATTATTGTTCATTTCACGCGTATTCGGCGTAAGGTCAATGCCGTAAAGATGCTGAACCCTACGAGCTTAATTCAATAAAACTTCTCAAGTCACCAAAATCCCTTCCCTCCCTTTTTTGCAGTTCTTTCTTTCTGCGGGTTCTTCTCATCTAGTAAAATGTTGGATAAGTAGCTTAAAATATTTAATTTCCATCATAATCTCTATTTTTACTTAGATGAATTTGCAAACACAGTGCTATCAAAATACTAAAACCTAGTTAATATTGTTCCGGACTCTCTATTTTCGAGCCCAAAAGGGGAAAACTTGTATATGACAGGGCAGGGCTTGGTGGCACCCACATGTGGTCACTTGGGGGTTAGTGTATGAAAGTTGCACTTAACTAATGAGACTTGGTCCATCTTTCTTTGGAATTTCAATGAGTTCCGTGTGTATACGATGCAACCCCAGCTGAGTCTACAAGGAACAAAAAGCCCCATCAAACGTCAAGTAGTATTAAACTTTGATCATGTCCCATTTTGGTTTAAGTTTTACTACCCATTTTGCATATTGGGTTTTGTCACGTTTTGATGGACTTGGTCAGTTGCAGAATTAGTGAGAGAATCAAAATTTTGTTAGTTTCTCTCCTGTCCACAAGAGATGCCTTTCTTACAAGAACGTTTGCAAATTGAAACTTCCTAACACTCATCAACTTTGCAGTTTGGTCTGAAATGCTTTAACCGCCCAACGTTGCAACCAACACCAACAGCCCTGCGGAGAAAACATTCCCAACTATCCTTAACCAACCAAGACCAGTGAAAGGCAGAAAAACTGTTTTGAGTAGCGCTAGATCAATACTATAAAATGCTATCATTTTTTTTTTTTTGGTACCTTGTCCAGTATCCAGGGTTTTACCCCGACTAATCCGGACCGACCGCTGCAGTGACTCCTTTCGGAGGACAGGTCTCCCAATGGGGAACACTCCTATACATGAGGGACCGATGCTTCTAGCGGGAGTCGAACATCGATCATGCTTATGGGTACTCAACCTCAAATCCAATTGAGCCAACCCACGTCGGTAAATGCTAACATCTTGTAATGCTTTCCACTCTGTATGTGTGGGTGAGAGACTAATAACCGATTGCTCAATTAGCCTTTATACACAACAATCCTGCAGACAATGGATGCCAAGGGATTTGGATAAATTTTTTTGACACCAGTACCTATGCTAACTTTAATCATGAACATACTCGAAAGAACTTGCACCTTTATTCTTTTTTTTGGGGGCGGGGGGGGGGGGTGGGCATGCAATGAGAGATCCAAAGCAACATTAAAAGAAAATCAAGCAGCATACTTGGAGCAAGAGGTGTAAAAGATTTAGGCGTCACTAAAACTCTAACAATGACCGAGAGAAGCTAAGGATCTTGTCAAACTATACAATCAACTATGCAATTACCGGATAAAAGGAAGTATGCAATGCAAGTTAGATTTATAACTTAAATGGGGCACTGAAGATTGCTCTTGCTCTTGCTCATAGCACCCTTTCCCCCAAGCAGTAGAGCTTATTGCCACAGCCACAAAGACCTCCATCTAAACATCCATGTCTCTCATACTCTGGCACCAAAAAATGACTGCAAACAAGTAATACTAGCTTTAGACAAGTTAGGGAGGATGCTAAACAACAGGAAACTATTTATCCCTTGCATAGTTTAACATATACAAAAAAGAGAAGCTTATTATTTTTTGATCTCACCATGTCCGCTCATGAGGAAGAAAGATAAGCAATCAAAACTACAAGTGAACACAAAAGCAAAGAAGTTATTAGATTCTCCAGATCTTATTGTAATTTAAAATGGAAATTGATTTTACTATCAGATAAATCAAAGATAACATGCAAGCAAGAATATGCGCGCTGAATTGAAGTAGAGGATATTTTTCCCTTATGTAACACACCCAAGACATGCATCTGCTTCATGTAGTAAGACCCTAAGTACGTGTATATGCCCCTAGAAATGGATCCCTTATTCCCAAGAATCAGAAAACTAGGGGCCTTTCCAGACTATCAGTACTTCTAATCATTGTAAAAGGTAGCACCTACATTCAATAGCTTGCTTTTCTTAATTTTCTTTTCCTTGGAGGAGAAGGCGAGATTTGAACTCCTGAACTAGCACAAGCAGTAAAGGATTCAACATTCCTCCTTGTGCCGGTAGGCCCAAATGCCTGGATTATAAAACTTTTGGGTCACTTTGAAATTGTCATTTTCAATAATGTCCATTCCAACTCATTACCGATTATACATATTTTTGTATAGGAAAACATAAATTAAGAATAACAAAGTACACGAAACAAACCATAATTAACAAGAAAGATGAGATGTGAGAGACATTTTATCAATGATCATAACTTCAGTAAGAGGGCAACATGTTCAAAGTGCACTAAAGAAGCAAAGGAAAGAAAAGAAATAGGATTGAGAAAGGGGGGAAAAGGAAAGAAAAATCATTATGAATGTTTGCTTGTTTAAGGGAGATGGTAGTCCATCATTCTCTTATGCTAATTTGACATAAAAAGTATTGCTGGGTTCCTATTACTAAAGTTCTTTACTGGTTTCCACCCACTTATTTAAAGGCTCAAATTTTCCCCCATTTCTTGTTCCCAATAATGAAAAACATGAGAAGAGAAAAAAAGTTAGCCATTTGCAGTCAACATCACTAGGCAAGGAGTTCAAGGCCTTCAATGAATGGATAATTGTACCTTGACTTTCACAGGAGATGTCACCAACTTAGCACTAGCACCACCAAACCCAAATTTGGGCTTCTTCTCGAGAGGCTTTAGTATTTGGAAAGAACACATAAGAGTCTCATCCACACTCATCATGGCACCAGCATTGTCAAACTCTCCACAATAATTAGGCGCTGAGAATATGGTTACAAGCTGCCTATTGGCGAAGAACTCGTACCCATCTTCCACAACCTGCATAATTGGTAAGCAGCTATGGAAACCAATAAAAGTTCACAGAAACAGATAGGTAAACCAAAGGACAGTAGAAACCTGGTGGGCCCGACAAATAAGATCAAGGTCCTGCTTCTGAATAAACTCAGTCACCTTATCTACTCCAAAGGTATACGAAACTCCCCTATCATTTATCCCCCAACCACGGACATTTTTACAAGGATCCGACCAGAGAAGATCGCATAGCAAACCACTATCTGGAACATCTGTTGGGCGTGGTAAATTCCTTATCTGATTCAAGTTATGCAGGTCAGGAGAAAGTCCTCCATGCATGCACAGTATTTTCCCATCAATTAGAGCTGCCACTGGAAGGCAGTTAAAACATTCCCCAAATACTTTCCATAGTCTTACATTGAATCTTCGCTTACATTCATCATAAAATCCATATATACGATTTATAGAAGCACATTCATGGTTTCCCCGCAAAAGGAAAAAGTTTTCAGGGTATTTAATTTTGTAAGCAAGAAGAAGGCAAATGGTTTCTAAGCTTTGCTTTCCCCTGTCCACGTAATCCCCCAAGAACAAATAATTTGCACGTGGTGGAAAACCACCGTATTCAAAAAGCCTCAAAAGATCAGAATACTGGCCATGAATATCTCCTGCACGAGACATATTATAAAATTACTCAGCTAGCCTTAATTCACTTTTTTCCTAAAAAAACCAACACCTAAGATAAATAAAAAAAATAAAAAATAAAAAATAATATGCATGATATCAATAGAACTTTTTTTATTTTCCAAGAGAATATGGCAAGCCACAGTCCTCATTCATATCATACAGTTACTTTGTGTCAAGTTCATACTATAATAATCAGTGCAGCATAAGATTTGCTCATTTATTCTCAATATGTTTACTCTTCTTTAAACAACTTGTGGAAAAGTGAAGGACCATTAGGCCATACAGAAGATGGGAATTGGTCACTTACCAACTCAATGATGCACCAATGCCCTAAAATCTAGTATTGATAAACCTATTATAAAAGGATGCCCCAGAAGAAGAGACTTTGAAAGCATACACGCATACACACACGATGCACATGTCTATACACAGACACAGCCCTCTGAGATGATATTTGCTAAATCTAGGAATTATAAACCAAGAAAAGATAGATACCCCAGAAGCAGAGGTTTTGAAAATACATGCACAAACACCGACACATATTATATATATGGCCAAAATTCTTCAAGTCAAGCTATAGCAGGAAACATTCCTTGTAAGAAGTAAATTCGATTTCAGCCTGCTAGAACTCAGCCACTACAAAACAAAAAGGATACACCTTGCAAGCTGAATGACAGGAGTTACAGTTATGAAAACTTCATGAGATGCCTCATTGGACCAAAAAGAATTTTTGCCCTTCAAATTCGGTTGCACAGCTCTAGAAAGGTGCTTTTCTTCTTTCAATGTCTATGATAAAAAGATGGTGAAAACATTTTTTTACTCAAAATCTTTCCTGCAAGAGCATTTTAATCAGAAAATGTTCCACAATCTAGGATTCAAACCTAATAAGATGCAAACAAATTCAATAAATAAATAAATAAAACAACAACAACAACAATAATCTAGATCTTCAATCTCAAAATTGGGGATCGACTATTTGAGAGACAAATATTGAAGGAGAAAAAAAATGAGTCAAAAAAATTTGATTTAGTTTGTGCGTATTCTCTTAAACCACTCATTCCTATCAGAGATTATTTTCTCATCTAAATCTATAACTATCATGTCTTTACGAATTACCTGTATCCAAATTTTCAGCGGTCTACTTCTACGTTTTACTAAATCTCTTTTATTTAAGTATTCGGTCCTCTTAACAGGTGCGTCCTTAGGCCTATATTGTACATGTTCAAACCATCTTAGACAATACTCTCGCATTTTATTTATAATTGAACTAACTCTCAACTTATTACGTTATTACATATATTTTTGTTCCTAATTCTATCTTTTCTAATTTTGTAACACATCCACCTAACTATTCTCATTTATGTTATAGCCATTTTAGACTCTTGTTGTTGTTTAATAACCCAACATTTAGTGTCATACAGTAATGCAGGTCTTATTACGGTTTTATAAAATTTTCCCTTTAAATGTAATAGTATCGTATGATCACAGAGGATTCCGGATATACTTTTCCATTTCATCCAACTCGCTTGAATTCTATTATTCACATCTCTATTTACATTACCATCGTTCTTAACGATGGAACCAATATATCTAAATTGTTTACTTTTTGGTACTTCTCTTCTTTCTAAGTTAATCGTTTCTTCATCAGGCTACTAGTTGCCACTAAAGTTACATCTCATATACTCAGTTTTGGATCTGCTCAATTGAAATCATCTAGATTCCAATGTGCCCCCCATAACTCTAATTTGATACCAATTCTCTCCTTAATTTCATAAACTAATACTATATCATCAACGAAAAGCATACACCATGGTATTTCATTTTGGATATTTTTTGTGATTTCATCTATTACTATTACAAATAATATAGGGTTTAATACTGAGCCTTGATGGAGATCAATGTTGATAGGGAAACTATCGCTCATACCTCCACAAGTTCTTACATTAGTCATAACTCCTTCATACATATCTCTAATAAAATTAATGTATTTCAAAGAGATCCCTTTTTTCATCAGCGTCCACCACAACACGTCTCTAAGAACCCTATCATACGCTTTTTCTAAATCAATGAAAACCATATGTAGGTCTCTTTTCTGTACTTTAAATATCTCTATCAACTATCTTAACAAGTGAATTGTTTCGGTGGTAAATCGTTCTTGCATAAATCCAAATTGGTGCTGAGACACACTTATCTCCGATTTCAATCTATACTCTATCACTCTCTCTCATAACTTCATAGTATGATTCATGAGTTTAATTTCTCTATAATTAGAACAATCTTACATGTCTCCTTTATTCATATACAATGGGACAAATGTGCTCTCTATCCATATTTGGGGTACGTTTTTTGTTTGTCAAATTTTATTAAAAAAAAACAATTAACATTATTACATCAAATTCACCCAAACATTTCAACACCTCAATAAAGATGTCATTGGGTACTATGACTTTGTTATTATTCATTCTCTTTAATACTTCATTTATTTCATAGGAACGAATTTTACGTTTAAAATCTCTATTAATCTCTTCTACAGGTATCGCGATACTTCCTATACCTATTGTACTCTTAATGTTAAACAGATTATCAAAATAATCGCTCCAACATTTTCTTATGTCTTTATTTATTACAAGTATATTATTAGTTTCACTATTAATACATCTAGTTTCATTTAGATCTTTTCCCTTCCTCTTCCTTAGTTTAGCAATTCTATAGATCTCTCTTTCTCTGTCTCGAGTCTCGAGTCTTTTGTATAATTCGTTATACACCTTATTTTTTTATTCGTGGATGATCTTTTTCACATCTCTTTTTGCACTTTTGTATTCCCCATAACTCTCGCTTCTATGATCACTTTTTTCTTATAGCACTCTTTTTTTATTCGAATATCAATTTGTATTTTTTCATTCCACCACCATCACTCATTGCCTATTGGAGCCCTACCCTTTGATACTCTAAGAACTTCCCTACCTATACTCTTAATATTATTAGATATCTCCTTCCACATTGTGTCTGAATCACCATCTGCAGATCAATTTGTTACTTTAATTACTTTATCCCTAAAAGTCATCACTTAAATAAATAAACAAAACAAAAAAAGAAAAATCAAAAAAAAAAAAAAGAATCTGTGACAGAAGAAGTTAAAACATCAAGTACAGGAATTCACATACACCAACTTATCTTTCCACTTCTACATGTCTAAGCCAAGTAACGAAATTAAGGCTTGTGCATCCCACAAAAATTGGGAAATTGGAACTCCATATATACTAGCAAGTATTAATTCTCCTGCAGCACCAGACCCAGGCATTTAATTGGCCCTCTGATCACATCCAATGGTTTTTGCCAGCCCTATACCAATGATTATATTATGATTGAAATATAAATTAGATCCCTAAGTATCTTATAGTGTACAGCAAAAATCCATGACATAGGACACAACAACTGGCAGATCAATTCAAGCAAGAAACAGTGCCTTACATGTGCACCTTTATTACAAAAAAGCAAAAAATATTAGCATTCTATTTACGCTTTCATGGGAAAATTCATAAAAGAGCAGCAAGCAAATAATTGCAAAGTTGAAACAGTAATACTTTACTATCATGGATTCATGCATTAGTTAACCTAGGGCTGTTTGACCAACTGTACAACCATTACGTAGCTATTATCTTGCTGAAAAGTTTTTTAAGGGAAAAAGAAATCACTCCAAAAAGCCTAAAATTTTATTGACCGATTATTATAATCAACCATGGGAAATAGATATTTATTCCTCATCAGCAAGACACCAGAAGCATGAACTCAAAATTCATATAGACAAAAACTTAAGCTCAGCATAAGACATGAAAATATTCTCACTCTGAACTCAAAATGACGAGGAAGCGGTACCTGGTGGCATACTGCTAAGAGAAAATTTCCAGGATATAGAATTTCACAAGACCACATGCATGCCCATCCACCAAACAGCAAGAGTGACACAACAAATATGTGTATATACATTAGAAATACTAAGGTCTTAGAGGAAGGGGTCCCTGATCTCACACACAGGGAGATCATCACAATGTGAAGTTAGTCACTATTT
The DNA here is from genome assembly GCA_037126225.1 of Dillenia turbinata. NCBI lineage: Eukaryota > Viridiplantae > Streptophyta > Magnoliopsida > Dilleniales > Dilleniaceae > Dillenia > Dillenia turbinata. The sequence goes on from JBAMMX010000012.1 coordinate 5,866,717, forward strand.
AATGGAGCGACTAAGGATAGAAATAAGAAAACTAAAGAAACGACCACTAAGAAATAGGGAAGGGAGCATAGCCCAACCTAAGTTGTTATCAAAGAAGTTTGATACCAAATAAATAAATAAACTGCCATCTTCTTCTCCAATGTATTATAAAAGCTAAACTCGTTAATAACAAGGTGACTATTCGGCTTAATGCTCTCATAACTCCTCTAAGAAGCTCCTCTAAGAAGCTGCATCTCTCTCGGTAATAGTATTAATTCTTACTAATTTCCAAGTCACCAAAATGAACCTGATAGGAATTATAGCATTAGTGTTCACTATTGCATCCTCCCCCAGCTAGAGAAAACTCGTCCACAAGTTATGACCTGAAGAAATGAGCTGATTTCCTTCACAAGCCTCCGTGTTATCTTCATCTCCATGGAACACTGTTAAGTCTTGCTTATTGAAACTACATCCCCCTTGGTAGAAGTATTGATACCCACTAATTCCCAAGAGTCACCAACATGAGCTTGGTAGAAATTATAGCACTATTGTTTACTACGTCACTATTGCTCAAAAAGCTATCGCATATGGTGGTGGCTTCCACCACCAACCTTGACTAATATGGGATAAGTAATGGCGGCTACCACCACATGAGAAATTATGTGCCCATTGTAGAACACAGCACCACCAAATAATTAAAAAGCATATCAATCTATAAATAACTGATATCCTGTAATACCACCGGTACACACAATGCATTAAGGCCACAAATATCGGTGGAAATGTGTAAAGCGAACTCATGAACACCCCATAGTTCGATTCAATAATTAGCTCGATAAGCCAAACTCATAAACCAAATGAGCGATAAACGTACCAAACTTTTTAGTTCACATAAAATATAAGTCGAGTTTGAGATAGAAGGCGACTCATTTGGTCGATAAGCTTACTCAATATATATATACATAAGCATATATGAAAACATACATACATATATATATACACATAAATATAATATTATTTAATATTTAATATGTATTAGGATTAATTAGCATGAATAATACAAGTGAAGAAAACAAAAGGCCTTAAAACAAGGACTCATTAATTAATTAGGTTCATTTTGTTCTGGAAGTTTTTTCCTGAGAAAGTGAACAATTTATAGATGTTAATTGACTCACAAGCCACTTGTAATTTCAGTGTGAGCTGTGCTTGCAGCTAAAAAAACAACTCACGGAAAAATGAGTTAAGATATGATCTGAACAAAATTTAATCAAGCCAAGTTTGAGCCAGCTTTACCTCAGCCCATTCATTTCCACACTTAACTACAACTAGTGTGATTTAATAGAAGCTAGTATCCATGTTAGGCATGATACAATATAACACTTACCAAACACGTTAGATTTGCCATGTCGAATTATCCATATTGAGAATTAAGAAACACTTGGTTTTGCCTACTATGTTTTGTACTAAAATTATTAATAACCAGATGGTTCAAAATGTGTTCAACTATTCTCCTTGCTTTCATCTGTTGGAAAAAGTAACACGTCTGTCAAGGTTTTCCATCAAAAAGTTTCACATGACCCCTTTGTGAGTTGAATTGAAATTATTAACCCTTCTATGGCATCAAGTGTCCCTTTTGTGTTGTGTTTGAGTCAAAGAGGGCCCCGATTTGAGTCTTTGACAGAAAGAAGGGACCATTTTTCTTAATATAAGTAACCACAATGGGGTAATTTGCCATATTTTAAAACCATAAGGTGATTAAATGTATTCAAGTCAGACTTCAAGGGGGTTAAGCTAATGTTCCCCTTCAATTATCTATGATATCAGTTGAGTGTATAAGATCCAAAAATGCAAAAATGCAAATTTAGTAGGCAGAGGAGGATTGGCACTTTCAGGATACCTACACAGCAACACTTGATGGACCTGGCCAAGGTGAAGCCACACAACAGGAACAAATCCATAGTAATCCTAGCATTCCCACATAGGAATAAACTTACCATAGAGTTATGCCAACATTGAGGGTTCTTTCCAACAGAATTACAAAATGATAAAGAAATAGTTAGGTACCTAGGGGAAAACAACCAATTCACACCACTTTCTCAGAAATCTACATTCTTGTCAAGAAGCAATTATTGATCATGACTAAAGGCTTAATAGAATTACATATACTTCACTTTATTTGAAACAATGAAAATGCCAACTTGGATCACAACAGATGCTATTCAAATGCTATGCAACAAGGGTTCAACTTCCGACATCAGATGAATATGTATGATTGGTTAATTATTCCAATCCTATATGTACTAACTTACCTTATATGCAAAGCACTATGCTTTGCAGAGTGAAAAAAGAAAAGGCCATGCATGGCTTGAAGTTTTGTTATGAAAATGGTGTCTTTAGATTGTAGTCACTTGAAAATTGAGCAGTTATACACCATGATTTCTCAATTTTATGCACAATTCTATGCATATGGTCATTATTTTGCTTGTTATACATGGGTATAACATTAAGAGTTCTAGCATGATAACCATTGCCATGATCCCCTCATGCTACCAACACTAAATAAGACATTTCACATGATGTGAAAAGAAAATTTATTGGGGGGGGGGGGGAATGAAGAAGAAGCAAATCTATATAATTAGAGCTAGTTGCCTTTCTGAATTACTAATATACACACTCCGGGTTGCCAACTCAAGACTCATGGATTGAGAATTGAAAGATGCTAATCAGTAAGATTAAGGATAATAAATGATAACCCAGCTCAAGACACCGCACTACAAAGTGCTTAAGTTTCCTAAGAATGAGTTTGAGGCTAATTATTTACACACATACTCACAGAGACACCTCTGTATATATATATATATATTTGGCAACAATATAATTGAATAACTTCGCGTTGGTATTACAACAAAAAGTCATACTCATTTGATAAATAGGAATGGATTAACATATGAAGCACCGACAAAACATAGGACATGCCATGGGAAAGTGCTAAAAATTGTACATTGTTGTCAGATAAAGTGTCAAGGCAACATAGTTAATAACAGTCGAGCTGTGCTAAACTGCTGATAGCAAAGCAAGCAAGGGACTGAAATCATGTCCTTTATCCAGAAAGGGCCACTGTCATGACTGATTTTAACAAGGAACCAACCAATTCCAATTTCTCCTCTTCCCCACAAGTTTAAAACAGGCATGTCTAATTCTCTTTATGCCCTTTTCTTTATTTGACACAACCATAGTTCATAGACAAAATGCAAAAGTAGAGACAATGCATTTCCTGTATCCAAATCCACCATAATTGACAGCACACATGACTTGTAATCTTCTTCTTCTCCCTGTCACTTTTCTTCCATCCTCTTCACGTTTACATCATTCATGCAACAAGCCATAACAGGGCTAGGTAAGGAAGCACAAAATGGAAAACAGGCAAATAAAACAGGCAATCTATTATAAATACAGCACTCCCTTATAGGACTAACTCTAGCATATAACCATGGTGCCGATAGTTAAGTCCAGGTTCCAACAGAAAAGCAAAACCAAACAGCAATGAAATGGCTTGCCAGCTAACGAAAAACCCGAAGAGACCAGACTCTCGAGATATTCACCAAATCATCTCTCTTAGAAATTCATGCAACAAGCCTTAGGGCTGGGTAAGGTAGCATAAAAAGAACCGGTATTCTATTGTAACTACAGCACTCCATTACAGGACTGCCTCTAGCATATAACCATGGTCCCTATAGTTAAGTCCAGGTTACAACAGCAAAGCAAAACCAAACAATAACAAAAATGGTTTGGTAGCTAAGGCAAAACCCAAAGAGACCAGGCACTCGAGACATTCACTCCCTCTCTAGGAAATAACTGTCAACCTAAATCATGGCTAGAGGCATAATCTTGTAGCATGCTGTACTTGTTGTTAGAAATAATAAGAGCACCAACTTAAACTGTTTGCTTGATGGCATAGGTTACCGAAAAGATGCCACTAAATTTCAAACTTTACTACAGATGCCTGTTGTAACTGCAAATGTATAAGGGCTGAATTAGTCCAACCACATATTAACTAAAACTGTCAACCAAATGCACAAGACTCATCCCCTTGTAAGATCTTGCAAGAGTCAAACATATGAAGCCTAATGCTCACAGGAAGAGAGGCCAATTTGTGGTTTTTACAAGTGATCTCCCAGTCACAACGAAGCAACCTTCAGTTCAACCAAGGCCCATGCACCAAATGCAAATCATTTTTTTTCTACCTAAATCACATAAGCATTACAACAGGCAGGATAAAATAGAAGAGGCCATCTGCCACGTGATGGGAAGGCAGTACAACAATGTCAGCCTAAAGGAGAAGTAATGAACAATAAAATTGATCCAGGTCATTCTAACATTACAGTGAATAATAGTCAATTAGATACACAACTATCTGACCACGAAGAAGTTTAACGATTCAGCAAGATCTATTAATGCACCCTTGCAAGGGCAATGTGATTTTCATGACTAAGTTTCATCAAGTTCCAACTTATCCTGAGTCTATTTAACCATTTTCTATTTCATATGACCACATTCTTATTAATCAAAAAGTAAAAATTCTAGCCAGGTATTTCCCCCATATATTCACTCATCCAAATGGAATGCCATGACAGCCAGCTAGGACATGGACACAATGATCAGTTCAATTAACATAGCTCAAATGTGCACAAGGATTGTGTCCAGCAAAAGCAAGCTTGTGATTTCTTCTCCTCTCCCCACTTTCCTTCCACAATCTTCACACAGAATCAGCAATGTTTGCCTAGTCTTCCTCATCGACATAAATAGGTCCCTATCATTAAACCTTATAAAGAAGTATAAATAGCCAATAATTTGTACTTATTGTCAACATATAATGATTGCATTTCTTGCATTGATTCTTTAAAAAACTTGTTCACAAAATGAAATAGTACTTCAAACAAGCTATTGCCAATTAGTACTTCAAATAACCACTTCCAAGAAATCCACACAATCAACTCAGAGTCATAAGTAAGGAGAATTATTCCCATTCCCCTATTTTCTAGAATAGAGCCTTTATAACTCTTTTGATTAGCAAAAACCCCACATGATAGAGAACACTTAGGATTTTTAGCATGAAGAAGAATAACCCATTAAAAAGCACAAACATGAATTTGTTCTTTTAAAATTAGCAACTTTTCTATAGACCACGCCCGCCCACCCACCCCAATCCCCCGCATGAGAAAAGACAATTCAATACCTTCTAACACAAACCCGCAATTACAAAATCAATCAGCACCAAATCCAGAAAAGATTCAGCCAGGAAAACCGAAATGAACTCATACCCAGAAAATATTTCTCAACCAAGACCCAAAAAAAAAATGATCAAAGGAAAAGACAACAACAAACACTTAAGTCAATAATTACCATCAAAATCAAACATAATACAAGAAAGAGTATTCAAATTTAAAGCTAAAGAAAAGAAACAAATCCAAAACAAACCATCATCAAATTCATAAATGAACTATTAGACAAAAGAAAACACAAAATTGAGTCGTACATAGAACTACACTTCCCAAACAAATACAAGAATCAACCCCGAGACAACTAAAAGCACCCAAAATCAACAACTACGATCAAAATCAAACCAAAAATGCAAAAGGGCATTGAGTTTTACCACAAATTTTGATGGGTGCTTCAAGTTCCAAAAGATTAGGCTGTTGCGAGAAAATGGACTTAGAAACAAGACAGAGCTGTCGAATTTCATTCTCAGAAAGCTGTACTTGCTTTCCTGGTCGAGTTCTAACCTCAAGAAGCCTATTGATTATGTCGTCAAGAACCGAAGAATCCATGAAAGGGTGTTACGCAAATTTGTTAGCCCAGACCGAACAACCAGAAAAGAAACAGGAGAGAGAGATTTCTTGGATTCTTTCTTTGTGAAAATGGTAGAGATAAGCATGCCGATCGAAATTGAGAAAGATAGGAATCAGAGAGAGAGAGAGAGAGAGAGAGAATTTAGTGACTTTGGAGCTTTTTAGCTTTTGGGTTCTCTCTCTAACGAAGTTGGAAGAGCATTTGAAACATTCGCTCTCTCTTCGTGATGAACCACTAAATTGAAAAGCAAGGTAAGTGAGATTCACTTAGAAAGAGAGAAGTCAGAGAGAGAGCGCGTAAGGAGCACTTGTTGTTTATTCCTGCGGCTGATGACGGCTAGTGGCCGATTGGAAAGGATGGAGGGTGGCGGCAGCATGTGCATGGTGCGCGCAGGTTATTCAATTTTCTAGTGCTTACAATTGTTTCTGTCTGGTTTAGTTTAAGGAATAAAAATTAGCTTGGGTGAACACGAAAATGGAAGGCTCCTTTCATTTTGCGGGGGAAGAAATAAAAATTTGAGTATAATTACTGGTTAGGTCAATGAACTTAAGTCATGGTTCGTAGAGGGAGAAAGAGAAAAATTATTTCTTTAAATTTTTTCACTTTTAAATGTAATTGATATTTATATTTTTACCCTTCAAATTTTTCATCCCCTATAAGTATTAGGGTAGAAGGGGTAGGCGAAGAAATAAAAATTCTAAAAATAAATACATTTATGCTACAAAAAAATAAAAAATATATATATTAAATTTATAAAAAGAAAATTTTATATGATTTAACTCTCTGGCGTGAGAAAATTAATGTGTTTGGTTCATCAAAGATAGAAAAATAAATGTTTTCGAAGAGGGAATATAAATTGAATTGTTTTTTTTTGTAAAAATAATTATATACATAGTTTGAAAGAGGGAAAATTTTATTTTATTTTCCAGGGAGAGAATAACGTGGGAAAGAGAGAAAAAAAGTGAATTACATAGACTTTTTTACAACAAGGATAATCAAAGTGTTAGTCTCAACGATTAGTGTCGATTTTAGAGTGGATGTATATATACGCAATCTTTTTTTATATTTTTGCAAAGAGACTATTTTCATGTCCCGAACCTATGACCTCAAGATCACCAAATGAATAATTCAACCATTGCGTCAAAATTCGTCCAAACAAAGAATTTTTATTGAAATAATGAATGCTGTAACCCACCAGTTTTGCACCATAATCTATAACCCAGAAATATTCTCTCTCTCTTCTCTCTCAGTTTAATGTTCTTGTTCTCATACTTTTTTTCTATGTCTCCATCTTCAATCTCCCACAGAAAAATATACGACGCAGTAAAAGCATGACGGTCATTGGAAGCAGACTTCAGAACTCGATCAAAATAAACCTATGCACAAGATGCATCTTTATGTCTTTTCGATATCAAATATGCATATACACATGACAGATTCTCTATCTTCTTTATATTAATTACATAGACTTTTTTAAAGAGAGAAATTGGATGGTTTACTTTTTAGACAGAAAAAAATCAATTTGGTTTTCTTTAGAGAAAGAAAATTTAAAATAAATGGATTTAAAGAGGGAAAATAATAAATTAAATCAATTTTTTGAGTGAAAAATTAATATACTTAGTTTTAAAGAGAGAAAAGATAACTTTTAAGGAAAAAAAAATTAAAATAAATGTATTTAGAGAGAGAATGTGAACTATTTTTTTTTTGTGAGATGAAATTAATATACTTAATTGTAGAGAGAGAAAAACTAATTTTGATTCTTTTAGAGCACTAAAACTTAAAATAAATGAAATTAGAGTGAGAAAATGTGAGTTAAACTGATTTTTTTTAAAAAAATAAAATAATATATTTAATTTTAAAGAGAGAAAAATAAAATTTTATCCTTAAAAAAATAAAACTTTAAATCATTATATTCTCAGAGAGAAAACATAAATTAGATTAACATTTTTAGAGAGAAAAAATTAATGTACTTAATTTTAGAGAAAGAAAAACAAATTTTGGCTTTTATAAAGAGAAAACTTAATGTGTTTAAGGAGAAAAGATATAAATTAAATTAATTTTTTAAAAGGAAAAAATTTAGCAATAATAGAAGGAAAAACCCAAATTGTGAAATTTACAATATGTTGCGACAAAATGTGATCAAAGTTAACTACAATTTCTAATGGTTTAAAGGTTTACCGTTTTATTGTCACATTGTAGAAATAAAACAAATTTTATGAAAAACCCAAAATAGCAATTAAAAAGGGTCGGCCACACGGTCGATAGAGTGCTAAGTTATTTAATTAAATTCCTGATTTAAAATTTGAAATAAAAAATATTATGTTAAAAGAGTTATCTCCTAAATAGGATCCCACAAATACTTATAACGGATTAATCAAAATATAATTCTAAATATATGATGAAAAAAAATAGCAATTAAAAGGAAGTATAAAGAGATGTACAAATAGAATGCCTCTCAAAAATGGCTCTAAGAGGAGCTTCAGTTATTAGTCAAAATCACAGTGCCCTAAGCAAGACAGCCTGCGGACTATTATATGATTTGGAGTGTAAACTAAATATATATTCTAAATCATATTATGTAGAATAATGAAAGTCTTTTTCTAGGTTGATCTATTCCTAATCTCTCCAATCCAAAACTGTGTTTACTATCTCTCAATTCAATGCTTCTTTATTTTTTTTAGTTCAATAACTGGTTAATAGTAGTTTACTATGAATATTTTACTACTAGTTCAGTTTTTATAGTAACGCCTTGAAAGAATCTATATGTTATCGGTGGCAAACCTAAGACCCAGATTTAGGGGTACAAAAAATCTATATGATATTTGTTCAAGCAATATTAATATCTCTTTGGATTACAATATTATTTATCTTTTCATATTTTAAAGATTACAAATTATTTTTTTGATTTAAAATATGTGATGGTAATATCATATTTTGTTTTTATTATGTGATGAGTTTTTAAAAAAAGATTTGTGTTTGATCAAATGATTGAATTTTAAAAAAGATAAGTGAGCACAAAATTATAATTAAATATGTATAAAATATATGTAAATCATAAATATTAATTAAATTTTAGAAAATTAATAGGGTACAATTACCCATCTTAAACCCTTTTTAGGTCTGCCACCGTATGTGGAATCAGATATAGTTTGATAATTATGTATCAAGTAATTTATTTAATAAAATATTTTTAAATTATAATAGGAACCCTTTTATTAGAGGAATATCAATTTTTAACGCAATAAATTATATTAATATTTAAATCTAAATATCGTTTAGAATGCACTTGGATTTGTTTTGTGTTACTTTTTGAGATAGAAACTCACCGGCAAATTGTGGCGGATTTTAGGGCTCTGATTTCCTTTAGGTCAAACGCGACAGCCTCTCCATTTTTATTTTATTTTTTGAGTAGACTGACAGCCTCTCCTTTGCTGTCCCAAACGAGTTGAAGTTGAACTATCCAACTCTGGTTGCATAGTCTTGAAAGGCTGGTGTGGTTGTTCTTAATCATAGTTCTTAAGTTCAAATTATGAAAATAAAAAAAGGGATTTGGAATGACTATCCTCTTAATAGATCTAAATATTCAAATTAATCGGATAAAATTTGAATAATTATAAGTGAAAATCAAAGGGAAAAAAACTTGTCTTGAAAGGCCCAATTGTTTTTTTTTGGGTGAGAGGCCCAATTGTTTTTGGTCCACAATTCTTTTCTGGATCCCTTTTCTTCAGATCAACTCTTTTCTTAGGCCCAATTGTTTTTATCCAAGTTGGTGTATCTTAAAGCCCAAGTAAATCAGGCTATTTTCAAAGTAGATTTTGAAGCGCAAAATAACTAGGCTGATTGTGTAGGATTGAACCTGACACATCTCTCTTGGAACTTGTCATGGGAGCATAAATATTGAACCATTGAAAGCATGCCAAATGAAAACATAAGCGGGGGAACAGTACTATATCTTCCACACAAGTCTAGTAAATAGACACATCACTACATAGGAGGATGCATATTTTAGACTTCTAAGATATAATATCTAACAAGTAGAGTTATCATCCTCACGAGTCTGGAAAAGACTAAACACCATCACAAGCACCCCCTATTTCATCATTGATTCACAGCAGCACACTAACATGAACCTCTGGGGCTTTGAATGTCCTTTTTGAGATGGCTTTTCTTTTGGTGGCATGATCTCCTTGTGTGGAGGCTCTTCTTTCTTAGGAGGTTTTGACCTCGGACTTCCAGACTTGTGTACACTACCTTGGCTTTCCTCAAGGTCATGGCATCGACGATCTTCTTGAAATGGAGGCTTCTCCTTGGGTGGTAGTTTCTCAACTGCTGGTGACTTATCTCCTTTGATGGGCAATTTCGGGTCATGCTCAGGTTCTTTAGGCTCGTGGAATGGTGGTTTATGGGCATCATTAGGACTGTCTTCAAGAGCATGACGTTGCCGGAGGTTCTTTTGAGAAAGGTGGTCTTCTATCATGTGGTGGTTCTTCAGGTTTGTGTATGAATGGTGGCTTTTCCTCATGTGGCAGTCTTTTATCATGTGGTGGCTCTTCAGGCTTCCCAGTGAATGGTGGCTTGTGGAAGTCATTGTGTCCAACTTCTAGAATATGTCAATGAGGAGGCTCTTTCGAGATGGGTGGCTCTATTGGATCATTTATCCGATATTGGATTTATATATTTAAATAATTATATATTATATACTGTTAAACCCATAACTTAATTCCGTATAAAAATAATTTGATAAATTTAGAAAATTCGGTAATTTGGGTTTAACTATATCAAAAGATATAGAAATAAATAAATGTGTAGATATCAATGGATATTTGTTATTTATGATTAGGTTAAATAGAGAATATCGAAGGATAACTTAAAGATAGTTGAAAAGTTACCTAAATTCATGTGAATTCGATAAGGTAACTGGAATAAGTCAAATAGGTAAATTTTGTTATGAATTTGAAAGTAAAGTCATCCCTACAGTTATAAATAGGGTTATGATTCTCGAGTCAATGTATCACTTTTCTTCCTTATACCCCCATCATATAGAATCTCAGATTCTATGAGAATAAATTTTAATTGGAAGGCCTTTCCCCGGATTCTGCCAGACTAAGGTCGAATCAAGATTTTATCCTATTCAGTTTTTTGCTATGGAATAAGATATAATTTTGATCTGTTCTAAGTTTCAATTTCAATTTATTAAGTTTTTAATTCTAATGATTTAATATGATATTTGATATGATTTTATATCAAATTATTTTTCTAATAAGTGGTATCAGAGCCACTCGTGCTTGAGTCATTGGAATTTGTTTTTTCTTTTTTTACATATTTTAAGATTTTTTGATTTTGATACTGTATAAATTTTGAGAATATGCATAACTTTTATTATGGATATTTCAATTTAAAAAAAAAAAAAATTGGATATGAATTTCAATAAAAAAAAATTATAGAAAGTTTATCATCAAGTCAACATTTAGTTTTCATCAAAGTCGACATTAAATTTTTCATTAAAGTCGATTTCCAATTTTTATTAAAATCGGCAACCGGTGGAGGGTATATCAGACTCCCTATTGTTGATGCATAGGGAATTTCCTATAATATACGCAATATCCGAACGTGTATATACCTAAACATATATCAGACTCCCTATTGCTGATGCAAATGGAATTTTCTGTATTTCTCGTTTTTCAATATCTCTTTGAGGGCACTACTTGAAACTAAATTTGTCTCCCTTAACCACATGGATATCACCTAATTTACAATCTTGCATGTCATATCTCTTTAAAACCTTTTCAATATATCTTTTTAGAGACAATTGTAGAATACCCTGAGAACAATCTTGGTGTATCTGAATGCCCAATACAAAAAAGTTTTCCCCAAGATCTTTCATATCAAATTTTTTAGTAAGAATGATCTTGGTTTCATGCAATAGGTATTTATCATTACTGGCAAATAATATATTATCGACACATAAAATCAAAAAAATCTACTTATTTCTACAGAACTTATGATATCTACATTCATCAACTAAATTTATCTTAAAACCAAATGAGATGATCATTTGATGAAATTTAAAATACCATTGTTGAGATGTTTGCTTGAGTTCATAGATGGATTTTTTAAGTTTGCAAACCATATTTTTTTGATCTCTCAATACAAAGTTTTCTGGTTGCAACATAAAGATCATTTCATCAATGTTACCATTGAGAAACGCCGTTTTTATATCTATTTGATGTAACTCAGAATCAAAATATACCACTAATGGGACAACCAATGAGTTTGCCACATGAGGAAATATCCATTTAAATTAACAACCAATGTCACTATTAAGAAACGCCATCTTTACATCCCATTGCTCGCGCATGGGGGCGGGCACCAGCCCCTCGCATGGGGGGCACACTTACATGAGGGCTGACGCCCGCCCCCACGTGCGCGGTCAACCGTGCATGTAGGTGCTAGCACGCGCTCCCCATGTGCATGGCCAGGTGCCAGCCCCCATGTGCACAGGCGCCCGTGCATGGGGGCTGGCGCCTGCCCCATGTACGCGGGCGACCGCACATTTTTATTTTTATTTTAAAAAATGATAGGATGAGAATTCGAATCTAAAACCTACAAGCAATTTCGAATTGTAACAACCACTAGACTACAATATATTTTGTGTTTATGTGTGTGTGTGTTTTTTTTTTCTTTCTTTCTTTCTCGCCTTTATTCCCTATCCCCATCTCACCACTTTTTTTTTCCCTTCCTTATCTTACTCTCAGCTCTATTTTATTTTCCTTCACCTTGGGATCATTTTTTTTCTCGTTTTCTTTTCTCATTGAACATTTTTCACTGTTTAAATTAGATTTTAATATATTCAAATATATTATTTGAATTAGATTTTGATATATGAAATGATACGCAATGTAATGTGATGTTATAAATAAATTATGACTTATTAATATATTATATATTTAGGAAATTTATGATTAAATATATAGATTTTTTAAATTATTAAGATATTGTGATTTAAATTTATTTTTGAGATTATGTTATCATAATATAATCCCATCCTTTATGATAAGAGGTAGTAAGTGATAAAGATAGTGATACCAAATAGGTAGTAAATAGTAAGTGATGGTTATAAATTTTTATTTAATTTGTTAATTTATTAAATTAAAATGATATTATATAGATATATTTTTTTATATTTCTAATGTATTATTTAGTTTATATATATTATTTAATTAATTTTATAAAAATTTTAAATAATATTAAAAAATATTAAAAAAATGAGATCAAAATTTTTTGAGTTTATACTCTTTTTTGATATTTTTATTAACTTTTAAAATTTTATTTTATAGATGTTTTTGTATTTTAAAGAATATTTTTTAATATTTTTATATTATATATATTTTTAATAGAAATTTTTAATATATGTTAATATAAAAAAAACATTTTTAATGATATTTTATAAAATTTTAATATTTTAGGTGTTTTTAATTTTGTGAAATTAATTTTTTATTTTATATCATAGATATATTTAGATTGAAGTGAAGAGGTGGCAGAGAGGAATAGATAGAATTAGTGTAACACCGGATAAATGCGGATTGTGATATATACTCAAAAAGTGCTACTTAAAATTTTTATATTTGTGAAAATGTAGAAAAATAACTATTTGGAATAAAAATATAAATTTTTACTATTTAGAATGATCAGAAATTCTAAAAATATTTAGTTGATAGATTTTTAATTTTTAAGACTTCTGATCATCAGAGTTCTGATCACTAATGCCATCGGTTACTTGAGTATTCGGTGATCAATGATTGATAGATTTTTACTGCTCGGTACTTGTCAAAGTTTCCATATATTTCTAAATTGCTCATTTGGCTACTTATTTGTTCGGTACAATGTATTTCTATATACTTGTTTGATATTAGAACACTAACACCATCAATATACTGTTGGACTCATTTTCATATTGGTCATTTGTCTTATTCGGCCATTGAGGACTCAATTTTGAACTTATCATTTTTCTTCTATCATTTTGCCTTTCTCTATACTTGTTACCTTGAGAATTTAATTTCTTTTTAATTTCCATTCTTCTATAGATAGCATTCATTTCATTTACCTTATCGGTATTCTTGATCAGCACTACAATATAAATTTCGATTTATATATTTATACCGGATACCTTTCAGCTATTGGTGATTGTGTTGTGCTTGTGAGAATAGAGACTTTTTCTTGTGCTCATTGGTCAATTCCAATGGGTTTGTTGGTGAAATTTGTATTTCAAAACCTATCGGTACATTACCTTCACATACAATTACCTTCGGTTGGGACTCACATACAATTACCTTTCAGTTGAACATGTAGTCACACATATATTTGCCTCCTTCGGTCTTCACTTTGTCTTTCCTGCACACCATTTTCCCCCTTCGGTCAACATGTACATTTGCCAATTTCTTCATTCGGTCAACAAGTCAATTGGTTTGATCTTTTCATACATGCATTTGTTAAAATTGGCTAAAAACCTTTCAATGCCATCGTTGGGAATTGAACCCATCGGTACATTACCTTCACAAGCAATTGTCTTTGGTTGGGACTCACATACATTTGTTTTCGTTTGAACATGTAGTTACACATACATTTGCCTCCTTTGGTATTTGCCAATTTCTTCATTCGGTTAACAAGTCAATTGCTTTGATCTTCCCTTCGGCTCTCACACATGCATGGCCAAAAACCTTTCAATGCCATTGTTGGGAATTGAATCCATGAGCTTCAACTCATCCAAAAAATTACTTCACCACTAAGCCACTTAAAACCTTTAATTATAATATACTCAAATTAAATTTTGTCCTATATTCTTGAATATTCTAAAATTTTAATAATTTTAATTTATTTCTTAAAAATTTGTATTCTTCTTTTTTACAATTTCTTATTTGTCACCGAATACATTTTCTTAACAGGACACAAAATTCAAGTTATCACTATATTACTAAAATTGAAGGTGGGTAGTTACTTCTAGTTATCACTTACCACAATTTAAGTTATCACTATATTACTACTAGTTACCACTATAATACTACTAATTATCGTAAACTTACTACTATATTACTACTAATTATCACTATATTACTAATATTAATTATCATAAACTTACCCATAATTTAAGTTACCACTATATTACTACTAGTTATCGATTATCACTAATTACTACTATATTATTATTAGTTACGTTATATCACAATTTAATTTACCACTATATTATTATTAGTAATCACTATATTACTACTAATTATTACTATATTATTACTAATTATCAAAAACTTACTACAATTAAGGTTATCACTATGTTATCACTAATTATTACTATATTACTACTACTTATCATAAACTTAACACAATTTAATTTATTATTTTATTATTATTATATTACTACTATTTATTCTAAATTTACCATAATTTTAGTTATCACTATATTGCTATCAGTTATCATCACAATTTATCATAAAATTTCAACTTGTTATCCATACCTATAGTGTCACATTTACTGACGACAACTAATAACCATTCTAATTGAACATCCCTTTTGCAAATGGTGCTTTAAATAGGTTAGTATAGGTATAGATTTATACAGATGATATGGTTTGATCATTCGTAAATAAAACTCATATGGAGACTCTCTCTAAACTATCACTAAAGGTTGCCACATTTATCGACGATAAGTGATAACCATTCAAATGATAGATGAAATTTACAGATGCTAAAATATATTGGTCAACATAGATGAAGAATTTATGCAAATGGTATTGTTAAGTAGATAGAAAAGAAGAGTTATATAGAAACTATTTTCAAATCGTCTCTAAATATTGTTATATTTAAAGACTACAACCGATAACTGTTAGAATTAAATATCGTTTTTACAAATAATTTTGATACTTTACAGATGATTGATAAACTTTTTCTAACTAACAATTTTATGCCATAAAAAAATATATATATTTCTTAACGGTTTCGTAAAAAACATCTCTAAAGATTATAAAATGCAGATAATATGGTTAAGTAGATAGTAAAAAAGAGTCATATAGAGACAGTTTTCAAACCGTTCCTAAATCTTTGTCATATTTATTGATCACAAATAATAACCGTCAAAATTGAGTAAAATTTATAAAGACGGTATATTTAAGTAGATAGTAAAAAAAGTCATAACGAGATTGTTTTCAAACCGTTCCTAAAACTCTGCTATATTTACTGAACACAAACGATAAGCGTCAAAATTGAACCTAATTTTAAAAAACTGTATAATATATGGGTTAGCATTGATATAAAACTTATTGAGACAGTATGATTAACTAGATAGTAAAGAAGAGTCATATAGTGACTGTTTTAAAATCGTTCCTAAAATTTTCATATTTACTGACCATAAGTAATAACTGTGATTATTAAAATCATTTTTTACAGACGGTTGTGCTATATTGATGATTACTAAACTTTTTCTAACGAACAATTTTATACCGTTATAAAATATATACATTTTTTAACGGATTCATCAAAAGTGTTGCTATGGGCACAAAAAACTGTTATTAAAGTTTACCGACAATAAATGTTACCATCACTATAGCGCTTTAATCTTGTAGTGTGCGGAGGTTCTTTTTAGAAAGGTGGTCTTCTATCATGTGGGGGTTCTTCAGGTTTGTGTATGAGTGATGACTCTTCCTCATGTGGCGGTCTTTTATCATGTGGTGGCTCTTCTGGCTTTCCTGTGAATGGTGGCTTGTGGAAGTCATTGTGACCATCTTCTAGCGCATGTCGATGGGGAGGCTCTTTTGAGAAGGGTGGCTCTTCCTTATGGGGTGATCTTTTATCATGTGGAGGCTCTTCAGGTTTGTGTGTGAATGACGGTTCTTCTTCAAGATCGTTAAGAGCATGACGGTGCAAAGGTTCTTTTGAGAAAGGTGGTCTTCTATCATGTGGTGGTTCTTCAGGTTTGTGTGTGAGTGGTGACTCTTCCTCATGTGGCAGTCTTTTATCATGTGGTGTCTCTTTAGGCTTCCCTATGAATGGTGGTTTGTGGAAGTCATTGTGACTATCTTCTAGAGCATGTCGATGAGAAGGCTCTTTTGAAAAGGGTGGCTCTTCCTTATGGGGTGGTCTTTGATCATGTGGAGGCTTTTCAGGTTTGTGTGCAAATGGTGGTTCTTCTTCAGGACTATCTTCAAAGGCATGACGATGCAGAGGTTCTTTTGAGAAAGGTGGTCTTCTATCATGTGGTGATTCTTCAGGTTTGTGTGTGAGTGGTGACTCTTCCTCATGTGGCAGTCTTTTATCATGTGGTGTCTCTTTAGGCTTCCCTATGAATGGTGGCTTGTGGAAGTCATTGTGACCATCTTCTAGAGCATGTTGATGAGAAGGCTCTTTTGAAAAGGGTGGCTCTTCCTTATGGGGTGGTCTTTTATCATGTGGAGGCTCTTCGGGTTTGTGTGCAAATGGTGGTTCTTCTTCAGGACTGTCTTTAAGAGCATGACGGTGCAGAGGTTCTTTTGAGAAAGATGGTCTTCTATCATGTGGTGGTTCTTCAGGTTTGTGTGTGAGTGGTGACTCTTCCTCATGTGGCGGTCTTTTATCATGTGGTGGCTCTTTAGGCTTCCCTATGAATGGTGGCTTGTGGAAGTCATTGTGACCATCTTCTAGGGCATGTCGATGAGGAGGCTCTTTTGAGAAGGGTGGCTCTTCCTTTTGGGGTGGTCTTTGATCATGTGGAGGCTCTTTAGGTTTGAGTCTGAATGGTGGTTCTTCTTCATGTGGTGGCTCTTCAGGCTTATGTATAAACGATGGCTTGTGAAAATATCACGACCATCTTGAAGAGCGTGACAATGAGGAGGCTCTTTGGAACGAGGAGGTTCTTTCTCACGTGGAGGATCCTCTCTCTTATGCTTCGGTGGCATATTGTAATCATTGTAACTACTCTCAAGGGCATGGCAATGAGGTTCCTTTGAGAAGGGTGGCTCTGGTCTTTTATCATGTGGTGGCTCTTCTGGCTTGCGAGGCTCCTTTGAGAATGGAGGCTCTTCCTCATGTGGGGGTTGTTTATCACGTGGTAGCTCATTTGGCTTTTGGGTGAATGGTGGTTTAGGTGCATCATCAAAAGGACCATCACTAAGCATATGTCGCCCTAAAACTTTAGGACGAGGTTTGTTTAATGGTGGAATGCGAATACCTCCATTTTGCAGTGGACCTTGATTCCTTGCCTTCCCATCCGCCAAGTTTTCAATGGCATTGGAGAAGGTGGCAAAGAATGCCCACCACAACAAGAAGCGATAGCAAGGAAGAGAATTTAGAGTACATCTCTTTAATGTTTGCTGCCATGTAGGTGTGGTGAGCTAGTGAAGTGTGTTCTCCTTTGATGGCCGATTTCAAGCCTCTAGCATCATGCCTACTAGCTTCATATCATATACCCCACTTTAGCATTTTATCCCCGCTAAAGGAATCCACGCCCACAACCACTTTTCACTCGACCAATGGCATTTTGTTCCAATCAATTGATAGAATTCATAAAAATCAGATCCAAACAAAACACTACTAACACATATGTGATTTTGTACAACGCTGATGAACGATTCATTTAATATAATATTTTAAATTTTTTAATTTTTAATTTAAGAATTAATTAAAAATTTTAATATTTTATTCTATTAAATCCGTTGTTAAACCATAGTTTCAATGATTCCTTCAAAAGTGCCATCCTCCAAGGCCCTCCTTTACGTATAACATTGCCTCGCATTTTTAATATAAATATTATCTATATCTTTGTTTATATTAAATATTTTTTAGCTATAAAGAATAAATATTTCATAATTTAAGATATTATAAATCTTTTTAATGTATCGTATCTTATATATTGTAGGACAGCATACGTGCTATATAACTTGGTAGTTTCTATAAATTGTGATGTTAAATTCATATCCATAATTTTACATGGTAATTTTAACAAGAATAATACGAATACTAAAATTCTTAAATAATACAAGTTTAGATTACAAAATTTTGCACATAACCAAGAAGGAAAAATTTGCAAATCACAACTTTAGTTTCTTTTTCTTTTTTCCCCGTTGAAAATGCCTAAAACAAAGAAATTAGTAGAAACAAGGAAAAATCAATTTTAGTGACAATGGATTTTGATGATACCCTGTTTAATAGGTCTCTAAAATCATGCAAGATTATCCGATAAGAAAGGTAATCATCATCAAGATCAAATTGAGAAAGTCTAAATTTTTTAAAAATCTTTAATTATAATTATAATTATATTGAAAGACTTTAAACAAAAGAAAATTAGGGTTTTCTATACCACTGGGAAGACTATAAATACAGAGTATAGGTAACCCTCAAAAGGGACTCAATTTTTGACACACGAAAGGGAGGGGATTTTATATATCGTTCAGAGGGGGATTCTATACCCAGTTCTATATATCGTTTAGAGAGGGGTTCTATACCCAGTTCTATATATCGTTCAGAGGGGGGTTCTATACCCAATCTTATATGTCATTCAGAGGGGGTTTCATACCCATTTAGATACACTGACAGAGGTAGACCTTCATGATCAATCTCATGGTACAGAAGTATGATATCTACGACTACTATCAGTCTTTGTCTTATCACTCATACTGACTTGAGCGTCGGAGTCCCCCCATCAGGCTAGCCCCGGTGGAGTTTTTATAGGTTTTTCATCCGTGAAGAATCGAAGAGCACCACCGTCATCGGCTTCTCGCTCGAGTCGGAAGAACATGTATCTATGGAGTGAAAATCGACTCCAATAGATTTTATTTTTTTATTCGAACACTTGATATCAGGTGTGTTAGGAGAATATAAGAAAAAAATTTTATAAATTTATCGCTTCTTTGTTAGATTTTTATCTCATATTAGCTAATTCTTGTATTATATTCATCAAAATTGTGAAAGAGAGAGAGATCATGGATCAATCCATGGAGGGAGAGAATATGAAATCTCCAGATCGAGGGAGAGAATTATGATCACTAAGTTATCCCGTTGGGAACGTTTTTCTCTCAATTAGTGGGTACCTGGTTCAACAAGATTACTATGTTCATTTGTTAACCACTGTAACAATCCGTAGTATGAGAATCAAGGTACGCACAATCTCTTTTCCAGGGATAATCTTAGTTTGCTAGGGAAATGTAAAGGATTAGGACTCTTTTAGTGGTTAATTAATCACAAATCAAATGTGTTAATTATTATTATTCAAATCATTACAGATAAAAAGTAAGTGAAATAGTGACTTCCACATAATTTAATGGGAACTTTAGAGGACCAGAAATGGTAAGTGAGCAAGAAATCAAACCAGCTTAGGTACCCTTTGGTTGTACACAAGTTCCTTGGATTGATTCTATGTATCTCGCACCAGGGTTTAAAGAAAGCATTAATTAATGTTCTCCACGTTTTAGGATTTTTGCTTGCCCATTTGTTTATAGAAAGTAATAGATCACGTGTTGGCTATGTTCTTAAAACCAGACTGGTTTGACCAGTTTGATAGAAAATTATTCTATAGTTCGATTCGATTTTTATTGTTAAATTGAATGAAATCAAATTCGATCAAAACTGTTTAAAACCGATCAAAAACCAATAAATTGTTTCAATAGGTCCAAAGAAAAAAAATTATAATATATAAATTATAATTTAAAATTTCATTTTTTTTAATTTTTTAAAATCGGTTCAAAAAAAAAAGTTATATATCATACAAATTATAATATGCAAACCGTTACTGATAGAATAAATTCATTTCTTTCATAGAGATATATGAATTTTATTTTATTTTAAAATATATAATATACAAATTATATATATGATATCGTGGTGATATTATTTGGTTAGTAAAATGATCCAAGCAATAAACTAATGAATTGATAAGTTGGCGAGTTGTTTACTACTTTAGTTTTAAAAACGTTGCCTCTTGGTTGTTACTCTTATGAGTGAAAAGAAAACAAAAAGGAAATTTGAGGAGACACAAGGGAGGAATTTAAGAAGAGAGAAAGGACTTGTGATCATGGAGATCTCACAAATATTAGTAACCAAGTATGGTACATATTACATGTGTATTTGATTATAATTATCTTTATAAAGATATAGGCCCACAAGTTTGGCAACATTGAGGTGGTGTGCTTATTGGACCTTGTCATTGGGGTACCAAGAATTTGTCACAACCCAGCCTATTTTTCAAGCAAGAATCCAGTCATAGCAATCAACTCAACAATATGCAGTGAAAACAAAGCATAACAAAAGCAAGGAAGAGGGAATGAGGTAATGCGGTAGATGGTGATGGGGTTCTTGGAAAAGAATTGGAAATGACAATATAGGAATAGAAAGAGAGAAAGAGAAGGAGATTGAGAGAGAAAGAATTAGAGAGAGGGGTTAGAGAGAGAGAGAGAAATAGAGAGCAGAGAGCAAAGAAACATTCATCATCATTCTTCCTGCCATCTTCTGGTTGTTACAACTATTTATACAAGGAGGTTGTACTACCTTATAAAAGATTTAACTGCTCCCTAATTGAATCTTATTGCATTCAACCTACTAACTACCCATAGCTCCAAAAACTGTTGGACTAACCGTTACATTTGAAAAATGCTTTAGTTACTTGGGATTGGTTGTTATAATTTTCCCCTCCTTTAAAATGCATCTTTGTCCTCAAAGATGGGACGCTATGAAGTCAGATCTTCCCAAGTAGACTCCTTTAGACTGAGATTATCTATCTCATCAAGATTTAAGTTACCAATTGGTTGTTCCTTCATTTACCCTTCTCCTTTTCTTGTAAACTTGAGAGATTACTTTTGTAATGAAGCAATCTCAAAAGCCTACAAAAGAGTTGTTGGTTTCATCATTTTGAGCATGAGTTTGATGTCTTCCCTTACTCCACTAATGAATCTTGAAATGAAGTAAGATTTCGAAAGTCTTGGATTCTTGATGAGCATGATAGCCCATAATTCGTCAAACCTCTCTTGATATTTGCCAAGAATCCCTTCTATTGCAACTTGTTGAATTCTTCCACTCCATCTTGCATTCCTTTGTTCTCAAATCTTTGACATAACATTCTTGAAAACTCCTCCCAACTGACCTCTTTTTTTGTCAGCATCAACCCTTAGTACTAGACTTCATCTTTGCCTTCTAGGTACATTTCAATTGTTTCAACTCATTGGTGATTAGGTATTCAATACACATTAAAGAACTTCATACACTTGCACAATCAAACATGTGGATTTTCCCCTGTAAAGATCGGCAACTCAATCTCTGGGAGGTTAGGGACCAAACTTTGAGTATTGCTGTCTTTCTTGGCCACTTGTGGATCTTCATCTACTCTTATCCATCCATAACTGGGAGTGTGTAGTAATGGAGAATTCAAGATTCTATTGGTTTGTGGTTCTTTATTTTGGTCTCATTGATTTGATCTTAACAGTTTATCAACTTGGACTTGTATGCTAGCCATAAAGGCTTCCATTCTTTGATTCTGCTCACTGACCATCTAACGAAGTTCTTTAACTTCGTTTGTTAGTTTTTGTATCTTGGTATCTTATTTCTTGATTTGTTCATCATTGTGCTTTTGACGAATGCCTTCTACCATTGATTCTGCCTGTGGCTAAGGAGTCAATGCTCGGATACTAATTTATCACAACCTAGCTTATTTTTTAAGTAAGAATCTAGCTGTGGCAATCAACTCAACAATATATAGTGAAAACAGAGTATAACAAAGCAGGGTTGAGGGAAGGAGGTAATGCAGTATAGTGATGAGGTTCCTAGAAAAGAATTGGAAATAACAATATGAGAATAAAAAGAGAGAAAGAGAAGGAGATTGAGGGAGAAAGAGCTAGAAAGAGAGGGGGGTTAGAGAGAGAGAGAGAGAAATAGAAAGCAGAGAGCAAAGAAACATTCATCATCGTCTTTTGGTTGTTACAACTATTTATACAAAGAGGTTGTATTATCATACCACAAATTTAACTACTCCCTAACTAAATCTTATTGCATTCAACCTACTAACTACCCATAGTTTCAAAAACTATTGGACTAATCGTTACATTTAAAAAATGCTTCAGCTAGTTGGGATTGGTTGTTACAGAATTAAACTTTGGTCATATCATCGTCCACCTTAAGGTTTCTACCACTGGACCAAGCGTTTCAAGGTGGACCTTATCATTTGAACTGAGACCATCATGAGCTAAGTTTGTGGGAGAACCCATAATTATAAGGTTAAAATGTAGGAGAACCTAAGTTTGTAGGAGAACCCTTAATTATAAGGTTAAAATGTAAAATAATTTTTGTTTAGGGTTTTTTATAACTTATTTTCACTTCAACCATTTCAAAAAAAACAAAAAAAAAAAATTATCATTAAATTGGAATGGGACAAAATTGTCGCTAACCATTTCTAATGTTACAAATTTTTCATATATATTAATTCAAAAAAATATTTTATTAAATATACGTTTAATTTAATTATTTATGAAATTATCTTATGAGTTATAAATATTTATAAATATTCTTTATAATTTAAAATATTTATTTTTAATTTATGGATACTTTGGAATTATTTATTTTATATATTATTTATAAAATTTTAATATTAGTTACCCTTTAGTATAATTTCATTAAATATTAAAATTATATAAATTATTTTGCTGTTAAAATTTTAAAATTTTTATTTTTTTACTCTAATTTATAAGCTAAAAATAAAAAATTTTAACATAAGCTAAACATACACCTAAAAGTAAATTTAAAAACAAGCCGATATCTCTGTGCTAAATGAGTTTATTCAAATAAATGAGGTTCTGTGTTTAAGTTCTGCCTGTTTAAAGTTAGCCAAGTCGAAGGCGGAGTCCAAACAAAAAATACATTTGGTCTTTGTCCTCCTCGCGACCGAGTCGACTCATCAGATCTCCAAAAATGGTATCGTCTTCCGGTCGAAACTTATTTTTTTTTGGGGAGAAAAGGGGTGGGGGAAGGTGGTGGGGGAAGTTTAAACGGGTCTATTGGGAATTTCTGTAAATAGGAGACAGGAAATGAAAGGGAGTTGCAGTAAAAGCGGAGGAAATGACAAAAACCCTTGTCTCACGTTGCACCAACCATGGGCTTCTCTCTTGGTTTATGGCATTAAACGCGTCGAAGGGCGTTCTTGGCCTTCCCCTGTTCAAGGTAGCTATCTTTTTCTTAATTTTTTAGAATTTATTTGTATGTACTTTTTTTAGGGATTTAAGTGATTTTTTGATTTCATCATACATGCTGTGAATGACCCTTTTGGCAATTCGAATTTTCTGTTTGCTTCGGTGATTGGGGCTACCAAATTAGAGTGGGGGGGTGAGGGAGTGATTCCTTTTGAAATACCTAATTTTCCTGGTACTATGACCACTTATGATTCAGTAATTTTTTAAGGGGCCAAAACCTTGTAGAATTTAAGAAAAGTGATGTCATTTCATATCCAAACATCAATTACGAGTCCGTATTAAGAAATTGGTTCCGTCTGTGATGGCCTACAAGCAGTGTCAAGTGGTTCATTATGGATCGCTGGTGATCATTTTACATTTTATGCTTGGTATACTGTTTATTTCAAGAAGACCTATATACTGTTTATTTCTAAAGATTCATGGGCTATCCTGCATTGAGTGATAACTTTGTTGCACGGATACTTAAAGAAACGACCATTGTTCTCCATATTGTGTCCATGTTGGACTAATCCTTTGTATGCTGCCCAAACAATGTTCCTGTCCGTGCATCATAGTTAGTATCTCTATTGGCTTTATGGAAGTAGGAAAGAATAGGACTTTGGAATCTTATAATTTGCCTCCAACACTCACTATTGTCTAGATTTTATGGCCTCACAACTAGGATTGACAATTTGGATATTTCGGTTTCAATTGATTTTTTTTTTTTTTTTTCAGATTTTATGCTTTGGTGATTTGAGAAAATGTAATAATGAAAAAGTGTTTGACGTGGCAATGTCAATTTTTATCTGATTGTATCTTTTCCAAGGTACACATTAATATTACGATGCTAAGTTTGGGAATGCTTGAAAGCTTGGTGTCGTTAAGAAAGCAACCTATTATGTCACACTAAGGAGCCCAGCAAGATCAACTGCTGGGTTGTTGTCTGGCTTCACACTCTGAGAAGCTCATTCTCGACCCTAATTCATGATCAACCTTGACAATCATCAGAACTTGTATCAACTAATCATCAGTTCACACGTCTTTCATACTAGAGTTTCTTTTTTTTTTTTATTCCTTTTATAAGTTTGTAAGCTTGTCTCATCAAATTGAACTTGAAAGTGGGTGACTTCATCCAGTTGGCCTATATATGAACTCTAATGAGCAGCAGAGTCATGGAGGATAATCATTGACTAGAACAACTGCTGTCTCTTTTTTTTTTGCTGGAAAGAAATTTTGCATTTGTATGTATGCCTTCCATGCTTGTTAATCTCCTGAAATTTTATTTCATGTAGGTCGCCTTTGGATTCATGCAGCCAGTAAGGTCCCAGATCCAGCTACCATTAAAGCAATGGAGGATTTCTACAGGGAAATATATGCAGTAAATGGAATTACGAACCTCAGGTTTCCAAAACATTATCCAATTTCAAGACTGCTAGGTGTACTTCTTGATCTTGCCATGAAGCTCAATTTCCTATCTTATAGTTTCTTTTTATGTTGTTCTCATATTGTGCCAATCAAACATTCAAAGTGGGAGCATGGAGCATTTGAAAGGGCTATCTCTGATTTTCCTAACAAGCTATTTTTCATCAGATTATTCAGATTGCTTTATAATTGTACTTGTTTCTGTCAAAGATGTTTGCATATGCTCTTATGCACTTCCATCTGTGCCGCCTGCCTTACTTGCCTTTTTTTTCCGAAAATTTTATCATTAATTTTAGAATCTTTATCTTTTACATAGGTTGTGTTGAGGTGGTCGGTTGTGTTAAATGTGAAGAATTAATATGTTGGGAGGAGGTACTTGAAGGGGTGGGCGCAATCTCAAACCTTTTCTTTCTTTTATGATTATTATTATTTTATTTTATTTTACTTTTTTTTTTTTAACTCCTGATATAATCATGACAATGGTTGTGTTCAATTAGTGTTAACACATCTATGTTGAACTTGCATAATTGTGAATTCTATTTCATTTTATTTTATTTTTAAAATTAGGTAAGGCTAGAAGGGCAAACTGATTTCTGCTGGCTATGTGAGCAACCCCAGGTACCAATTTTCAGACTGTTTGAAGTTTGTGGAAGCAGATTATGTGATCCGGAAAGACATTATTTTCTTATTTTTCAATTTTCCTTTTCATCAGAAATTAATAATTCCAATTGAGATGCGTGGTTATCAGCGTGTTTATAATTTGGAGAAAAAGGTAAGATTGATACTGAGTTTAATTAGAAAACCCGAATGAGTTTTTTGATTTGATATGTGTTGTTTCCTTTTGTGCTTCAGTTCATACTCCAAGCATGACTTCTTTAACTCATTGCCCTGAAATGGTCATAGATATATGATGCTGCCGTTAGAGGCCTTGTCCCAGTTGAATCTCCTTTGCCTGTTAAGTTTCCACTTCCGGATCCACGGGATCCTTTCTCTCTGAAACCTGGATCTCTTGCCTCAAAACTTGAGGGCTCTAAAGCATCTAATTTGGAAAAATCAGAAGGTCTAAATGCAGCTATATCTGGTGCAAGAACAGCAGCCACACAGTTTGCAAAGAAGAATAGCAGTGGAGCAATTACAGTCCAAGAAAAGCCCATCTCAACAAGTACAAGGAGCAGGAAGAATTTTCAGAGGCTTGATGCTAAAGGGAGAAGCGAGAGAGGAGAAGTGGGAAGAGAGAGCGAACCGATGGATGAGGCAGAGAGAGAGATTGATTTGAGAAGAGAGAGCAACCAAGATGAATTGATAGATAGAAAGAGGAAGAGAGTGGCATTAATATGAGAAGAGTGGGAAGAGGCTGAGAGAAGTGAGAAGGTAGAGAGGGCGGCTGAAATGGATCCACAGGGAAAAAAAGGAAGAGAGCGCCTGCCAATCGATCGAGAAGACAGTCCTAGGGCAGTAAGAGACCATATATTTTGTGTGAAAGAGAGCATAGTTTTAGGGTAAGAGTGCTGCAGCCACGTTAGTATCTCGAAGCTAACAGGGAAGAGACCTTTCACTGTTATGAATGCTTGGATTGAAGATATGATTTTTCCCAAGAAAAAGGCTGTTGAATAATATGAAAGTTCTGATAAATACAACAAATATGAAGATTATGAGGAGGGGAGTAAAGTGATCCTCATTTTTTTTGACCTTGTTAAAATATTACCACACTCCCAAGATGAATTAATTAACTAAATTAATTTGTTTAGTTTTAGAGAGAGAAACATAAGAGAAAATCAATGTGTTTAATGTGAAAAATTGAAGAATTAAAATTGAATTGGTTTTTTTTTTTATGTACAAAAAATCAATAAATTAATTTTAAAGAGAATCAAAATTAGATTGGGTTTTTCAGAAAGAGAAAATTGATATGTTTTCTTTTGAAAAAAGGGAATTTGTATTTGGTTTATTTTTCAGAAGGAGAAGAAATTATTAGATTCTACAGGGTTGAAATTTACCATTTGTCAATATTAAACCTGTTAAACCCGAAAAATATTACTTACACATTCTTTCCCTTTGTCTTGAGATTGTCTCTGAAACAAAAAAGTTAGTGAGAGTGGTTCAGGATGAATGCCAAAAAGTTCTTTCTGTAACACCCAAGACCACGATTGCTACATCATGTGCGCATGCAGCCAGCGGGAAGCATTTGAGAAATGTAATAAAAGCTTTGAAACATATGTTAAAGCACATATCCAACCAAGTATATGTATATCTGCGGTTTGCACCTTGGAAGATATGATGATTGATGTTGCTCAAAGGTCTCACTTTAACCAGGCACGATTGCTCCAAGGTCTCATTTTCAGTTGTTGGCCGTATGGCTGGCAGCTTCATTTGGTTTCATACTGCATGAAAAATTAATATTAGATTAACTAGGACAGGAAAAAAAGAAAGAAAAAGAAAAGTCAAATTCTTGCAGGGAGGTAGGGACTTCAATTAAGATGCATTTGGGGGCATGGTAGAGGGTCATCTCTTCTCACTCTTCCAGGGTAACAAAAGATAAATATGTTCATACAATTGAACCAAATACAAATATTATTGAATTATTTTGGGAGGACAAAGTAGAAGAGTCGAGAAGAGTCAAGAAAGGTCTGGATGCGTCCCATGGGGACACCCTATGGTCACAATCGGTGATTCGCTTCAGATCTCATTATTAAAAAAAAAAAAAAGGGTCTGGATGCCACTCTGCTAAAGCCATCACCAAGGACAAAAGCAAAAGCTGGGGCGGTACAGTACCCAATTGCTTTAAATGATTCCATATTATCAAAGACGTATTCTCATCTCACTCAGACCGGACCATTCATTTTATTGGGAGAGGAGCCAACCGTCCCTCTGCATTTTTTATCCTTCTCTGTATTTTTCATCATTAATTCGAGTATTGAAAAATCTAATCTTTAAAATTTAAATAAAAATTATTAAAAAATTTTAATATTTTATTTTTAAACTCACGCAACATTGATATTATTATACATTAGATTGCATCATAAGGAAATTTGACACGTTCTGCTTTCAGAACTAATTGAAACTTTCTTATCCATTTAAAATGTCATTTCAAAAAATAAAACAATGTTAATTATTTTTTATTTTATTATCTGTACTAAAAGATGATAAATTTGATTTTTAAAAAGTAATTTAATGCATAAATATTAATTTTATTTATAATTATGGTTGTGAAAATTTTTTTCTTTAATTCTCTTATAATAATAATAATATTAAGAGATACTTTTAAAGCCAAAAAGGGGAGTACATAATTCAATTATACAAGATTGTCCACTCATTACCCCTACATACCACCCACTTTTTATTCATTGATGACTCCATGCAAGGACACTTCTGTGCCTAATCTCATCCGAGTTCAATCCTCTAACCTGCACGACTTAAAGGGCAAATCAAGAGACAAGAGGGTCAGTTTCCTTTTTCCCATTTCAAAAAATCATATCCATCTCATGGTTTTGTCAAGTGATTTCTTGAAAGGTACGAAAAGATAATCATGTTTAACGAAAGAAAATGGATGATCATTATCCTAAGACACATGCAAAAGAAATATGCTAAACCATTTTCCCAAATGTCTATAATTTAAGGGTGGAAGGAAAGGTAGAGTTTCACGTGACATGCTACTCTAATTCTTACCTAATTAGTCAGTGAAGCAGTAAAAGTCACTATCCTATGTGGGAAAACAAGAAACGCCACTGTCGGCATGGACCCCCAACAATCATACGTACCTCAAAATCAAACCAAATTTCAACCAAACCCAAAACCACATGCTCCATGGGTTCCGGTTTTCCTCTTTTTAATATTTTAATTTCTAAGAGACTTATCATTCGTGTATTTATTCAAACAGGTATTTGATTTTCTTTTGAATTATTCAGATTTTTAATTTTAAAAAATTTAATTAAAAATTGAACCGAATCACATAAAACCTAAACAAATTTACCCAAATTGAATTTCAGATTAAATAGTTTAGTTTCATTTATCCAAACTAATTTTACGGAACAAGAAAATTATTAAAAAATTATTTAACTTTAAAATAACAAATTATTTGATTTTTTACTTATACCATATAATAAGAGACTTATCACCCTGAAACTATATGATAAAATAATTATATGTTATATAATTATTAAATAAATAAAAATTACCATTAGAGCTCGAAAATAATTTTATACAAAATTAATAAATATTCAGACCGATAAACTGTATCTACTCGTACTCTTTATTTTTTATTATATCTTCATGCCTATTTATATTTTTTTAATATGTTTCTATATTAGCAACAATAAGATCGTATGCCAGATATCTTTTTATAAAAATGATTTAATTTATAATTTTATATTTTTAGTAGAAAATCTTATTTTTAATTTTTTAAAATTTAATATTTTTAGTATAAATAAATAAAATATAAAAAAATTGAAACTGTTGGATATGCCCACGTGGGGCAGTTACAACATTTGAATATTTGAAATTCAAATGAGGGGTAATGGGGAGTTACCTATTACCCCACTCCCCTTATTTCTCTCTAGAGAACTCCTACAGGAGTAAAATGAAGTCTAATTGCATAGAGAGATATTTTCCTTTCTTTTGAGAGAGAATTGATTGTTGTGAGAATAATTAATTTTAAGGGTTTTTCGATCGTTTACGAATCACAGGGTTAAAGAGTTGGATCGTTGTGGTATTGCGATGATAGTTCGATTACTGTGACAATCATCCCGACTTCGAGAAATTCGCATTGTGAGTTCGCGGTTCCGAAAATTTTCTGCATCACCGATTGAGATATATCGCGAACTCAAACTTTTACGATTCTGAAATTTTATTTATTGTTTCCGCTGCGTGTATGTGTCACGAAATTTCTAACATTGGTATCAAAGCCTGTTAGAAATATTTTTAAATAATTTTTCGGAATAAAATTTGGGTATAAAAATATAGGTTATAAAATTTGGGGTCCGGATCACGGATGAATTTCGTAAATTCAATTATACCACTGTGTTACCCAAATCACGTAAAACACGAAAATAATTTTTTCGTAATTTTCTAATCACGTTTAGGTCAAGAAAATTCCGGTTGAAGTATTTGGCCGTGAATAGTGATCGAACCCTTCGACCCCAGATTTGGCGAGATTTAGGTCAAATCGGCTCATAAAAATGGTAGATCTGTGTTTGCCTCTGTTAGATCTGCATTTTGATATATATATTGCATGCATTCTGCACCGGAATGTGAGATTTTCGAAAAAATTGGTCGGAGAAACCCGAATTGCAGACATTCGGGCGAAGAAGAAGAAGGCACGTGAGAGACACGCGCGAGGAGGCGCGTGTCACCCAACAGGCTGGTGCGTGCACCACACGCGCGAGAAAGGCGCGTCGGTGCACAGCGCCCAGGCGCGTGAGATGTTTGGGTCTGGTTGGGTCAGACCCGAACCGGGGTCAAACCCGACCCGAACCGGAGATCCGGACCGGGTTTTGGGTCCCGACCCGCGTCCTGATCCGGATCCGGATCCGGCCCAGGGACGTGGGCGAGCGCGTGCAGGCGCGTCGCTCGCGCGCCCGCGGGTAAGGCGCGTCTGCGGACGCGCACCAGGAGTGTGCAGGCGCGTGCCTGACGTGCTGCGCGTCTTGCAAGCGCCCAGGCGCCTTCCCGGCCGGTGTGGGCGCTTGAGATGCGCCGCCGGGGTCCTAGAGCTTGTGAACTCTCCCGGCGGCGCGTAGGTCATCCTAAAATTGGATTTTTCTGATTTTCTGAGGGTTTTGTGATAAAAAGTGACTAATTGTGGGTTTTTATGTATTGAATCCTATTCCGAATGATGAGATGTAATCCCGGATTGTGGTGTATGGTGTCCGTTGACTCATACGCTCGTCTTGGAATCTGTATTCGAGTCATTTTGGTTTTGGTGATTCGTAGGGTACATAAAATTATGAACTAAGTATCAATATGTCACTAATGTCTCTTTTTCTGTGTGACAGAGACATGACTGCAATGAAAACTGTCGTTCTAGATCTCGTAAAGGGAGACAAGTTGAACGGTGACAACTATGATATTTGGCACCGGAAGGTTCAGTTTGTCTTCAAGGAACAAGAACTCGGGGAAGTTCTTAAAAATGAGATGGTGGACCCCGGGAGGGTACCACAGTACAAGCACGACGGGATCAGGAGGTGTATCGTGCTTGGAAATAGAAAAATGGCCAAGCGAGAGTGATCCTTCTTAGCAGCATGCACGATGAGCTGATTCCGATCTACGAGCAGTATTCTACTATATAGTCGATCTGGCATGCTCTGAGAGAGCAATATGGCGCCCCGTCAGCTCCTAAGTTGAAGATGCTGACCTATAAATTCATCACGTACAAGAAGAGGCACGATTATACCATGAAACATCATTTAATGCATATGTCGAGTATGATCGCCTCTCTGAAGAATATGGGGGAGTTGATGTCTGATGAGGTTCAGGTACTGAGTGTGATCCAGTCCTTACCTGACTCCTGGGATGTGGTTAAGACCTATCTCACGCACACTGAGAGTATTCGTACTTTCATGGACATGAGTAGGCATTGTGAGATCGAGGAGGAGCGTCAGGAGGTGGCTAGGTCTTCTTTTGCTCATGCTAACATTGCGGAGTCGAGTAACGGCTCCTGAAGAGTAAAGCGCAAGTGGCGCAAGCATGAGAAGAAGGCCAAGGGCTAAGACAAGAAGAAGCAATCTACCAAGACTGATGACAGAGGACAAAAACGCAAGAAGAAGGAGCTCAATAAGAACAAGGTCTAATGCTACGTGTGTGGCAAGATTGGGCATTTCGCACGCAAGTGTGGCGAGCGAAAGGTAAGTTCTTCTTCTTTACATGGTTTGAATTACGTGTCATCTAGTGTGATGCTCGCTAACTCTTCTCCTTTGTGGATTGTAGACTCAAGAGTCACGGACCATGTAGCTCGCGACAGGAGTATATACGTGGAGTTCCGCCGTTTGAGTCCCCAGGCGAGGAGGCTATACGTGGGGAATGGAGCATTTATTGAAGTGAAAGGGATTGGCACTTGCAAGCTATTGCTGCGAAGTGACCAAGTCTTATATCTTCTTGACGTTTTGTACGCTCCTGAGATTAGGCAGATCTAGTATCTGTCCAGTGTTTGGATTTGTTAGGATATTCTGTGCTTTTGGGATACTCTAGAGTTTCCATTTCTTATGACAGTACTTTGATATGTTTCGGTTTAGTCCATGATGGACTTTATGTACTGGATATGATTTCCTTTTGTGAAATTTATTCTTCTTCTACTATTGCTTTTGCATCTGATAGTATAGTGGATGATGTGAATGTATGACATAGTAGGCTTGGCCACATAGGGTAAGAGAGGATGACCCGGTTAGCTACGAGCGGTTTGTTGGGCCCGCTAGCCAAGGTCTAGTTATCCGTGTGTGAGTTTTGTCTTGCAGGCAAAGCTAATAGAAAACCATTTGGGAAAACAATGAGAGCTGGGACTCCATTGCAATTGGTTCATTTCGATATTTGCGGACCCATGAATGTGAGAGCCCGAAACGGAGTCACGTATTTTATTACGTTCATAGACAACTACATATGTTTCGGTTACGTCTACCTGATCTCGCATAAGTCTGAGGCACTAGAGTGCTTCAGGAGATTTATCAACGAGGTTGAAAATTAGCTAGACATGAGGGTGAAAACTCTCAGAACCGATCGGGGGCGCGAATATCTGTCTGAGCAGTTCAAAGAGCTCTGTTTCGATAAAGGCATTACTAGACAGTTGACTGTTCCTACTACTCCTCAGCAGAACGGAGTAGCCGAGAGAAGGAATAGGACTCTGTTGGAGATGGTGAGGTCGATGATGGCGCAGACCAACTTACCTATCTCCCATTGGGGGGATGCGTTGTTGACTGCAACCTATGTCCTTAACCGTGTTCCGACGAAATCTGTAGTCAGCACCCCATACGAGCTTTGGACAGGGAGACAGCTTGACCTTAGCCACTTGAAGCCATGGGGTTACGCCGCGTATGTTCATGATTCCTCGCATCAGTACGGCAAGTTAGTCCCGCGAGGAAAGAAATGTATCTTTATTAGATACTCTGAATAGTCCAAGGGACATGTGTTCCTAGGAGAACATACGGACGGCACTGTCACTGAGATAGAGTCTCATGATGCCACTTTTCTCGAGAGTGATTTCCCTAAGAGAGGAAAAATCGATCGAGACTTCACCTTCTATGAGATGGATGAGCCTAGTGGCTCAGCCGAGCCCAGCAGCGGGACTCAAGACCCTATTACGGATCTTGGTCCTAGTGAGAGCGGTCCATCCGAAGGTGTAATGTCTCTCTCTCGTCGTAAGAGTAGTCAGGGACAAGTGCCTCGTCGCCATTTCCCGATTGAGAATGAGATCCTCATTGTGACTCCCAAAAACGATGGAGAGCCGAGGAATGTACAGGAGGCTCTCGAGGGTTCAACAAAGAACCAATGGTTACAGGCCATGCACGAGAAAATGGAATCAATGAGAATCAACGAAGTCTGGGAGCTAGTTGACTTACCTGAGGATAGAAAGGCCATTGGGAACAAGTAGGTTCTCAAGATTAAAAGAAAGGTCGACGGATCGATTGAGAGGTACAAGACCCGTCTGGTAGCCAAGGGTTACACTCAGACTAAGGGCATTGACTACGAGGAGACTTTCTCCCCAGTAGTCAAGTTTATTTCGATCAATTTACTTTTGGCGATTGTCACTAGTTTGGATCTAGAGTTACACCAGATGGACGTTAAGACTGCTTTCCTTAACGGGAGCCTGGATGAGGAGATCTACATGGAACAGCCCCCGGGTTTGTTCTAGTAGGTCAGGAGAAAAAGATCTGTCGACTTCGGAAGTCGATATACGGCCTAAAGCAGTCATCCAGGCGGTGGTACCTAAGATTTCACGAGGAGTTGATATCTTACGGTTTTACGATGGTCGAGGAGGATCATCGTGTCTATCTAATTCGGTCCAATAACTCTTTTGTGATCCTGTCATTGTATGTGGATGACATAATGTTGGCTGGGAACGACATTCAGTATTTAATGACCATCAAAGCGTGGTTGTCATCCAATTTCGACATGAAAGACATGGGTGAAACTGAGTTCATCTTCGGAGTTCAGATCCAGAGGGATCGCTCGAGAAAGATGTTAGCTCTTTCACAAGAGACCTATATTAGGAAAATTCTCGAGCGTTTTGGGATGAGTGACTATAATCCCATAAATACTCCGATCGCCAAAGGTGAAGGCCTGAGTTTGGAAATGTGTCCGAAAACTCAGGAAGAAGTAAGGGAAATGCGTAAAGTACCTTACTCCAGTGTAGTGAAAAGTTTAATGTACGCAATGTTGTGTATTAGACCGGATATTTGTTATGCAGTTGGTCTGATGAGCAGATATCAGGCAAATTCTGGAAGGGGTCACTGGAGAGCAGTGAAAAGGATTTTTCGATATCTAAAAGGAACTGCAAATTTCTCTTTGTGTTACGGATGAGGCGATTTGCGCCTTGTGGGCTATTCAGACGCCGACTGGGGAGGCGATTTGGATAAGCACAAATCGACATCAGGTTTTGCTTTCTTGCTCAATGGCGGGGCCATCTCTTGGAGCAGCAAGAAGCAAACCCGTGTTGCTCTATCTACGATTGAGGCTGAGTTCGTGGCATGCTCAGTTGCAGTTCAGGAGAGTGTTTGGCTCCGAAAACTACTGGATGAATTAGGGATTGTAGCGGATAGTGGAAGGCCAGTAATGATTTATTGTGATAATCAGACCGCTATCGCTTACACTCGAGACCCTAAGTTTCATAGTAGGACCAAATACATTGACACCAGATTCCATTATGTTAGAAACATAATCGAGAAGGGTGAAGTGACCATTAAGTACATTTCGACACACAGCATGGTGGCTGACCCCTTCACCAAACCTATCATTAGAGACTCATTTCTAGGGCATAGAGAGTCATTAGGTTTGAGTATTTTTTGACATTTCTCAGTTTGTACTTTTTGATGACATTGATGCTTATCGATTTTCTATATATATGATTATAGTGCATTATTCAGTCATTTTTGTGTTATATTTTCATTTAATACACTTGCTTTTGTTGTCACATATATTCTGTGAAGTAATAATAGATATGTCAAGCAAGCGAGGTTGACTTTCTCACACGAGTGACCACCTCCGGCTCTGAGTGAGCAGGGATGAGACGGTTTTTAGCTGTAAGAGACTTTGAGAGTGGTCCAGCTAGAACATAAGTCACCCTGATATGTGTTCAGGATGAGGTCATATGCGATATGACCGACATGGACGTACCCACATCCATGTTGTCTGTGAGTAGCCAAGTTTGAGATCTCGGATATCACCTGCGACTTGTGATACTGTTTCTGAGGTACTCTCTCTGAGATCTCTAGGTAAAATCTTATGTGTAGATTGAGTCCCTATACCTGCACAGTGTTGGATAAATCTGACATATGCTCTTTTGAGAGATGAGGGAATAACACTGTGACACGTGTTTCATACCACGTGTGAAAAGACGACTTGGGATATTGGGAGCTATATTATTTGAGACAATGACTCGACATTTATCCCCGAGTCACACTGTGTGAGACCCGAGATCCATTGGGTGAGATCTCTTGTACCCTTATTACTTTCGGCTGTTTCTTGAGGTTCTGATTCAGTGTTTGCTACTTTGTCTGTTTACCGATGACCCGAAAGATAAATTGAGATATGAGGGACAGGTCTAGGAAAGTAGTTGAGTTGGGACCGATAGATTCGAGTTTGGGAAAAGGAAGACCAATTGACATTGCATCACTGTTTTGTATTCACCGACCGATCTTTTATGTTCATCTATTTAGGGATTTGGATATAATAGTAGATACATAATCGAGCGATATTTGGGGATTACTTTCGATGAGAAAAGTAGCTCGATGGATGCAATCAGTCTTGGATTTGGGATACTGCGAACTTTCTTTTGATACTAACGTTGACTACTCGATCATCCTAATAGGTGTATCGAGAAGTCTTTGTTTGCAGGTGTACTCGTTAGTCGCACGACGTCTAACCCTGTATGAAAATCCTATAAGGTGATGTGGTGGATCACATGAGTTGTGATTTTATGACGGAAGTAAAATGCCCTCGTGTGCAAGTGGGAGATATTGGATATGCCCACGTGGGGCAGTTACAACATTTGAATATTTGAAATTCAAATGAGAGGTAATGGGTAACTACCCCACTCCCCTTATTTCTCTCTAGAGAACTCCTACGGGAGTAAAATGAAGTCTAATTGCATAGAGAGATATTTTCATTTCTTTTGAGAGAGAATTGATTGTTGTGAAAACAATTAATTTTGAGAGTTTTTCGATCATTTATGAATTACTGGATTAAAGGGTTAGATCGTTGTAGTGTTACGGTGATAGTTCGATTACTGTGATTATCATCCCGATTTCGAAAAATTTGTATTGAGAGTTTGCGATTCTGAAGATTTTCTGTATCACGAATTGAGATAAATTACGAATTTAAATTTTTATGATTTTAAAATTTTATTTATTATTTTTACTGTATGTACGAGTCACAAAATTTTTAATAAAAGCTTAATTGAAATTTTCTGGAGCAAGTACCCTTAAGTAGAGCAAGTACACGAGTCATCGGATTTCCTCTTACCTCTATGATGAAGACAGGACGATTATAGCTCTGACCTTTAGTAAAATCATCACTCTGACGAAAAAATGATCGAGCGTAAGTGGGTGTAGTCTTCTTTTAATTCTACCAATTTTCTGTCAATCAGTCCTTGATTTCTGCCAAAGACATGCACGTTACAAATCAAGTAAAATTTACATTTTCCATATAACCTCTGGTCCATCGATTTTTTTGTTCTTTATTTTATCATTGATGTTTAAATTTATATTTTAATTAATATAATTTAAATATCTATAAAAATTTTATTTAAGAAACAGATATCCAGCATAATTTTTCTTTTATTTTTAAATTTTAAATCTAAAATTTAATTAAAAAATCTATTATCTCATTTTATTAGATCAATTATTCATTGATCTAATCCCTTATAAATTGAGAAATATTTTAGTAAGACAATCTTTTTCAGCACATTGTTCTTTCTATTTTAATTTTTTTATATGAGATTTAAATATTAAATTACGGGATTATAAAAGAATTATAACCATTAAACTGTTTTTGGATACCTTTCTCTCCCTATACCAAGTAAGATATACTTTTGTTTACTCTCATAGAATTATTTTTATTCTTAGTGCACCTCGATTCCTGGTGCAATCCCATAGCTCAAACCGAACAAAGGAAAAAGTGTCGATGGAAATGCAGGGCTTGCATTAACTTATAATAAGAGATATATTTGTTTTTAGTCGACATTCAGGTTCAACCAGTAAGAATTGCACCGGAGATATTTTGAATACCACAACGGGATTGAGATAAGATACCTACCTACCTTGGGGGGCCTACAAGTGAAAGACGAGACAGGTGGTCTTGGCCTAGGTCCAACTTTTCAACTCAAGGGGACCCCATCCATCGGACAAGGCTCCACCAGACAGACTTGATGATTCCTGCCAGCACAACCCATGATTGAGAAACTTTTGTTTAAAGAATTCATCTTTTTTCTTTACCAAAAAAAAGAATTCATCTTTTTTTAACAACTACAGGTACGTACCCCGTGTTTCCGGCCAGCTGATTTGAAAGTTTGAACATAAGGTACGTACCCCAATCTTTCCCTATTAACCATTACAGGTTACTGGATCCTTTAGACCATGTGTGTGTTCAAATCTACCGTCTCGGTGGCTTAAAACCAGGTTCAACAGATGACTTTGGAAAATACTTCAGTGACTATGATATTGATTTTCTCTATCAGCCCATTCAAACCCCCCCCCCAGACCATCTTCACCCTCAATCTTAGGGTCAGCCTTGGCCTGGGCTGCCTCTGTCATCGTCTCTTAGCCCGTGATTTCTATGCTCTCTTTGCTAATAGAAAAGAAAGATAATTAATTTGAATTATATTAATTAAGATTAATAAATCACTCCCCGGGGATTGAGTACGGAAAGAGAGGCAAACAAAGCTATCACTCCCCGGGAGATTGAGTACGGAAAGGGAGGCAAACAAGGTTACTCACTCCCCAAGTCAATGAGGTTTGCGGTCTGTCTTCATGTGTGGACCTAGGCGTGTCCAGCTAATGTTGCTCACTTTACAGTTAATGACCTCTGTGCCTCTTTGTAATAAATAAAATAAAATTTCTATTATTTTTATTTTTTTTAAGGAAATGACCTTAGTACTATCGTAAAATTTTCACTGCCGTAAAATATTATAACTAATTGCCTATTAAAAATCAATTTATAACTATAATTTTGTCAAAATATTACAGTGCTATCATCTTCAGACACCATGCAAAACTATTTCACTTGTGAATAATATTTTTTAATAAAAATTTTTTAATGTGCGTGAGCATCAATATTTATGAAAATTAATGTTACCATTTAAAGGTCTCTGCCGACAACCTTATCTTACCATGTTGTAATATTAAACCTTGAAATGATAATATTAAGGATTTTCAAGTAATAATTTTAAACTATGTTTTAATATTTTGTGGCTGAACGGTGATATCAGATTCTCAAAAGGTGACGTGAAGAATTTGATTGGTAACTTCATCTTGGGGCCAATTTTGGGAAGGCACGTGGCAAATGTACGATATGGGAATAATTAGGTTCTCCAAATCTATTTCTCTAGGGGTGGATCATATTTGTCATCCTCCATTATAAATGAGGCCTCATCCTTCCACGTTAGTGTCAGTAAGCCAAGGATATGTCACCGGTACGCTTGCTAGTGCTCACTCTTGGGGTGGTGGTGTTACTCACCACACCCTCTCGTGCGGAATACAATGAGCCCAATCCCAAGAAGAAGCCACCACCGGAGAAGCCTCCCATTCTAAAACCCCCACCTGAGGTGGAGAAACCACCACCAAAGGTAGAAAAGCCACCTCCGGAGGTAGAGAAGCCACCTCCAAAAATAGAGAAACCGCCTCCATACGTTGAGAAACCACCACCAGGAGAGAAACCACCTCCAAAAGTAGAGAAGCCACCTCCGTATGTTGAGAAGCCACCACCAAAGGTAGAGAAACCTCCTCCCGAGGTAGAGAAGCCACCACCTAAGGTGGAAAAACCACCACCAAAGGTTGAGAAACCTCCACCCGAAGGAGAGAAACCACCTCCATACGTTGAGAAGCCACCACCAAAGGTAGAGAAACCTCCTCCCGAGGTAGAAAAGCCACCACCGAAGGTTGAGAAACCTCCACCAGAAGGAGAGAAGCCACCTCCAAAGGTGGAGAAGCCACCACCAAAGGTAGAGAAACCTCCTCCCGAGGTAGAAAAGCCACCACCGAAGGTTGAGAAACCTCCACCAAAAGGAGAGAAACCTCCTCCAGAAGTAGAGAAACCACCCCCAAAGGTAGAGAAGCCACCTCCGTATGTGGAGAAGCCACCACCAAAGGTCGAGAAGCCACCACCATACATTGAGAAGCCACCACCAAAGGTTGAGAAGCCTCCTCCAAAGGAAGAGAAGCCACCACCTAAGGTGGAAAAACCACCACCGAAGGTTGAGAAACCTCCACCACAAGGAGAGAAACCACCTCCAAAGATGAAGCCACCTCCGTATGTTGAGAAGCCACCACCAAAGGTAGAGAAACCTCCTCCCAAGATAGAGAAGCCACCTCCATATGTGGAAAAACCACCACCGAAGGTTGAGAAACCTCCACCAAAAGTTGAGAAACCACCTCCTTATGTTGAGAAGCCTCCACCAAAGGTAGAGAAGCCACCTCCATATGTGGAAAAACCACCACCGAAGGTTGAGAAACCTCCGCCAAAAGTTGAGAAACCACCTCCGTATGTTGAGAAGCCTCCACCAAAGGTAGAGAAGCCACCTCCATATGTGGAAAAACCACCACCAAAGGTTGAGAAACCTCCACCAAAAGTCGAGAAACCTCCACCAAAAGTCGAGAAACCACCTCCAAAGGTAGAGAAGCCTCCACCGAAGGTAGAGAAGCCACCTCCATATATTGAGAAGCCACCGCCAAAGGTTGAGAAACCTCCTCCGAAGGTAGAGAAGCCACCGCCTAAGGTGGAAAAACCACCACCGAAGGTTGAGAAACCTCCACCAAAAGTCGAGAAACCACCTCCAAAGGTAGAGAAACCTCCACCGAAGGTAGAGAAGCCACCTCCATATGTTGAGAAGCCTCCACCAAAGATTGAGAAACCCCCACCAAAAGTTGAGAAACCACCTCCAAAGATAGAGAAGCCACCGCCTAAGGTAGAGAAGCCACCGCCTAAGGTAGAAAAACCACCACCAAAGATAGAGAAACCACCTCCTAAAGTGGAGAAGCCACCACCTAAGGTAGAGAAACCACCACCAAAATTTGAAATGCCACCACCTAAGATTAAAAAACCACCTCCACGCTACACGCCCCCCCCTTACGGTCAGTATCCTGGACACCCGCCAAGTCAAGTTGCATGAGAATGAAGCATATCCTGCCTCTCAAATGCCATCTTCCTCACCATTAAGTTCCAACTTTGATCAGTTTTTTCACTAAACAGCCAGCGTATCTAAGTCGTGTGAATAAGTTCTTAGCCAATGCCTCCTTATTTATGCCACTTTCTGTATGTAGTGATTTCCAAATGTGTCATAAATGTAGTGTGTTATCTGGGTAACTTCTTGTTGGCAACTTGTGCGCATGGATGTTCATCTAGCTATTTTAATCAAGTATCAGCTCTATCCCTTCTATAAAATGCACATGGCACAAGCCTATCTCTTTGGATTACTAACATAGCTACTTAAAAAATGAAAATCCCTGCAGACTATTTTCACTTCAACAATTACATCCAAAAAGTGAAAATAAAGCGCCGAAAACATAAATGGTAAAATAGGAGATACCGTAATAGGCTTCCAGATTCTGAGTCATTGGGACAATGCCACATCTTCCGCCACCTAACATGGTGTACGTCAAGGAATAGCAGCACAAACTTGATTCATAATCCCACTAAAAATTCAAGAAATACTAAATGATCTGAGCATCTGACCAGAATATAAATGATCTTTACAAAATAATAAAAACAATGATCTGTTGAAATCATTTTGAACGGACCTCATCAGATTTTGTTGTGTCATGGCAACAGTGATGCTTTGCTCATAAATTGTATAAATAAGAAACAAGCTTAACTTGAATTGGCAAAATCAATCTACTGAAATTTTTTACTATTCTTTCGGTTATCCATGAGATTGATAATTGTTGAATTACTATTATGATGAGATAATATTATAGAATGATGGGTAGTCATTTAATAACAATGTAATACCAGATTTTGTTGTGTCATGGCAACAGTGATCTTTGCTCATAAATTGTATAAATAAGAAACAAGCTTAACTTGAATCGGCAAAATCAATCTGCTGAAATTTTTAACTATTCTTTCGGTTATCCATGAGATTGATAATTGTTGAATTACTATTAATGATGATATAATATTATAGAATGATCGGTAGTTGTCACGCCCCGATCCTTGGATCGAGTACGTGACAGCTGCCGCGTCGTCTCGGTATATGGGCAGAACCTCCTCATATACCGAAACTCCGCAAGGCTATCAAATTTATAATAAATCATCAAAAACATAAAATTCTTCAAAACAAGAAATCATATAATCAATACACATGCAAGGAACCCATCCGACTCATCCTTGAACGTACAAACATACACATCGACACACATCGGGGAGTGGAAACCTGTACATACACGAGTACACATCAGCACACAATGGGGAGTGAGAACCTGCACGCATGTGATATGGCCATTCTAGCCACCCAAAATCTTCAACACAAATAAAGTATTTAACAAACAAGAAGTCCCAAAGTATAGCCGTCGGATTTTACCAACACTTACCGAAAAAAACAAGCCAATATTGGTAAAATCTTAACAGTATGAGATGTACAGAATTTCACAAAATAAAAAAAAGCATCGAAATTTAGATTTATAATCCAAATGTCCCAATACAGATAAAAACAGTTTTTCATAAATAGAGCAATCAAAATAATAAAGTACAAATTAAAAATCGTCGGATTTTACCAATACCTACAAAAAAAACTCAGCCAGTATCAATAAAATTCGCATGATAAGGGATATACAGACTTCTATTTCCATGGTATTGAGAACTATAACTCTCCCAAAAATCCTGTATATGTCAAATACCTATACAATTCGCAAAAAGTACTTCACAAGCTCCAACGAGTAGTCTCCCATCTAAGTCTCCTCTGAAAAATGTGGAGAGAGGGGGATAAGTATTGGGGAATACTCAGTGAGTGGAGTGTAATGGTGTGATTGTGTTCATAAACAAGGGGTGAATGTGGGGTAGTCAAAGCATTACTCATAAACAGCAGTTCATATGCATAAAACATTTCAATAAATCACAATTTACAAAATATGCATCCATATCAATCATTTTTTCAGAAAATTCTGAGGTCCCATCGAAATCACTTCCGTCTTAGGGCGACCAAACTCTGACGAAAGCCTGCCAAGAGGTCTTTCCATCCAATGTTTTAAAACATACCCCCTTCCTTAGCTTTGGATCGTACCTCACCGGGGTGCACCAGATATAGCACGATTTCGGCAGAGGGAGAGACGTCTAACTCTCCCGCACATCCAAACCCCAAACCACGCCACCTCGTTGGGTCGCTTCGTGGTGGACATGACTATAGCCATTTACAATCCAACACCCTTTCATTTCTCAATTCATTTCATAACAATGTGCCATAATTTTTCATCAAATAATCAACAATCTCATGCCAAATCAATTCATAGAGCAATATCAAATAACATATGGCACAGAAACATTTTTAAACATAATGGATGCATTTATATTTCACAATCCAGTTCAGACAGCCCACAGTCACAAAACAATTTACATAAATCATGTAAAATTTTGAAAAATTATTTATAAAGCAATTTTAAAATAGGTTTCTTATTCATAAACACAATGAACCATCCACTCACCTCTAGAAAGGGTATTCACTCTCTAATTATCAATTTAATTCGATTTGAGTCCTTTCAACTCCCCCAAAAGGTCAACCTAATCAACATTGTAATTTTCATCAAATAAATTCCCATAACAAAAGTTTTCATATATATTTTTTTGATCTAACATACCCTAAATTTCACATTCATAATCTCTAAATTCTGATTTCATCATCCTAATATCATTTACATCTCTAATAGAATTTAATTCCCAATATTTCCAATTTTTCCTCTAATTTCACATAATTATAATACTCTTCATGTATATTTCAATTTAAACTATGAGGAAACTACTCTATTCAACTCAATATGATTCTATCATCCCTTAGCATGTTTTTTTCGTATCAAAACAACCTAATTCATGTAATATTCTATACGTAATCCTTATTAATCACATATAAAATGTCAAACAATGCATTCTATTCGAATCGAACATATATTCTAACATATGCAAAACTTTTTACCCTAAATTTAACCCTAGATTTACTCAATTTATCGAAAAAATTAGTATTTCCCTCACCTAAGGTACCCGCAGTTCACGGACCTAGCCTCCCTGTGCCATTCATTTCAGTCCAAACCTGCAATGTGTCCAATTCGAACTAAAATTCAATAATTTAGTTAAATCACTAAAAATATTAAAACCCTAGAGCCAATTCATCCTTACCTACGCAGAGAGTGGAGTCAGCAGATTCGGCCTAGGGTTTCCAAGAGTCTGCTGTCCTGCTGCTAGGGCTTCTGCAAAGATCGCAGAAGTGTTCACGATTGAGGAAAAACAGAGGTGCGAGCGAACTGAGGGAGAGAGAAGAGGATTCATCGCGCGCGAAGGGAAGGAGAAAAGAGCGAACGCTCTCTGTTCGCGCAGGAAGGAGACAGAGTAGAGGGAGTAGAGAGGGAGAGAGAGAGAAAGAGAAAGAGAGAGTGGGAAATAGAGAGAGATCGCGACAGAGTGAGAGAAACAGCGAGTGAATTAGGGAGAGATGGAGAGAAACAGTGAGGGGAAGACGGCTTGGTGGTGGTCGAACCATCGATGGTGGCGGAGAGGAACGGACGAGGGCGGAGCGTGAGGCGGAGGGAGAGCGAGAGTCGAG
This sequence comes from Dillenia turbinata, assembly GCA_037126225.1. Lineage (NCBI taxonomy): Eukaryota > Viridiplantae > Streptophyta > Magnoliopsida > Dilleniales > Dilleniaceae > Dillenia > Dillenia turbinata. The sequence continues at coordinate 5,911,294 of JBAMMX010000012.1, forward strand.
AGAGAGACAGAGATACTGAGAGAGATCGACAGGGAAGAGAGAGAGAACGAAGGAGAGAAACATAGGGAAGAAGGGGAAAGAGTGAGAAAACACGGGCGATGGCGGTGGTGGTGTTCAGTGGGGATGGTGGTTAGCAGTGGAGAGGGCGGCGGCGACGAAGGAGTCGCGAAGGAGAGGCAGAAGAGAGGAAGAGAGAGGATTCGGGGAGGGGAGAGAGACGAAGAAGAGAGGGGAGATTAGGGTTTTGCAAACCCTAATTCCCCATTGGGGGACGCAGCGTTTTGCAACAAAACGCTGCCCCTCCCCTCCCTATTTTTTTTTTTCATTTTTTTTATATATAAATAATTAATAAATAAATTACTATGTAAATATATATGTTTATTTTATACCCACTTTTTACTAAAAATATAAATTTCATAAAAATGAGGTTCATTACGATTCGCGAATAAAACATCGTAAAACATACCAAAATTCAAATTAAATACCCAAAATCGAAATCAACAAAAATTAAAATTTTTTCTTTATATTATGAAAATATTTATAACGACTCGGTGTTACAGTAGTCATTAAAAAACAAGTTAATACCACCAACTCGACGGCAGTGGAGGGTTGAAAATTGATAACCTAAAAGCTTACACTTGAGAAAGTGTGATTGATATGGTCCAAACTTAATGCTCAATCTTAAATGAGGTTGTTGATGTATTAACATAATTCACATTGTCAGTCTGATGCCCAGAATCTTGTAGTAACCAAAAGTTTGGAGTTTCATGCAGGAACAAAATCACAAAAACGTATGGGTTGCCATGATTTGCTCATGGGTTGGCTGGAACGAAATCATTTTGACGAAGATGTGGGGGCGCAATCTAACCATACAATTTTTTCAAGATCAGAACACGACTTCAAGCATTTCACGCTCAGAGTGGTGCCATGAAAGCAAGCCAAACAGATGCCCTAAAATTGTGGTCTTTGTCATCCTTTCTGGTCCCCGGTCTAAGATCAATAAATGACCCTTCCTTTATAGAGGTGCAGGACCAGAAGTCCGTGCTTGGCGGCGAAAAAGACAAAATTTAGTACATAACTTGCTTCATTGCCATACATTTTTTTTGTCTAGGTCTCTTGCAAGATCAGCAGGCCATGCAACTATGCATTTAAGTAAATCCAGTTTTCATGAAAATTCACCAAATGTGTTGTTTTTCGGACTATGAAAATTGACATCTGGCCTCATTGTTACCACTCAAAGTTTGGTATCTCCTAAACAAAGTTTCAGGATGGAGGCATGCCAATAAGCATAGATATCAATTCTTGCCACATGTTGACGGGTCCTACTTATTGCAATTTCTTACTAAAAGCCTCCATGGATCTCGGAAATGTTCAAAAGATTTCACTTTGCCAGATGTTAAGCACAAATAGTGTAGAGGATAACTTACATGTGAGACCATTAAATTCTTCTGAGAGCCCACATTGGTCATTCAATCTAGACTTTAAAGATCGGGCAGGGTGGCCCCATAAAGGTACACTATATAACTGCAGAAACATCACAGATATATTGAAGCAAAAATGTTCATCATTATGGTCTCTTTTTCCATTATTAGACCAGAAAATAATTCTATTATGACAACCCGAAGAAGAAGCATTTCCTGATCTATGCAACTATCAAACTCTAAGAAGCACTTAAGGCCTAATATACCATGAAGGATAGCATCGCTTTCTGCACCATAAAAATGCACAATGAGTAGTATTTCAAACCATGAACATGGAATATAAGTGCACTTGTATCTTTGCTCTGGTTGGTTGGTCGTGTTTTTCGAATTCACCTGGATTTTTTCTCTCTTACTCGGGTGCATTTGCAATGTGGGCAGGCATGAAACCGACCGTGTGCATCTCGTTAACAATAATTTTACACTGTCAAAACGCGCCAATAACAGTGCATACCAGTTGATCCACCCTTGAGGTTGTGGACAGTAGCAACATATTTAGCCCAAGGTAACAAGGTAACAGGCCATTGCTTTGTCCATTTCCCTTTCTGCTTCTTTAATAAACATAAAAAAGAAAAACCAATAACTTGGTCCTTTGTCTCTTTTAAAAAAGCTTGACCCAAGATGGTTATGTTGGTTTTAGAGGAGGATTCATAGAACATATTCTTCCCAAACCTGATCAGATGAACTATTGCATCATCCTTCCCTTTTTCTTTTGTGCCACATAATGCATTATTAGCCCGACCTGCCTACTTTAATCCTGTTTTATTAACTAAGCAAGCGCATTTATCTGATGAGGCCTGAATGCGTCTAAGGCTCGTTTTTGGAACCGATCGTTGTGATTATAAGATAATAAGAAAGACGAAGAGGAACAGGGTAAAAGTTTGGGAATTTCACATGTCAAATTTTGAAATAGAATGCAGAACTCAGCTAAAGCTACATGTGAAAAATACAGCCTCTTATCAATAGTAGTGATGGTACATGGTCCAACAATCCATTAACGTAACATTGACGTCTCTCGAGCCCATAGGATTCGAGCTTAAATTCTACAAGCATTGTAACGCTGAAAATTCGGTGTTAGAATTTTTTAATAAATTCTGAAACGATTTGGAATTGTATTGGTCATGTGGTATTAAACAAAGACCTATGAACCACATTTTGATGAGTTGATATGATATATATAGAAAAATGATACAATTTTGATATTGTGGGTTGATATAATTAGTCATTTGGATCGATATGTCAAATCCCTAAAATATGTTTTTAAGAGTGTGGTTTTGTATATCGATATGTTTGATGCATTGGATTGATATAATGGAACCTTGTTAAAGACCTCTTGAGAGTGTAATTTTGTATATCGATATGTCTAATAGTACTGGGTTGATATAACACCGAAAAATCGATGTTATAAATTTTTGGTAATATTTTTATAATATAATAGAAAAATTTAAATTTATATTGATTTTCAATTTTGGGGTATTAAATTAGAATTTTTGGTATATTTAAAATATCCGTGTTTTCGATTCGAGGTACATTCTATTTTGGTGATATATTTAGAGTTTTAATAAAAATGTGGGTATAAATATACATAGATATATATATATTTATTTATTTATTTATAAAAAAAAAGAAAGAAAAAAAAAAGAAAGAAAAAAAAAGGAGGAGGAGACGCAGTGTTTTGCCCCAAAACGCTCCGTCCCCTTAATTGGGAATTAGGGTTTGAAAACCCTAACTCTCCTCTTCTCTCTCCCTCACTTCGACTCTTCATCTCCCTCTTGCCCGTCGCCCTCTCTACTTCATCGCCTCCCTCCACCGTGTCAACCTCCCTCACCGGTGGATTACACCGCCACTACCGAGCCACCGTCTCCTTCTCTCTCTCTATCTCTCTCTGTTTCACTCGTTCCCTCTCGAACTCCCTCTGTCCCTCTCACTCTCCACCGCTCACTGCCAATCTTCGCCGTCCTCCGCCTCTCTCCTCCGCCGTGTCTCCCTCTCGTTAGTTTTCTCTCTCTCCCTCCATCGCCTCTCCCCGTTTCTCTCTCTTTCTCTTCGATCGTGCTCTCTCACTCTCTGTTTCACTCACTTTATCTCTCACTCACTGCCTCTCTCCCTCTCCACCATCTCTCCCTCTCGCTTGCTGTCACTCTCTCTGTTTCTCTCTCTGCTTACTCTTTCTCTTCTGAACACGAGCGAAGCTCTCTCTTCCTCTTCCCTTCGCGCGCGAACAACACACACTCTCCCTTGCTCGCGCGTGCTTTGATCTCTCTCTGTCGAGAGATCTTCCTGCAACCTCTGTGGCGCATCCTCTATTCTAAAAACCTTAGGGTTGAGACTGAACCTTACTCTCTGCTCGTAAAACCATAGGTCACGATTTTCTGCAATCATCCCCTATGAAGGTAAGAATGACAGTTCTCAGTAAATACTTTAGGGTTTTGAATGTTCTAGTAGTTAGGTTTAATAGTTGACATTTATTTCAAATTGGAAGTATTGCAGGTCCCGGAATGAGTTGAATGGCGCACGGAAGCTAGATCTACAAACTGTGAAAACCCTAGGTGAGGATTTCTGATTCATTCGATTAATTAAATGAATTTAGGGTAAATCTAGGGTAAAGAGTTCTGTACATGTGTTAGAATATATGTTAGATTCGAATTGAATGTGTTCTTTGAAATTATATATGCGATTATTAATGTTAAGTATAGAATTTTATATGAATTAGACTGTTTGATACGGAAGAAGCATGCGAAGGGATGATATAATCGAGTTGAGTTGATTAAAATAGTTTCCCTTAGAGCTTAATTTGAAATATGTATGAAAAGTATTATAATTATGTGAATTTGGAAGAAAATTGAGAAAAATTGGGAATTAAAGTTCATTGGTGAAGTAAATGGTCTTAGGTTGATGAAATGAGAGTCTAGAATTTGTAGATGTGCAAATTATGACTATATGAGATCTTATTTGATGATAAATTGCGATGTTTGATTAGGTTAATCTTTTGGAGACTTGAAAGAGATCAATTCAAATTTAATTAAAAAATAGAGAGTGGATACCCTCTCTAGAGGTGAGTGGATGGTTCATTGTGTTTATGAATGAGTAACATGTTTTAAAATCGCTTTATAAATGATTTTGAAATGTTTTATATTTTTTATATAAATTGTTTTGTGACTGTAGGCTGTCTGAACTAGATTGTGAAGTATGAATGCATCCATTGTGTTTAAGAATGATTCTGTGCCATATGTTATTTGATATTGCTCTATGAATTTGGCATGAGATTATTGATTATTTGTTGGAAATTATGGCACATTGTTTATGAAATGGATTGATTGAGAAATGAAGGGTGCTGGATTGTTAATCGCTATAGTCATTCCTACCACGGAGCGACCCGATGGGGTAGCGTGGTTTGGGGTTGGATGTGCGGGGGAGTTAGACGTCCCTCCCTCTGCCGAAGTCGTGCTATATCTGGATTGCACCCCGATGAGGTACGAGCTAATGCCAAGGATGTGGGTATGTTTTGAAACATTGGATGAAAAAACCCTTAGTGTGCTTTCGTCTAGGTTTCGGCCAGCCTAAGACGGAAGTGTTTTCGATGGGACCCTAAGACTTTCTGAAAAGATGATCGATGTGGATGCATATTTGTAACTTGTGATTTATTGAAATATTTTTATGTATATAAAGTGACGTTTATGAGATATGCTTTGACTGCCCCACATTCACCCCTTGTTTATGAGCACAATCATACCATTGCACTCCACTCACTGAGTATTCTCCAATACTCACCACTCTCTCCATTTTTTTCAGAGGATTCTTAGTTCGAGGATTAGACGTCGGAGTTTGCGAAGTATTTTTGCTGACTTGTATAGGTATTTGGCAAATGCAGGATTTTTGGAGAGTCATAGTTCTCAAAACCATGGAAAGGGAAGTTCTGTACATCCCATATCGTGCGGATTTTACTGATACTAGCTGAGTTCTTTGGCAAGTACTGGTAAAATTTGACGATTTTGATTTTTACTTCATATTTTGATTTAACTGTTTCTTTGTTTTTGGGAAATGTTTATTTCTGTATTGTGACATTTGGTTTGTAATTTTAAATTTCGATACTTTCTTTTGGATTTGTGAAGTTCTGTACATCTCATATCGTTTGGTCTTTATTGATGTTAGTTTGTTTTCTCATGCGAGTATTAGTAAAATCTTGCGACTATGATTTGAGACTTCTTGTTTTTTAAATGCTTTATTGTATTGAGAATTCTAGTTGGCTAAGATGGCCACACCGTATGCGTGTATGTACAGGAGCCATTTTCCCGATTGTGTACCGACGCATGCTTGTGTGTACAGAGAATGGACCAGAGGAGTCCTTTGTATGTGTATTATTTCATGCTTTCCTTATCTTTGATAGATTGTGTACTGGAGGTTTAAATATTCGGGAATATAACCTTACGGAGTCCCGGTATATGGGGAGGTTCTGCCCGTATATCGAGACGACGTGACGGTTATTGCGTGCTCGATCTGAGGATCGGGGCGTGACAGTTGATATATTGGATCTCTGTTACAGACTTTCTGAGAGGGTGATTTGGTATATCGATATGTCTAGTAGCCTGAGTTGATATATTTAATCTCTATAATGGACATCATGAGAGCATGATTCGATATTTTTAGTAGCCTGGGTTGATATATTTAATCTCTATAGTGGACATCATGAGAGCATGATTTAAATATCGATATATCCCAATAAAATGTATCGATATATGAGGCCCTTATTATAGCCATCATGAGACTATGATTTAACGTATCGATATATCCCGATTTACGTATCGATATACACGAACTCCATCACAGCTTTTCTGACAATATAACTGAGACTATCGATATACCATATGCAATATATCAATACGCAACGATGAAAAAGATAATAAACCCATTTAAAACCTTTGATTAACGATGGGTAAATTGGTAAAAGCTCAATCCACTACCATTTAACACTTAACCACAAACCTATCCTCATTTTCTTTCTCATTTCTCCCGTCCAACTCTCTTCCCCTCTCTTTCTCCTCTTATTCATTACTCTCTTCTTCTCTTCTTGGAATCGACCAAACCATACTAACATCCATAGATCTAAACTCCCAAACCCTCAAGCAAACATTTAGGAGAACAAATCTAGATAGAGAACAAGGTTTTCTAGAGAGAAAACCTAGAGTTTGGTGGAATCTCAACTTAGGGATGAAATTAGTGATACAAATAAAGGTAACACTTCCCTCTCATGATGAATTTAAGTTTATTTTACTTATTCTTGATATATGAGTTGTTATTTGAAGTGTGTGAATTTGGAGTTTAACCCTAGAGTTTAGGAATATTGAAATTTGAGAAGAATTATGAATAATGATGGTATATTTTTATAATTGGTGTGTGAATGATGCAATAAGAATATGGATTTTAGGATTTTAGGAATTAGAGTTTTTACTATATTTAGGGAAAACGATTTCCCTTATCCCTACCAAAAAAAAAAAAAAAAATTTGAATGATAAATAAGTATTGGTGACTTAGGTCTAAGGCAATCGGTGTACAAGGAAGGGTTACAATTTGAGTGAAGTTCATTGTGGATTGAAATTGAAAGTGACTACCCTCCCAAGAAGTCAGTGATTTCATATTTGTATTTAAATAAGAAAAATGATTTTATTGAACGTTTGAAATGATTTTCGAACTTGGATTTATGTGATTTAGTGTGTGTGGAATATCTAAAAAAAGTGAATTTTTGAATCATTATGTATTTTATATGCTTGGAACGAACAAATGTGTCATGTGGAATTGTTAATGTTGAATATATTGGCATATTGGTTATGATTAAGAAATTGTTAAAATTATGATGCATGAAATGAGTTTATAATTTTATGAAATCGTGCACTGATTGGTTTAGGGAGGAAGAACCTGATTTCCATATTAAATGACTAGTCATTTCCCTCTACGGAGCGATCTGACGGGGTGACGTGGTAAGGCTAGTTGATATGAAATATAGTCGAGCACATGCAGTACATTCATGATAGGATATAGTGCCCACGGGTATGGAATAGTTGGGTGACCATCGACGAGAGTCTATGGACAATGACAATGATGAGGGCATTTTAGAATATAAATTTAATAAAACTCTTGGCGGATCTTACCCTATGTCCTGGTAAACTTTTGTTGGGAACAATCATTTTGTGTTGTCCCACATTTGAAAATGTAAAATAGTTGGGTGTATATGATTTTGAATTAAGATAATTGTAAATTATGATGATATTGGAAACGATAGTTTGAATGTATGTTTAAGGAATGAAAATTGGGAACGACATGATGATTCGAAAAATATACATTTGATATATTCACCACGCAAACCTTATTTATGTACAACTTGTTTATCACTCATTCGATATAATATATACTCACCCATCACTCTCTTTCTTACAGTGGAAGTCTTGTTGAGATTAGAGGTTGCTTAACACCAGATTTAAAGAAGTTTAGTCGATGGAAACTTCGAATACTAGATGTTCTTTTGGATTAAGGTATTAGTGGACCCACAAGGAGGTAGACTTTATAACTATTATGGAATTCATTTTTTTATTATATCTATTTGATTTGTGATTTGAATATGATTTTTCATATCTAAAATTGAAGACCCTTTTCTTTTATTTTTTTTGAATTTTGTGAAAATTATTTATGATGAAAATGGGTTGTGATGAATTGAAAACATTGATTTTGATGGCCGGGATGACCCTTTGATGTTTGGATTGGAAACGAAAGGTTGTGATGGTCAATTGATGATTGATACTTGTTTGGAAATGATTAGAATTTTAGAATGTCTTGCGGTGCCTTGGAACACGAAGTGGGACTCACATGTGTTTCGAGGTAGCGTGGCGGTTGTCACGTGGTAGGACTTGCAAGTCGGGGCGTGACAACTTTAGTGGTATCAGAGTGTAGGTTTCAATTTGAAAATGTGTTAAATGGTTTGAAATGTTTACTAAATATTTTAAAGTTTCTCGATTGTTTTCAAATTATTTTGAAATGTTTTGATGTTCAAAATATTCCAAATAATTTTAAAAAGTCTCCTACGGGTCTTAGAAAATTAAGAATACTCTTTTTAGGGGGTTAAGTATTTGGGACAGTTCCTATTTCAATTGTTAAGTTTAAACTCTCTTTGTAGAACTTTGTTTCCTAGATGAAGAGTGAGGAATCCGAATGAAACATTTTCCACTTCACCTATGCAACTTGAGTAATGTAGCACTCGAAAAATAGTCACTCAGACATGACTAAAGACCACCTTTGGTTTGTTTGGCCAAATGGTGGGACCCTAGTAGTAGTTTTGGCCTTCGAGCTTATATCTTGATGTTAAGAATTTATCGCATATATATAATTGGTATAGCAATACAAAATTGTTTATGATTAAAATATATGATAAATACTCATGGGTGTATTTTATAAGATCTGGCATTGCAAGTCAAGAGCCCTATTGATGAGAACTTGAGGAATCAACATATGTTGGTTGTGTGTGTGTGTGTGTATATATATATATATATATATATTATTTTTCTATAATATAAAGAAATGGTGGTTCTAATATTTCCAGCAAATTGAATTTTCCCACTTAATCTAGGACATATTGAGAAGATATGGGAAGAGACTTATGTAATAGGATATGGACTTACAAATTCTTCTATTGAAGCTAATTACTACCTAAATATGATGTTGGAGGAATATTTGATATGGTGAGGTAATAGAGTTTTGGGAAAGATGATTTATGCGACGCATACCATCTAGTTGCTTTAGTATAGTTTATAGGATATTATTAATACAGATTACTTTATATGTATATTGGATCAATCAATTTCTACAATAATCAAAGATTGGCTTATCAAATCCTAATCTTAGCAAGAGAATTATGGAGTTGATAGCATTTGATCATTATATTGTAAAATCATTTTTAAAAGATAACTAATAGGCACGAAACTTATATTATTAGGCATTTAATAAGGAAATGGTGAATTTCAAACAAATGGGTGGTTATGCTATTGGAAACAAGATGCACTGAGCCCTGATTACAGTTAAAAGAAAGAGGGTCTACATAAAGTATCTTTAAGTATTTGCCATTCATTTGAGAAGTATTTGGTATGATGAGTAACTCTAGATGTGTCATCAAATGTTTAGCAAATATTTGAAGATTATATAAATGTCACATCTTACATATTCTTGAAATGAACACAACGTCTAATGTGAATTATGCATGCTACATGGGATAGTGGATATTGAGTGTCCATGCTTTCACGATATATTTGATGAGGAAGGTTGGATATCGACTAACTTTACTTTCATGAGATTGTGATGAGGTAATCTTGGGTGTTATTTGTAGTTCCTTCCTTGGGTAGTTGTAAGCAAACTTATCTACACAAGACCTAGCATGTTTGGAGGAACTCCATAGCCTCTTAATGATGTTGACATAGAAATCTTAAGGTAAGGGAACTGACTAATTTTGCTTTGTATATATATGAGACTTTAAATGACAGAAATGTTCTTTCTTGAGGCCAAATGGAAACTATTGAGTGTCCGGTCTAGGTGATCGAGATGAATAGTTGTGCTTTCTTTTTGAAAAAAAATAATAAAAAAATAAATAAAATAGAAGCTAAATTAAGATAGAGGGATTGGAAGCTACTAATGCCTTACTAAGAATACAACAATAAGTTCTTAGATAATTTGACAGAATAAGATTGCATGCAAGGATACCAAGTGATTGTATGAAAAGTTCAGTCTTTGTTGTGGTAAATAAAACATTTATAGAACTTTATAAACCTCTAGATATGAGATTGTATTACCCATAAATTCTCTTTAGAAATTTTATAAAGATTGGAGGATTACCAGATTGGCTATAATTCCTATTATTAGGGTGGCCTATGACTAGGAGTTGAAGGTGGTTGTGAATCTTTAATATTTCTTATATAAGATGGATTTAGTCCTGATAGTGAGATCTATTTTGGATGGTCAGTGAAGCCTCCCTGAATGTATGGATGGCCTCGTAGAGCATACATTTTCTTCGAGTCATTTAAAAGGTTAAAACTTTAAGTAAGGTTTCAACTAGTTCAAGAGAACTTAATTTGAGGAAAAAAAGGGGCAAGTAAAAAAAAACGTGTTGTGAAAGTGTATTCTAGAAAGGATAAGTTGTGACTATGACCTATATATAAAACTCATACTTATTGACAATTTAGACTTGGATATAGTGCACTGAAGCCATAGGATGAATACTAACGACATTGCAACTTAGCCAAGACAGTCATGTCATCATCAGACCGGCCATGTTCTGTTATACAATGAGGTTGTATAGCGAGTTTCCACACATGTAAATCCAACACGCTAGTCTAGTGGTCATATTGGTTGTGAATTTATGGTGGGCTTATCAAATTTTGTACACTTTTATTAGTATAATGATTTTTCGTTAGTTCTAAACAAATTTATTAGTTTTGGATTTTGGTATTTTTAAGGTCTTAGAAAAATGGAGTAATTGTTTGTTTGTATTCTGCTCGCCAATAGTTGTAGACAGTAGTTTGTGTGATTGTTGGTGTTTGGATTGTGTTGCTTGGTAAAAAAAAATATCATGACTTCAAGTGGAGCCACCGGTGAGTTTGATGTTTTTCATCTTTGTTTTCGCGAAATTGCTGGCCTCCTAGTTGTTAGTTGTTATCTATATTTAATGGCCTACGTGGAGTTCCTATGTAAATTAAAGGTCAAGGTAGAATAAATTATCTTCATTTACAGGTGAGCTACCCAAACATGACTCACTTAAGGTGACCTGAAGTTAAGAAGATAATAGGTATCAAAGCGTATTGTGGAACTCTATGAAGCATTACCCCAAAGTTTGTTGGTGCTAGAACCTCCAATTATATTTCAAGTACTTTTTTTTTTACTCACAGTTTGGTATCTAGTTATTTTGGTTTTTTTTTTTTTTTTAATTGACGAACATTATCTAAGTCTTTTTGGAGTGATTCTGCTCTCAAAGTATTATGCAAAAAAAAAAAAAAAAAATCATATGCTGTCATTTGTTCTTTGAGTGAAAATTTCTCACTCCATTCTCTTCCCAAGGTATCTTCTTCTCCTTCCTTTTCCCTGTTATCAGAGTATTTTTGGGTGTGTTTTGTGGATTAGTTGTGTATTGGAAGGGACAAGTTAAAGAAACGAGTGGTTTAATGGGTTTTTCTCGAGTACTCCAAAATTTGACTTTATTTTCATTGAGTCTCACGAGTCAACTGAATTAAATCATTCTTTTCCGCTTTCATGCTAGTCTAATTCTCAGATATCTAGCTCGTTGGAGTCTTATCATGATTGATTTGGTAGAGTCAATAATTGGGATTTGGCAGGTATGTTGTAAAGTGGTTTGAGGAATGTTCCATTTTCCTAAAATTCCCACTTTGATGATGATTTAGACCTTTCTATTGCTCTTTCGAAGTCTAGGAAATTTTGTGTCTGACCTTGTCTCTAATGCTTTGACTTATTAACATTTCACATCTTTTGTTTGGAATTATCCTTTAAGAGGGTGGAGAAGACATCCTCAATATACTAAATATACTTGAAAATTTGTAAGGAATTTTGGCTTAAAGATAAATATGTTGGAGATTGCTATCTAATATATTATGGATAGAGATAGTACATAAGATTAATAGTAGATTAAATGAGTGCATAGCAATTTTTATGATGTATCCTATGAGTTTCGCACTTGTTTGTCCAATCTAGTGACACTTAATGTTTAGTTGAAGCTTAAGAGATATAAGTAAGATTTCCAATTTTGCTCTTGAAACAATTACAATGAATATAATGGTAGTTCTCCATTGTTGGAACTCGATGGCTTCAATAATATTACATAGGCCTTTTGTGACCGTATAAATTATAGCTCGTAATGTGACCCATAGGAGTGATTAGTTTTAATAGAAATTTTCGAGTTATTATGTGATGAACAGAAAACTAAAAATATGGAGTTGGTAGAGGTAATTAAGAAAAGAGTGAGGGTGATCTAGGAAGGAAAGGAGGTGGCTCAAAAATAGACAAGGAGCTATATCGATAAAATGGAAACAATCTCTGAAGTTTGATACGGGAGACATGAAATTCTTGAAGATATTTACTTAGAAAGAAGTAATCCGGTTTCAAAAGTAGGGAAATTTGTATACTTGCTAAGTTGGCCATTTCAGGGTCTTCAAGAGGATAGAAATAATGGCCTATCATTTGGAGTTACCCTAAATTTAGAGAAAACCCATGATGTCTTCCACATATCTATATTGGAGAAATGCTAACCGGACCCTTCACATATTTTTAGAGACCCTCCTGAGTGAATAGACGAGAACTTGAGCATCAAATCCCAACCAGCAACCGTTCTTGATCGGCAGATAAAGAAATTGAGAAGTAAAGAGGTTCCCATAGTTAAGGTGCACTGGAAGAGCGATCAAGTTGAAGAAATGACTTGAGAACTTATGGATGCCATGAGGTCGCAATATCCCTATCTTTTCAACATGTAATTTTTATTTAAATTTCAAGAATGAAATTTTCTTTTTAGGGGGTTAAGTATTGTAATACCGAAAATTCAGTGTTATAAATTTTTAATAAGTTCTTTAATGTAATTCCAAAACGATTTGGAATTATATTGGTCATGTGGTATTGAACAAAGACCTATGAACCTCATTTTGATGAGTTGATATGATATATAGAAGAAAATGATACAATTTTGATATTGTGGATTGATATATTGAGTCATTTGGGTCGATATGTCAAATCTCTGAAATAGGTTTTTCAGAGTGTGGTTTTGTATATTGATATTTTTGATGAATTGGGTTGATATAATGGAACCTTGTTATGGATCTCCTGAGAGTGTAACTTTGTATATCAATATGTCTAATAGCACCAGGTTGATATATTGGATCTCTGTTACATACTTCTTGAGAGGGTAATTTGGTATATCGATATGTCTAGTGGCTTGGATTGATATATTTGATCTCTATAATGGACGTCCTGAGAGCATGATTTAGCATATTGATATATCCCAATAAAATGTATCGATATATAAGGCCCTTGTTACAACTATCCTGAGACAATAATTTAGCAAATCGATATATCCCGATTTATGTATTGATATACCCGAACTCCATCACAGCTTTTCCGACAACATAACTAAGTGTATCGATACGCAATATATAATATATCGATACCCAATGGTGGAAAAGACAATAAACTCATTTAAAACCTTTGATTAATGAGGGGCAAATTGGTAAAAACTCAATCACACTACCATTTAGCACCTATCCACAAACCCATCCTCATTTTCTTTCTCATTTCTCCCATCCAACTCTCTTTCTCTCTCTTTCTCCTCTCATTCATCACTCTCTTATTCTCTTCCTCTATTTTCTTGGAATCGACCGAACCATACTAACACCCATAAATCTAAGCTCGAAAACCCTCAAGTAAGCATTTAGGAGAGCAAATCTAGAGAGAGAACAATGTTTTCTAGAGAGAGAAAACCTAGGGTTTGGTAGAATCTCAACTTGGGGATGAAATTAGAGACACAAACAAAGGTAATACTTCCATCTCATCATGAATTTGAGTTTATTTTACTTATTCTTGAGATATGAGTTGTTATTTGAAGAGTCTGAATTTGGGATTTAACCCTAGGGTTTAGGAATGTTGAAATTTGGAAAGATTTATAAATAGTGACGGTATATATTTGCAATTGCTGTGTGAATGATACAATAAGAACATGGATTTTGGGATTTTAGGAATTAGGGTTTGACAGGACGTAGCCCTAGGGCCAATTCAGAAGGGTCAGCGTCAACAGGGCCTACGTAGGAGGCCCACAAAAGACAGTTGTCGTCTGACTTCAATGGTTCTCTATGACAATCTATCGAAGGGTATTAGTCACTCAGATCTCTCGAACGATAGGGTCACAGTCACCCCGCTTACCGAACGCGATTCATCAAGCGAAAGTAATTGCTCTGATCGGGTATTCAATCATTGGTCCACCGAACGAACGAACTCTGAAGACCTTTCATCGACTAAACGATCGATCGATAGCCAACAATTCTAATGATTCTAAGGAAAGGTCGAAACATCTCTGATCTCCTACTTAAGAGTAGTATCTTTAGGACCTTTTAGTTAAGGAAAGAATCCTCCCGAAAAAACGAAAGATTCCATATGATAAAGATTACGATCAACTCGGAATATTGAATTCTCGAGATTTTCAGATCGGTTCGATAAAGAAAGTAGGGTTGAAGCACCCTGACGACGCACGACTCTCGCAGGTGTAATACATCCTAAAACCCTCCAAACCAGGTACACTCTTTGGGCCTTACACATTGAGCACTCTAATCACAAAGAACTTCTCCCTCTTTGAGCTCTCAGTCTGTTTTCTTATATTCAAAAACCACTCTTTCTGACTTGAGCATCGGAGTCTCCCCTGCCGGAACACCTTACGGTGGTTTTTGTAGGCCTCGCATCCTTTCGACAACAACCGTTTGAGTAAACAAAGAGCCGGTATCTGTGGAGCCATAACCCACCTCCAATAGATGGCGCCGTCTGTGGGAAACAGACTAGAGTGACTTCTGTAATTCCAACAATCATACCTCCGATAACTAGAGCATCCTCGAGAGATACCCCTGCTGTAGAAATGTGTGCCCCTATACTTGTCGAATCTATCCTCCCTCCGACACTCGATCACTCGATTTATGACCACATGTTTCCTCCTCAGCCATTCCATCCGGAGCAAGTTTTATAACCTACGGCCCAAGAACAGCCGGTTGTGGCCCCAGTGCCAGAACAGGCGAGCCGGCCTTAAATAGAAAGATTGGAGTCAAGACTCCAAAGAATGAATAAACAACTGGAGGGACTCAACCGGGCCCTCAGCCGGGCGACCACTCGTCCGCAGTGGAGTCCGATTATGAATGACTATCGAGACAAGTACTCCCTACGAATTATAAGCCATCGGTGACCTCTCGACATGATCTTGAGGACCTGAAGAAGCAAGTCGAACAGCTCGTAGCCTCCGAGCTTAAAAAAGTAGGTGCAAAGATGGGGGAAGATCTCCTCCACCCCCTAGGAGAATCGCCATTCAATTCGAAAATTTCCTCAGAACCAATGCCAAGAGACGTCCTTCTGCCTTCCGTGGAGCGATATGATGGGATAACTGACCCTCGTGATCACGCTGCTCACTTCATAATAGTTATGGTCTCCAGAGACCTGCCGGACGCAGCGATGTGCAAGCACTTCCCCACTACTCTCAAGAGTAATGCCTTGACATGGTTTAACTCTCTCTCACCATTTGGTATCAAGAGTTTCACTCAACTTTGACAACAGTTTGAGACTCATTTTATAATCAGCTGACGAGCCAAACGAAAGTCCACTTCCTGGCTATCGTCGCAGCAGCGAGAAGACGAGTCTCTGAGAGATTTCCTAGAAAGGTTTAAGATAGAGATATTAAAGGTCCCTACTTTGGAACATTCTATCGCATTGACTGCTCTTCTAACGGGTTTACGCTCTTCGAACATGAAAGTCTCCATTACGAAAAAACCCCCCAGCAATCATTCAAGAATTTTATTTCTGAGCCAAGAAATATATTGTGACAGAAGAAGCGGAGGCGTTCGACTGACGAAGAAGCCGTCCTAGCAGAAAGGAATGCAGTCGATCGCCTCGCCAGCCTTTTCCAAAGAGGAGTAAACCAGGAGCTCTTCCCTCGCGAAGGTTCAATATTTACACTCCGCTGAACGAGACCCCGAGTCGGGTTTTATATAAAATCAAAAAAAAAAAAATCTACGTAGGTGGCCCGCTCATCCCACAGAGGAAGATTCTAAGAAAGATAAGTCAAATTACTGCCAGTTCCATCGGGACTACGATCACATGATCAATGAGTGCAAGAGGCTTAGGGACGAGTTAGAGTTTTTGGTTCGCAGTGGTAAACTGCAGAACTTCATCAGTATGGAAAGAATGAATTTACCTTCCCCCGACAGACATAATACACCACAGGAGAATGAGCCGCCTAACAGACCAGATCCTAGGCCGCTGCATGACGAATCAAGAGGGGTGATCCTCCAGATCCATGGTGAAAATGTCTGGCATGAGGCTTATGTTCCCACTAGCATTTGCCTAGCATACGACCCGAAGTTCCCTGTGCTCTTCCCTTGAGAAAGATTTCGGCACTCTCCCATTACTTATGATTATTCCAGTGGTGGTTCGCGATACGGGACTCTTAATGGCTTGCAAAGGAATCATCTCGTATCTATAACCTCTATCAAACATCAGGTCTTAGACGCTCTGATCCTACTGATCGAACGTGTCATCAAAATATGATAGAACTCCCCGAACAAGTGGATATGGCCCTAACCTCTATCGATCGTCCGGCCCTAGACGCCCTGATCTTACCGATCGAACGTGTCATCAAAATGAGATGGAACTTCCCGAATGGGTGGACATGGCTCTAACCTCTATCGAACGTCGAACCCTAGACGCCCTGATCCTACCGATTAAACGTGTCATCAAAATGGGATGGAACTCCCTGAACAGGTAGACATGGTCCTAACCTCTATCGAATGTCGAGCCCTAGATGCCTTGATCGTACCAGTCGAAAGTGTCATCAAAATGGGATGGAACTCCCTGAACGAGTGGATACAGCGCTAACCTCTATCGAACGTCGGGCCTTAGACGCCCTGATCCTACCGATCAAATGTGTCATCAAAATGGGATAAAACTCCCCAAACGGGTGGACACGGCCCTAACCTCTATTGAACGTTGGGCCTTAGACGCCCTGATCCTACTGATCGAATGTGTCATTAAGATGTGATGGAACTCCCCAAACGGGTGGACACGATCCTAATCTCTAAAGTCTCCAATCGAATGTCGGGCCTTAGACGCCATGATCCTGTTGATCAGATGAATATGTCCTAAATATCTAAAGTTTCTTACTATACGGCGGGTCTAAGTCACCACGACCTTATCAAGCAAACGCGATGAAACATTATAAAGTTTTTTTTTTCATGATGAACCGTTACATCTCAGTATAACATGAGACAAATGGTTTTACACAAAATCTTTTCATTATTGGAACAACATGAGATTACAAAGGGGTAGAAGGAACAGTAGAGGTCTCAGGGGCAGAATCCGGATCCACTGTCGCTCTCTCGATTAAACCCTCAAGGGGAGGTAAAGCCTCATACTGGCCAACTTGACCGAGGATCTCCTCAGCGCACCTCAAGCGCTTGAGCAATCTACGCTGAAAAAACTGGTTGTCAGTAACATCTCTGGCGACAGATGCCTTGAGGTCAGTCATCTCCCGCTCGGTATTTTGAAGGGACTCCTCTCGAAGATGAGCTAACATTTCGGCGGTCGCTAATCTAGCTTCCCGTACACGCGCCTCAGCCTCCAACCTTTCCCAATGCTCTCGGGTCAAGGTCAAGTCCGCCTGAAGACATTTAATCTGCTTGTTTTTCTCCTCTTCGATGTCTTTTTACTTGTTCTCCAGAGCGTCTTTCAGCGTTAGCATTTCGTTACTCAAACGGATAACTTACACATCATGCTCTTTCCTTCGTGTCCTTTGGAGTTCGGTCAAAGCTGTAGTCTGAAAAAGAATACACTTGACAGTCAAAATCATATATTAACAAATCCAGATATAGCTCGGACAAGGAAAACGCTTACCGTAAGGCAAAAAGGGTGAATAACCTTATTAACGTGATCCGAAAACATTGTTCGGAGGGCGAGATTCGGAGGAAACTCAAACCGCTCGGCCAGTTGTAGTGCTGCTTGTGAATCAATGAAGTTATACTGGCGACCCCCTACACAGACTGCTACTGATCCTTCTTCAAAATCATCCTCCCCTCCATTGAGTGACTCAACCAAAATAGGAGGTGGAACGCCAACCTCCTCTTCTATGTCTTGCAGAAGACATTGAGATGTTTGGGGAGACCGTTTGGATGCCTCTCCAGAAGTAAAAATGTGTATCAGTGGGGTCTCCTCCTACCGCTGTGAATCCAGAGCTAGAGCACTCCCAGTTGCTTCAAGGAGTTCTTCGTCCGGGACATCCCTCTCCCCGACTCTAAAGGGTGCACCAACGGTCAGCGGACGGCCGATAGGCTGGCTCTCTCCTGTTTCAGAATGTTCTCAGGGGGGCTCATGTTGTCCAGTTCCCACTAGCTCCTCCTCACCAGTAAGTGATCTAGATGATCGAATCCCTGATCTTTTTGGCCGAGTCTCAGGGAAAACATCAACTGCCTTCCTCTTCACTTTCGGTCGCACTTCCCACTTAGTGGAGACCTCCTCAAGAAGGGAAGCATTTACAAACGACATAAAACCAACTAACTCCTTCATCTGTTGCTCCAATAAGAGGGGCCTGATGGTCTTCCTCGTTTCATCCACCAGCAAGCCATACAACAACAACATCTGTTCTTCTATCAAAAAATCCACCCAGATGCTCCGATAGGTAGCCTCACAATAGCGGCCGACAAATCGCAAAAGACGAGAATGATGAAAGAGATCCGGAATCTTCATATTCAAGAAGGGTACTTGATTAGCATCTGAAAGTATTGGAAGCTGTTCAGAAATCTCACGTAAAAAAATTTATGCATCCGACGTTTGTCCTGAGATTCACTATAGAAGAACCTCCAGCGAGACTCCCGACGGGTTTGGAGTTTATACCACCCATGAGTGGAACCTTTGGTACTGCACCGCACCAAGGAAAAAAGAGCCCCCAAAATCTCCAAGTCGAAGTGAACAAGAAAAAACTCTAGCAGGGAAATCAGGGGGATCACAAAATGCCAAGCACTTAGGATAAGCAGCGAAGGGTGGATGTTCCAATATTTTAAAACCTCTGCCTGCGGGCCCGTGTATGGGATCTTCAAACCGTACTTTACATACTATTTGTACACTGGGATGCAACCCTCGGGAGCATGATTCGCTCTGTCCCCCTCACCTGGCAGTACTAGCTCGAAATCTCTTCCAAGCGACATGTCCTTTCTGACTTCCATCAGTTCCTCTTCAGTCATTATACTCCGTATGTTGTTTACACCTCGTGACGAGGAAGAATCTTTCAACATTTTGTCTGCAGATAAAGGTTCTTTGAAGAAGGATTAAAAGAGCAATGAGAAAGAAAACTAGGGTATGAGATCTTCTGACGAACGTGAATCCTTATGAAGCGTGCAGAAGATGATTCTCGAAAACCGAATTGATAAAAGTCATGCTAAAAAAATTTGCGCCTTTTCAATGATCATTACTCATGGCGCATCTTTACCAAGAAGATCATGAGTCGGGGGCAAATGACGGGACATAATCCTAGGCCCAATTTGGAAGGGTCAGTGTCAATAGGGCCCACGTAGGAGGCCCACAAAAGACAGCTATCGTTTGATTTCAATGGTTCTCTATAACAATCCATTGAAGGGTCTCAGTCGTTCAAATCTCCCGAATGATAGGTCCACAGTCGCCCCGCTTACCAAACGCTATTCATCAAGCGAAAGTAACCGCCCCAATCGGGTATTCGAACATTGGTCCACCAAACGAACAAACTCCGAAGACCTTTTATCGACTAAACGATCGATCGGTAGCCAACAGTTCTAACGATTCTAAGGAAAGGTCAAAACATCTCCGATCTCCTACTTAAGAGCAACATCTTTAGGATCTTTCAGTTAAGGAAAAAATCCTCCCCAAAAAAGAAAGATCCCATAAGATAACAATTATGATCAATTCGAAATATTAAATTCCCGAGATTTCCAGATCGGTTCGATAAGGAAAGTAGGGTTGAAACACCCCAACGGCGTACGACTCTCGCAGGTATAAGACATCATAAAACTCTCCAAGCTAGGTATGTTCTCTGGGCCTTACACATTGAGCACACTAATTACAAGGAATCTCTCCCTCTTTGAGCTTTCAGTCTGTTTCCTTAGATTCGTAAACAACTCTTTCTGACTTGAGCATCGGAGTCTCTCCCGTCGGAACACCCTCCGGTAGTTTTTGCAGGTCTCACATCCTTTCGACGGTAACCGTTCGAGTTAACAAGGAGTCGGTATCTGTAGAGCCATAACCCACCTCCAACAAAGTTTGTGCTATATTTAGGGAAAATGATTCCCCTTATCCCTACAAAAAAAAAAAATAATAATAATGATAAATGAATATCGGTGACTTAGGTCTAAGGCAATTGGTGCACAATGAAAGGTTACAACTTGAGTGAAGTTCATTATGGATTGAAATTGGGAGTGATTACCCTTCCAAGAAGTGAGTGATTTCGTACTTATATTTAGATAAGAAAAATGGTTTTATTGAACATTTTAAATGATTTTTGAATTTGGATTTATGTGATTTAGTGTGTGTGGAATATTCCAAAAATTGAATTTTTGAATCATTATGCATTGTATATGTTTGTAACGAACCAATGTGCCATGTGGTATGTAATGTTGAATATGTTGGCATGTTGGCTATGATTGAGAAATTGTTAAAACCATGGCATATTGGTGTGACGTTAAATAACTAAAAATAAATTACCTACTTAACAAAAGACAAGTCTAGGGCAAGTAGGGTCGAATCCACAGGGAAAAGGGGATTTATCTGTTTTTAAAAAATAAAATAAAAATAAAGATTTGGGGGTTTTGAATTAATTAAATAACCTAACAAAAATTGAAATAAATAACTAATTAAAATTAAAGTAACAATTGACAAAATAAAGTGAGACAAAATTAAATGAATGAAAGTCAAGATAAATTAACCTAGTTGAAGGGTTTTTTTCCACTTTGATTCAATCGATTGATTCTCGATTCAAGAATAATTCAACAACACATAAATAAATTGGTTATAATCGTCGACAAATGTCAAACGACCAATTTCTCCTTACTTTGTCAATAATTAAAAGAATTTCGTTAATTATTTCCCTAATAGAGTGTCAACCCTAGAGAAACTCTTAAGACTGAAAGTCTCAACAACATTAAGATTTAGAGAGACTCAATTCTAATTAACAAACACACTGTCACGCCTCGATTCTCAAATTGAATACGCAACAACAGCCGCGTAGTATCGGTACACAGGCAGAATCTCCCCATATACCGGGACTCCGCAAGGTTACAAATCAGCATAACAATTTTTCCAATACACAATTCATCAAAATAAGGAAAGCTTGTAACAATATACATGCAAAGGACTCCTCTGGTCCATTCCCTGTACACACAAGTATACGTTGGCACACAATCGGGGAAGGGGATCCTGTACATGCATGCATGCGGTGTGGCCATCCCAGCCAACCAGAATTCTCAATACAAATAAAGCATTTATAATACAAGAAGTTCCAAAATATAGTCGCAGGATTTTACTAATACTTGCCTGAAGAATCAAGCTAATATCAATAAAGTCCAAACGATATGAGATGTACAGAACTTCACAAATTCAAAAGAAAGTATCGAAGTTTAGAATTACAATCCAAATGTCCCTGTACAGATAAAACAGTTTTTCAAAAAAATAGATCAATCAAAGTAATAAAACACAAATCAAAAATTGTCAGATTTTACCAATACTTGCCAAAAACTTGGCAAAAGTAATTCGCAAGCTCTAGCGTCCAATCTCCGAACTAAGTATCCTCTGAAAAATGTGGAGAGAGGGGTGAGTATTGGGGAATACTTAGTGAGTGGAGTGCAATGGTGTGATTGTGTTCATAAACAAGGGGTGAATGTGGGGCAGTCAAAACATATCTCATAAATAGCAGTTCATATGCATAAAACATTTTAGTAATTCATAATTTAGAAAATATGCATCCACATTGATTATCTTTTCAGAAAATCCTGGGGTCCCATCGAAAACACTTCCGTCTTAGGGTGGACAAACCCAGACGAAAGCCCGTCAATGGTTTTTCTATCCAATGTTTTCAAAACATACCCCATTTCTTGGTGTTGGCTCATACCTTACTGAGGTGCAATCCATATATAGCACGACTTCGGCAGAGGGAGGGACGTCTAACTCCCCCACACATCCAACCCCAAACCACGCCACCCCATCAGGTCACTCCGTGGTGGGAATAACTATAACCATTAACAATCCAGCACCCTTCATTTCTCAATCAATCCATTTCACAAACAATATGCCATGATTTCCAACAAATAATCAATAATCTCATGCCAACTCATGTCAAAACAATCCATAGAGCAATATCAAATAACACATGGCACATAAACATTCATAAACACAATGAATGTATTCGTACTTCACAATCCAGTTCAGACAGCCCACAATCACAAAACAATTTATATAAAACATATCAAAATCTTTCAAAATCATTTATAGAGAAATTTTAAAACATGTTACTCATTCAAGAATATAATGAACCATCCACTCACCTCTAGAGAAGAATAGATCCCTTTCAAGTCCCCAAAAGATTAATCTAATCAAACATCGCAATTATCATCAAATAAAATCCCATAAAAAGAGTTTTCATATTTTCCTAATTTAATATACCTTTAATTACACATCCATAATTTCTAAATTCTCATTTCATCATCCTAAGATCATTCACTTCTCCAATAAACTTTAATTTCCCATATTTCTGATTTTTTCCAATTTTTCTTCCGGATTTATATAATTATAATACCTTTCATGCATATTTCAAATTAATTCTAAAGGAAATTATTCTAATCAACCTAATATGATTCTATCATCCTTTAACCTGCTTCTTTCATATCAAACAACCTAATTCATGTAAAATTATATATTTAACCTTAATAATCGCATATAAAATTTCAGAAACACATTCTATTCGAATCTAACATACATTCTAACATATACAAAACTTCTTACCCTAGATTTATCCTAAATTCTGTCAATTAATCGAATGGATCAGAAATCCCCTCACCTAGGGTTTCTCGATTCACAGACCTAACTCCCATGCGCCATTCATTTCAGTCCAGAATCTGCAATGCTTCCAAATTGAAATAAACATCAGCAATTAAACCTAACTACAAAGAACATTTAAAACCCTAACATAATTGATCAAAGTTGTCATCCTCACCTACACAGGGGATGACTGCAAATTCGACCTAGAGTTTCTGAAGGCCTAAGATGGACTCTGCAACAGAGGCTGCAGAGGAGCTCTTGGCAAGGAGAGTGACGCGCGAGCGAGCGAGGAGGAAGGGGGCGATGCATGCTGTCGCGCACGGAAGTGATACAGAATCGAGACCGAGAGAGAAAGAGATAGTCGCTGGAGAGAGGGAATAGAGATAGAGAGACAGAAATGAGATAGAGAGAGATCGACTGTGTGCGGTGGTCGAAGGTGGAGAGAGTGGTGGAGATTTAAAAGAGAATTGGGAGAGAAAGAGATGGAGATTCGAGACAGAAGGAGAGAGAGAAATAGAGAGACAGTAAGATAGAGAGAGACAAAGAGACGGTGAGATGGTGCGGTGGTCGGAGCGTGGCCGTGCGCGGTGGAGGAGAGGGAGGCGAAAGAGAAATCGTGAGAGGGAGAGAGAGCAGAGTGTGAGAGAGAGAGATCGATCGATTAGGGCTGAAAGCCCAGATCGATTTGGGGATAGATGGGGATGTGGCGTTTCGAGTTGAAACGCTGCGTCTCCCCTCCTATATATATATATATATTTTTTTTACAAATAGGTAAATAATTATATATATGTATATATATACTCATACCCTCTGTTCACTAAAATTTAAATTTTTCATAAAAATGAGGTTTACTACGATTCGCGAATACGATAATTAAAATATACCAAAAATTTAAAATTAATATCCCAAAATTGAAAATCAATATAAATTTAAAAGTTTTCTATTTTATTATAAAAATATTTACAAAATATCCGACATTAGTTTTGTCGGTATTACAACTCTTAACCCCCTAAAAACAAATTTCGTCCTCGAAATTTCAAAATACAACTTATACATCAAAGAGTTGGGATGTTGCTTTCACATTAATTCTTCGGTTTTCCAAATTTGTTCTTCGACTTGATAATATTCTCCACGTACTTAAACCATGGAATCTACCTATTTCTCAATTGTTTGAACTGCCGATCTAGTATTAACATGGGTTAAACTTTGAAACTCAGATCTGGGTTAAATTTTATCGGAGGAGATTCAATTACATGAGAGGGTTCCGGCAAATACTTCTTATGATTTATTAGGACTAACATTCTTTAACTTCAGAATCAACAATCAAGCTATTAAGACTCCCAAACTATGAAAATTCCTTAAATTATTTTTCAAAAGAAACCCTAAATAAGAAATTGCCATTACCAAGCCACGTCCACATCAATTGTTGATCCAAAGGTAAAGAGACACAATTTATAAGTACCAGAATGAAAGGTGCTTGAGAAAAAGGTAGTAGAAAATCACATTTATCTTGGCAGTTGAGACTCCACCTATACCCGTAATGGTACCAGAGCCCTCTTCTACACTGATGACTACACCGACCACTCGACAGACGACAGAGGTCTCCACTTTGCTGAGAGAGATTGACTTTCTGGGTCATGTGGATTCGGCTGACGGTATCTTTGTGGACCCAAAGAAAGTTGAGGCTATTCTGAAATGGGAACAACCACGGAGCGTTACAGAGGTGCGGAGTTTTCTGGGATTGGCAGGATATTATCGGAGGTTTGTAAAGGGATTCTCCAAGATTGCTGCTCCACTCTCCAACTTGACGCGAAAAGAGGTCAAGTTTGTTTGGGATGATCGCTGTGAGGCGAGCTTTCAGGAGTTCAAACAGCAGCTGACGTCAGCACCTATCCTCGCTCTCCCTACTAGTGATTGTGAGTATGAGGTGTATTGCGATGCCAGTCGAAAGGGATTAGGTTGTGTACTGATGCAAAAGTGTCAGGTCATCGCTTATGCCTCTCGACAGCTAAAGAGGCATGAACTGAATTATCCTACCCATGACTTAGAGCTTGCTGCTATTGTATTCGCATTGAAGATTTGGCAACACTATCCATACGGAGTTACTTGCCGGGTGTATACAGATCACAAAAGCTTGAAGTACCTACTCACTCAGAGGGAGCTCAATCTCAGGCAGAGAAGATGGTTAGAGCTTCTCAAAGACTATGATCTGATTATTGACTAACACCCAGGAAAAGCTACCCAGGATAGGCAAAAAAAGCTATGCAGATAGACGACGGTGACCTTTGGAGTTTGTGGAGGGAGACATGGTGTTTCTGAGAGTATCCCCTTGGAAGGGGATGATCCGATTTAGACAGCAGGAAAAGCTTAACCCCAAGTATATTGGGCCTTTCCAAGTCCTTGAGAGGATTGGGAAAGTGGCATATAGATTGGACTTGCCTCTTGAGCTAGCACGGATTCACGATGTATTTCATGTCCTGATGCTGAGGAAATACATTCCTGATCCTTCCCATGTACTGGAGCCTCTACCAGTAGAGTTGAGTGATGATTTGAACTTCCCTGTCCAGCCCATAGCCATTTTAAACAGACAGACCAAGAAGCTACGAAGCAAGGGGGTCCCCCTAGTCAGAGTACTTTGGAGGAACGACCAGGTTGAGGAGTAGAGTTGGGAGCCCGAGGATGCTATGAGGAGACAGTACCCCCAACTATTTGATGCATAGTTTCGGCTTAGTTTCGAGGACGAAATTTTTTATTAGGGGGTTAGGAATTGTAACACCGATTTTCGGTGACTGTATATCATGTACTACTCCTCATGATTCTAAATATATAACCATCCTTTTGAGACATCTATTTAATTATCTATTTATTTATTTTGAGATTTCGACTCAAAATTGCTAAAACCGAAAATTTTATCGGTAAGCCGAAAACTTTCTCAAAAAATGCCGGTAAGGCCTAAAGAGGTAAAAAATGGCTAAAAAAAGGTTTACACACTTAAATAAAGATATTTAAATGAAATTTCACATATTTAAGAAATTTTGAATAAAATTTCATAGGTACAAAAAATGTAAATTATTAAAAGTTAGGGGTTTAAATGTAATTAAGGAAAATTGAGGGACTAAATTATAAACCACTCAAGGATGGACAATTGGAGCCAAATGATTGGTCAAGACGGAAGCAAGGTTGGTTAGTGGCCACATAGGATTTTCCACATTCAAGAAAACTCATTGGATAGAGATTTATGCATGAAAGTTTATTGGGTAAAAATTTTTGTATGAAAACTAACTAGAATAGTTTGTTTTAGCTTGTGACACTTCCTCCCCTTGACATGGACGTCCAAAGACACTTGGTGGAATGCATGGAGGTTGCTTGCATCAATAATTGCATGGTTTGAGTGTTAGGACAAGTGGAAGGTTGAGATGATGCATGGAATGATCCAATGGTTAAGGAAATTTGGCTAGATTTATAAAAGAGCTTGTTTAAGAAGAGTTTGTCTCATTTTCTTCATTCAACTCACCCCTTGCACGCAATTTATAGACTTCACTTCCATTTTTGAGTTCAACTATGGAGTCAAAGAGGTAAGAACATTTTTAGGAATTCTTGAATTTCAATTGAAAGTATAGAGGTATTGTATAGGAAATTTATGTTCATTGTGATTTGATTTTGCTAAGGTGATAAAAAAGTCAAGGTTTCAAGAAAATTAAGATCAAGATGATGGGTATTAGTTAGCAAAATATCATACAAAGGAATGTAAAATACTCAAACTTGAAGTCTTTACAAGTAGTGAAATTAAATATATGTACTAACATGTTAGATATGAATATTTTAATTTGAGGAAATTGTAGTAATTTCATGATATCTTATTTTGGTAATTTCATGATATTTCTGGTAAAACTAGACTCTCTAAGCTTTAAAATGAGCTATAGTGCAAAATTTTTCATTAAGAAATCGATTTTTGGTGATTTTTGGAAGTTTAGCATATTTCACAAATTCTGTTTCATCTCCTATGTATGACTAGTAATTTGTATGAATTTTTTAGGTATCTTATAAAAAGAATTTGGAGAAATATTAAACATAAAAGTTTTAGATCTCTGTCTTAACTTTAAAATGAGATAAGATTCACTTAAATCGGAGTTGTATACAAAAGTGATGATGTTTTTACTAAAACTGTGCGGAAGTTGTTTTGAAACTGAAACTAAGATGAACATTAAATTTTATAAAATTATATATTTAAAATATGAGGATGGTCAAAACTATAAACTTTTATATCTATGTCTTATCTTCAATTTGAGATAAGAATCACTAAAATCGGAGAAGTATACTAGGAGATATGAAATTTCTCCCAAAACTATGCAGAGTTGATTTTAGGAACTTAGACTGAAAAGTGATATATTTTTTTATAAATTAGTATGTTCAGAATTTGAAAATGGTCTAAACATAAAAGTTGAAGATATATGTCTTAGTGTTAATAGAAAATTTGAATTATTTGAATCCGATCAAGATTTTAGAAGATATCATGATTTTACTAAACCTGCGCGTTATAGGTTTGTAGAAAATTTTCTCTAAATATGAAATTTGAGATTTAATCTTATGAAAGAGGATATTTTTATATGCATGTTATAATCCAATGATAAAATATTGAATTAATAAATGATATTGTTTAACTTAGGCTTAGGGTTCGAGGGGTGACTCGTTCGAGAAACGAGAATAGTTAGAGAGAGTGGCGTACCCTCCCCAGTTGAGGTGAGTGAGACGATCTATTTTTGACTTTAAATGAAAAATAGTTTTGATCATGATTTTTATAAATAAATTTTGAAATGTTATTTAGAAATATTTTAGTGTTTGTGGCATGTTTTGAAATTATGTTATGTGAAAATTGCATCATGATATTATAATAACTTGATAGTGCCGTATTTTTTTATTACGAGTAAAGATTTATGAATGATGATATATGACACATGTGTATGATTATGGAATGGTGCATAGTGGCTATAGCGCACTCCCTACCATCGTCTCACTCACCTCCCCAGTTGAGGTGAGTGAGACGATCTATTTTTGACTTTAAATGAAAAATAGTTTTGATCATGATTTTTATAAATAAATTTTGAAATGTTATTTAGAAATATTTTAGTGTTTGTGGCATGTTTTGAAATTATGTTATGTGAAAATTGCATCATGATATTATAATAACTTGATAGTGCCGTATTTTTTTATTACGAGTAAAGATTTATGAATGATGATATATGACACATGTGTATGATTATGGAATGGTGCATAGTGGCTATAGCGCACTCCCTACCATGGGATTGACCCGACGGAGTGATGTGGTGGGATAATATCAGAGAAGGGTTTGAGTCCCTGTCTCTGGGCAACGGATCCAATAGACGAGCACTCGTGAGGACCGTGTCAACACCAAGGGAAGGGGGGAAGATATATGTATTTCATTCTTATGATATTATGGTGACCCGTTGGTGGATTTTACCCTAGTTAGGCCAAACTATGGGTAAAATACGTTTTTTTTACACCCCATTGATGCATAATTGATGATAAGAATGCATATTATTTTGGATTACACGATATATTTGCAAATGGATGAAATGAAATTTGAAAATGATGTTTTGACTTGCCACTCTCACAAATTCATTTATTGTCATTATATAGTTATTGCACTTCACTCACTGAGTATGTGGATTATACTCATCCCTCATATTAATATTTTCAGCTTATATTGTATGTGACATTCGAAGACTTTGGGCTTTTGGGTATAGAACCAACTATTCTTCTGCAGTGATGATGTATATTTGAGGTCCATAGAAGGGCCATTGTATATTTATGGGATGACTGTAATTCTATTATGTAATGTAATTAAAACTCTCGATAGTGTTGTGTACTTATGCATTGAGGCAAATGAGTTATATTTTTATATACTTTTACTTGGGAAACGATATTTTGAGGAAAAACGGATCTTAAACAGTTTTGAACGGGTGTTGGTTTTAACCTTCGTTGTCTCTGTATGTGTGTCTTGTGATGGGTAACGTACGGGGTAACGGACGACTGTTCACGGCCTTGGATCGAGGATCGGGGCGTGACACATATGGTAGCCACATAGCTTTAAGACTTAGTATAAATGGTATACAAATCCATATATCATCAAACTTGTATATGATAAAATGTAGATCAACCTCAATATGGCATAAACTAAGTGAGAAAACTTAATCCACTATCAATATTAGATTCCTTCCAAGTTTTAAATCTCAAATCCTTAGTTGGATAACTCTTTAATCAAGGAATTTCTATCATAATCATTCTTAATCAACTTTTATATCATGCAATATCTCCAATATTCTATCCAAATCATATTAAGCACATATATACGCATATCTCCAATGTCTGCAATAATACCCCCATATCATCAAAGTAATAGTCATTTCTAGTGCCTCTTATATTTATCACTGTCGTACTCTAGACATTACAATCTTCCCATCTGCATACGGCGCTTTCAATACAACTTTCTATTTGAATTGAATTTCAAAAAAATTACTAAATAATGACAATTTCCACGTCTCATTCTACACAGAATCTTGTACCAGTTCTGTATCTATGGGTGGTAGGTTTATCTGTAAACCACATACATGTTGTAATATATTTGACATTAAATAGAGGGGAAGTCATCAACAAAATACACCAAAACTTCATTTTCACTCCAAATATTTCCAACTTGTTGAAATATTTCCACATTAATCATCTTAATTTAGCCATACGCAACCATAGTAGGATATCTGCATAACTCTCTATCTATTTTTTTTAATCTATTTTTCAGTACCTCCTATTCATATTCCTATATGACTGCCAACAAGAACTTAAATTTAGATCTTTATATGCCACAATAGTTCTTATAGTGTTCTCACAAGCAATCAATTCTCCTACAAGTAATCAAACCACAAGCCATATAAGTCAAGGGTCCCTTTAATTATCGAATAACAAATCCTAGAATAAACCCAATTTATGGCAATTTCAAAATGCGATGTTCCATAATCCTACAGAGAAATCTCTTTGTAGTATAAGAATCTATTTTAGTCATACAATACTAACCATTACAACTTCAGTAACCATGGGTCCACATATATAGCGTATTAACCTTATCCTCACAATATAAATATCCTTTCAAAGGATCACAATCATTGGTTATAGACAATTAGAAGGAACTTTCTAACAATTCCTACCAATATCCTTTCCGTCTACTTTTACCAACTTCTAATTCATTCTACCTAATGTTCTAAATTCACATCCCATATAATATAGTTCAAAACAACCCTTGAATTCATATAGTATATAAAATAGTTAATGTTTGAATTGATAATACTTATTGATAGTCTTATAACATTATTGTCTAAAGAGAAAAACAATAATTTCCATGATACTTTTCATACCCTCATTCTCTCCCCCCTTTTTTTTATTTACACCAAGAACCTCTAATCTCTTTAGCATTATCTAAAGATGATATTCAAAAATAGAAACGGATTACATTACCATGAGAGAAAACACCCAATGCTTGTAACTTCCGAATAGAGTGTGTAAATAAAATGAGTACGAATGCCTTACCTTTTACCTAAAACTCACATTCTGATAAATAAAGATCATAAGCAAACACTTTAAATATTCAACCTATGAAACATCCTTATCATGCTTCTTAACATAATCAATTATTTCATTAGCAACTAAGGCTAGATCCAAAATTTACCTCCTATAAGAGCAATCTGTTTACAAGAAGTGATATCATCAAGCACCACACAAGTCGTTAGCATTCTTTTAAGAAACACTATTTGTCACCAACTTGCTAGTGTAACAGAAAAGGCATCACTTACCAGCAAGCCAAAGAGGTTTCTTTAAACCAGCCAGTTAAATTCCTCTAATCCTTGCGAGGTGCTAATAAATCCATAGAAGGTTCTATAAGAGAAACTCTGATATTATGTAGCAATAGTCCTATTCAATTCATACTTCAGAATTCTGGGACACAAGCTAATGTAGTTGATGCAATTGCCAGTGCTAGTTCTTTTGGAAAACAAGCACTAGCTAACAAAACAAATATAAATATCAACATACTTGCAGCTACCCATAGGATTGCACTTAATTCCTATATGCATAAGGGTTAGAAATATAAGGCCACCAACCTTCACCTGTTGTAGTAGATTGAGCGTGGGTAGAGTCTATACTCCTAATCAGTTGGCAGCGAATTTGGAACAAAGAGAAAAAAAATTAGGCTTACAACAGAGATGAAATATACAAGGATGGAGACCATAGAGATTTCCACGATAAACCTTGCTGTAAATCACACTTATCTACCATAGAAATTTCATGACTAAACAATACTAGTCTATTGCCCTTCTTTCCTTTAACTAGGAACTTGGAGTTACCACTTTCATAATATTTTGATTTCTTGTCCTTTACTATATTTTATGGAGAATGAAAGACTTAACTATGTTTTATGGAGAATTAAAAACCAACCAGAAGAAACTCAAAAAAAAAAATTGAGCTTTTTATTGTCATTTTGTTCACATTTTCATGTTCACCACAATCTTGCTCAGGTATGTAACTAAACCAAAGAGTATGTATTGTAAAATTCAATTCAAAGACACCAAATAATAATTATCCATCAAGCCAAAGTACTCCTTTCATCCCCCCAAGTTCTCACATGCAAATGACCAATAACTTTTTACTATACCTCACTAGGATTCATTGCTTACCAATACAATACATTGGACTTATGACCACAAAGAATAAATCCTTATATTCTCACCTACCAGGGACCCATATAAAGTTTTTTTTTTTTTTTTTTCCAACTCTTATTTCTAGACACTATACATAGAAATGATAGAACAAAATCTTCTTATGAGTCGGTATCTTGGGATATTTATCTTTTGTCACAAGGAGTCAATGATCACATGTTCTACACCTGATTTTGACTTATGCCATAAAACAAATGACTTGTAGCGTTTTACACTACCAAGTATGAGATTACCAAGAAGCATGCTCAAATGACACATTAAGAGATGTACATATGCTCTAATATCTGCTACAAACTAAATATTCATGATGATATCTTCATGTAAATGCTATTCATTAATTCTGTCATCTTCCTCATTAGCAAGAGATGAATAAAGAAATTTATACTAGAATTCTGACCTAAATAAGTCAAACGCCCATATTAGACGGGAAATGTCACGCCCCGAACCGGGATCGTGAACTGCCGTCCGTTGCCCTGGATGCCGGCTGTATTTCTACAGAAAATCGGGCAGAACCTCCCCATAAATCGGAGGTCTCCCATGTACAAATAAACCTGTATAATAGACATCCACCCTGTCAAATAAATAAATAGTCATCCCGGCCTCACAACAATCCACCACATTCAAATCCTGTCAACCAATACACAGCGGACATCCAGAACAACGCAAGACTAATATAAACACTAACAGTCCTAACCACAAACCTCTACTGTCATGCCCAACTAGAGCAATGAGTAGCCGTCACACCGAGCGGATCTAAGTTTATACAAATGTATAACAAATTTCCCAGGTTAACATTTTAAATATTTACCAATGCCTCAATGCAAGTGAAATATGAGAGTTTCGCAAACAAAAGTCCAAAAATTATACAGTCATCCCATAATATATACATGGCCAACTACGGACCTCAATATCAAGACCTCACAGGGTCGAAATAAGATAAAGATTTCAAGTTTCATCTTAAATTAAATTCTCACCGTCGTAATATACCGAATCCACCAAAACCTCTAGAGCCTGAAGTGTCGCTCTAACACAATAATCCTGTCTGAGGAGGGAAAGAAGATAGGTGAGTATCAGGAAGATACCCAGTGAGTGAGGGGATTAATCTCAAGTACTAATAGTGTAGGTGAACATTGGAGTGTCAAATAATATCATTCGTAACCAATAATTCAAATTTTGCAGTAAATCATAGTATGTTCGATAAAATGAACTCATTTAACATTCACACGATATCATACATATATGTATCCATTTCGATCATCTTTTTAAGAAAAATCCTGGGGTCCCATCGAAAACACTTCCGTCTCAGGTTGGCCGAAACCCAGACAAAAGCCCGCCAAGGGGTTTTTTCATAAATATTTCAAAACATACCCCCTTCTTTGGCGTTGGTTCGTGCGTCACTGGGGTGCATCCGGGTATAGCTCGACATGTCTGCAAAGGGAGACACGTCTGTCTCTCTCGCAAATATAATCCAACCCTCATCCACGTTGCCCCATCGGGTCGCGCCGTGGGAGGAATAACTATAGCTATTATCTATGCACATAGCACCATTTATTTCTCAAACATTTCATCATATCATCACATCATATCATCACATAACTAGTAGGCATCCAACCCACATAGTTCATCAAAACATTTTAAATCCATGTGCCAATACATTTCATCAAATCATTTCAAATCAACATACCAATGCAATGGTAGAATAGAAACCATTCTAATTCTCAAATAATGGCACAATAATAATTCATTTCAAACCATGGATGCATAGTCGTCGGAAATATAAATTTACGACACTCCAATAATCACAAAACAAATTTGAAATTTAATATCATACGTCGAGTCAATGCATATCAAAAGCATGTTTTATTGAAAACACGGCAGAAAACAAGTTTCACTATTTTATACAAGAGATTTGGGTCTCACTCACATTCTAGGGAGGGTCTATTTCCACAATCAAACCAAATTGACTCCTCGAATCTCCAAGAAAGTCAACCTAATTAAATCATCACGATTTTCATCAAATTTCTGACTATTTTCAGGGTTTATCATTTTTCTTAAGTTCATACAAATCCTAAATTCTTCAATTTATAAATATACTCCAATGTTATCCATTTAATTCCATTTATAAGTAAATAACAAAATCAAAGTCAATCTTAATTCAAACCTAAAACCATTCAAAATCGAAAATAAGTCTAAAATAAATAAATTTCCTACTAGATGGAAAAATCTTTGAAAAAAATCATACACTTTTCAATTCTCATCCGATTGTTTCAAAACATATGTCATTTTAAAGGTATTGAAGCCTATTTTCATAATACGGAAAATTTATTTTGATTTCCTAGATACAGGACAACTTGAAATGAAAAAGATTGTACCAATCCTTAAACTTAAATCCCAATTTATATCAAATCCTAAGCTTAACTTAAATAATTCCATTCAAAATTTCAGGAAAATATATTTCCTTCGAATCTAACATATTTCAAAATATATATATAGCTTCTGATTCTAATTTCAACTTAAATTTGACAAAAATAATTAAAATATCGAAAGGATTGCATTTCTCTCACCTAGGGTTTTGCGTAGTTTACAATTCCTCATCTCAACATCTTCTCAGTTCACTCTGAGATCTGCATTTCAAATCGACACATAACTTAGGGATATAATACCAAGTCAAGACCCTAAAATCATGGTTAGAGGCAAGTCAGCCATTACCTGCGTAGGAGTGAAATTGGGCCTAGGGTTTTTGAGGTCTGCACTAACGGCTTGGTTAGAGCTCCTGCGATGATCGCAGAACCCAATAATGTGCAGCTCTCGGTCGAGCAAACAGGGGAGGAGGATGTGTATGATTATGCGCGGGGGAGGGAGAGAACTGAGAGTGAATAGAGAGAGAGAGTGGCGGTGGAAGGCGGTGGTATGTGGCAGCAATGGTGAAAGGGCAGCAGCGGAAGAGAGAACAGTGGGAGTTAGAGAGAGAAAGGGAGCAAAGAGACAGTGAGATCGAGAGAAATAGAGAGAGATCGATGATGCGGTGGTGGCTTGTGGTGGCAGAGCACGCGGAGGAGGGCGAGAGAGATCGCGAGATTGAGAGATCGACCGGGAGAGAGAGCGACTGCGGGAGAGAGAGCAAGACAGAGGGAGACAGAGAAATCGAAAGAGGGAGGTAGAGAGAGAAAAGCAGTGGTCAGTGGCCAGTGGCGGTGGCGGTTGCGGTTGCAGCGGTGGCGGCAGCGGAGGAGGAAGCCGCGGAAGTCGAAGGATGAGGGAAGGTGAAGAGGCGGGTGAGGGAGAGAGAAGGAGAGGGGAAAAAGGGGAATTAGGGCTAATTAGCCCTAATTCAATTTTCTCTTTTTATTATTATTATTATTATTATTATTATTATTATTATTATTTGTTGTATAAAACAAATTCATAAATAAATAAATGAGTGAATGACTAAATTGATAAATAAATATATATATTTTTATACTCGCTTTAGACTTCAAATCGCGGGTACGATATCTAGAATATATCAAAAATTAGATTCTAAAACCCCAAAATCGAAAATCAATATGAAGAAAAATTTCTCTCTATTTATATAAACTGAGGAATATTTTATTAAATTCAAGAACGGGAGTACAATACGGACATCGTAGAGTCGGCGTTACATTTTCTAACCCCCCTAAAAACAAGTTTTGTTCTCGAAACTAAAAGAAAACTATACAGCAAACAAATGGGGGTACTGTCTCTTAATAGCCTCCTCGGGCTCCCAGGTTTCTTCCTCAACCTGGTCATTCATCCACAAAACCCTGGCCAATGAAAATTTCTTGCTTCACAGCTTTCTGACCTACCGATCTAGAATAGCCACGGGCTGAATTGGAAGACTAAGGTCCTCTCACAACTCAACAGGTGGAGGCTCAAGTACATGAGAAGGATCATCTAGGTACTTCCTGAGTACTGAGACATGAAAGACGTCGTGAATACGGGATAGTTCATCAGACAACTCCAATCTGTATGCCACGCTCCCGACCCTCTCAAGGATACGGAAGGGTCCAATATATCTGGGACTCAGCTTGCCCAGCTTCCTGAACCGTATAAGTCCCTTCAAAGGAGATATCCTTAAGAAAACCATATTTCCCGTGGTAAACTCAAGAGGTCGCCGCCTACGATCGGCATATGGCTTCTGTCTGTCCGGGCGGCTTTAATTCGCTCACAGATGACCTTAACCTTATCATTCATTTCCTCAATCAACTCAACGCTGCTGAGATGTCGCTCTCCAACCTCATCCCAACATATCGGGGTACGGTACTTCCTGCCATACAGTGCCTCATATGGTGGCATCCCAATACTGGTCTGATAGCTATTATTATATGCAAATTCGACCAGTGGAAGGTGCCAATCCCAACTACCCCGGAAATCCATCACACATGCTCTCAGCATGTCCTCAAGGGTTTGAATGGTCCTCTCTGACTGACCATCTATGGATAATAGGCTATGTTAAAACTCAGCCTCGTGCCCATTGTCTCCTGCAACTTGGGCCAAAATCTGGAAGTGAACCTCGAGTCCCTATCTGATACTATCGACACAGGAATACCATGCAGTCTGACTATCGTATCGATGTAAAGACATGTCAAGGTCTCCAAAGGATAGTCGCTGCGAATAGGAAGAGAATGTACAGACTTGGTGAGTCGATCTACAATCACCCAAATGACATCATGCCATGATGAAGTCTGCGGTAGCCCTGTCACAAAATCCATAGTAATGTGATCCCACTTCCACTCAGGAATGGGTAAGGGCTGCAATGTTCTAGCCGGCCGCTGATGTTCGGCCTTCACCTGCTGGCAAACTAAACACCAAGCTACTAACTCTATAATCTCTCTCTTTATACCAAGCCACCGATAACTACCTCGGATAGTTCGGTACATTTTTGTACCTCCCGGATGCATAACGTAAGTGGAAAAAAAATGAGCCTCCTCAAGAATAGCTCTCGAAAGATCGTTGTATGTGGGAATGCAAACCCGCTCTCGATATACTACTAGTCCGTCATCACAGACTCGGAACTCTCTGACATTACCTCTACAGATCCATCAAGAGTTCCTCGGAGCTCCTCATTTGCTCCCTATAACTCCCTAATATGGTCGAACAAGGGTCGGCCTCATTTCAAATCGAGCTAGTAGTATTGCTCGATCATCACTAGTCAAATTGACTCCTAATATCATGCCCCAACACGCCCCCGAGCCAAACACGCAACAACCATCACGGTATCTCAATACACGAGCACAACGTCCCGCATATCAAGACACCGTAAGGCTATTAACAATATCAAATCTAATGTATCACAGACCAAATCAATTCTCAAGTCATCACAATGTGCCTCAATGCATCAATATATCAAATCAAATGAGAGTTATCATTTTCACAAGTGAACATAAGTATAATAAAGTCATCCCAGGTATATAAATACAATGGTCAACTAAATGCTCCAAATATAACAATAACCTCAAATGATTTCCGCGAAAGAGTGGGTAACCGTATCCAAGCCCAGTGTCTCCAAAATGCCCAATGAAATCGAAGCTCTACTAGCCCTCAGTCCAAGACTAAACCTGTAAGATGGGAATGTGAGGGGTGAGTACCTAAAAGGGGGGACAGTACTCAGCAAGTGAGGGGATTGACATCATACTATTAATATCGGTGTGAACTTGGAGTGTCAAAGCATAAGGTAATAAATATCCACAGTGTGCAAACAGATCATGTCATTTCAAAACCATATATCATACGCACACATCAGAAATCAAGATATGCATCCAATATTTACATCAATGTCATGAAGAGCCGACCAATGAAATATTCCCTGCAAGGGTCTACCTCGACCAATGACGGGCGCATTGGGGGTTTTCACAATGCATGTATGTAAAAACAATAGCTCTCTACTCCAATGTTGGCTATTGGCTGATCCAACAAGCCCTCAAAATATCACAAGCACAATCATCAACATAGATCCGACATTTGGGGATAGCTCTGGCCAAAGCGTATCCGGGCACAATGGGTGCCTCTGCCAAATGTCCTTTGTAGCTACGGAACATTGCTATACAGCGGGGAAATGGGGGGCACCAAGCCCAAAGCGTGGAATCATCACAGGGCATCCAACCCAATCACATGTTCAAATCTAGGTTATATGAAACCATGTGCCAATAGATATGAAAATCGTATAAATATCACATGTTATGAAAATATGGCACAATATCATTTGTGAAAGCTCATGGATGCATATCAAACAAGTCAAGTGATTGGGACACTCCAATGGTCACAAAAATATGTATAAAGCATATATAAAAATCCGAAAGTTCAGTTTATCACACATTTGAAATCATGCTATATATATAAAAACATTTAAAACAGGATTTTCCAATCAGTAGTAGACGTCAAAGTCCCACTCACAGTTTGGGAGAGGATAAATATCACATGTTATGAAAATCGTATAAATATCACATGTTATGAAAATATGGCACAATATCATTTGTGAAAGCTCATGGATGCATATCAAACAAGTCAAGTGATTGGGACACTCCAATGGTCACAAAAATATGTATAAAGCATATATAAAAATCCGAAAGTTCAGTTTATCACACATTTGAAATCATGCTATATATATAAAAACATTTAAAACAGGATTTTCCAATCAGTAGTAGACGTCAAAGTCCCACTCACAGTTTGGGAGAGGATAATGCACTCCCCAATATTACCACAAAGTGTAAATCAAGTGCTCCCCTTGTTCAAATCAAATAACTCTTGTGAAGAAAAATCAGTCCGCAGATTTTTAAACCTGCGCAGTCATGGGAAATAAGCTATAATTTTTTCTATATAGCTTGAAATTGAGTGATTCAATTTGTTACCTAAATCTAAGACATTTACCCACATGTTTCATGTTTAGCTCATCTTCAGATTCTCACTATATGAATTTATGAAAATTTTTCTTTGGACTGATTCGGATTTTTATAACTCAACTTGCACAGTTTCAGTAGATTTCTCACATCTCCTTACATATAACTCCAAATTGATTAATTCCAGTCCCATATGAAAGATAAGAGACAGTACTATGACTTTCATTTTGAGCATTTTCTCAGATTTTAAACAAAAAATTTCAGAATTTCAATTCTTTGTCTCAGTTTTGTTTCAAACTCAAGCTCTATCCGGTTTCAGTTAAAGTGCTATAACTCCTTGCAAAAAAACTCCATTCCAAGTGAAATTTTGATATGTTGTAGGTAACTTCATGGCCTATAACTTTCATTTTATACACTTTCTCAAATTCACATCACAGAATTCCCAGAAATCCTCAATTTGTTTCAGTCACATTCCAATTTCAGCTTCTGTCCAAATTTTGTGCAGAAGCTGTAACTTTTATTCTACTTGTCAAAACTTAATGAAATTTTAACATGTCATTCCCAAGACATAGATCTACAATTTTTGTGTTTTGAGTTTCACTAAATTATGCCGATAAAGGGATTGAAATAAATCATGATCAGAACAGGCAGTTTTCAGTTGGAAACAAAATTTCTGTCAACACATCTTTAGAAAAAAGGGTACAACTTTTATGTTTTGTGTTTCTCAAAAATAGAGCTGGAAATGGGTCGTTTGTACACACTGATTTTATAGTCCGAAACAGAACAACTTTCTGTCATGTTTCAAGAAAAATGTCATAACTTTTGGTACGGGTATCTGATTAAGATGGTTCTTATCTCGTTGGAAAGATAAGACTTGGATCTACAATTTACTTAACTAGAGCATTTTCAAATTCTGACCGTAAGATATCTTAAAACAAAGGTGAATTCACGGACAGAAATAAAATCTAAAGCAAGACATGACAGAATCTTTCTTTACCTCCATTTCTTTGCCTTCCAAACTCAAGCAAGCTTTCCACTTAGTCCCAGCCTTTGATCACCTTATGTACACCAAATTAAGGGTGTCCCTTT
The DNA here is from genome assembly GCA_037126225.1 of Dillenia turbinata. Taxonomy (NCBI): domain Eukaryota; kingdom Viridiplantae; phylum Streptophyta; class Magnoliopsida; order Dilleniales; family Dilleniaceae; genus Dillenia; species Dillenia turbinata. The sequence goes on from JBAMMX010000012.1 coordinate 5,951,326, forward strand.
GGGTTCAAAAACAGAAATATAGTATTCTAGGATGCAAAAGAAGGCCTTACCTTGTTTTTTTTTCAAATGTGTCTAGAGATTTGAAGAAAAATTTCCAACAAAATCTTCTCCTCCTAGATTGGACTCACTCATTTTCACTCTTGGCTCTTGAAGGAATGAAGAAAGCTCCATATTTTTCTTTCTTCTTCCTATCACTCACGTCCACTTCATGGTGCAACAAATGAAAGGGTTGAAACCTTTTAATTATCACAAACACACTTCATTTCCCCAAAAGTCAATGTTTGTACATCATCAACATACCTCAAATAAATGCTTTCTTTTCATTCCATACCACACCATACTTGTTTGTCTCAAAAAGTCAAGAATTTCTTTTCCTCTACATGCTCTTCATGTCCACAAGACTTTCTCACCATGCTTTGGCATTAAATGCTTGTCCAATTTATCTCTTGCTTTGTTAAATCAATGGCTCAAACAATTTCATTAACTTTTCAATTTAATTTCCACCATTGGATTGAAATTCTAAATTTTTAACACTCCATAACTTGCCTATACTTTGTTGCCTACCATCTTATTACATTGAAGTCCCTATCTTTTGAGAAATTGCTTCTAGGTTCTTGTTAATTACAATTTGGTCCTTGGACTTATAAAAATTATAAATTGATCCCAAAAATTCTCAAACTTACACACTAGGCCCAAAATCATATATGAGGCCCAATGGGACTGATTTCGAAATTTAATATGGTTGTCTCAACCCTGTTTATCAAAATCGATCTGAATTAGGGTTTATGGATCAATTTCTGGACTTTTGCCGTTTTAACCCTAAAAATAATTATTTATTAAATTTAAAAATTTTCTCACTCTCAAAATCGCATCTCATCATCATAGGACTATTTGTGGCCCATTTCAAAATTATTCACTTATGCCTAAAAATTTACGTAAAAATTTTCTGGGAGAATTTTATCGAAAAAATTTCTGAGTGAAGTTTATAAAAGGATTTATAAAAAAATCATCATATCTAAAGATGAAATATGATACATGAGCATACACCGAGGGTCGGTGTTACACCTAATGCACGGAGTCCCATCAACAAGAGAGATAAACACTCTATAAATACTGAATTTCTAACTGACTTTTTATCAAGAGAAGTGACATCTAGCAGCTATAACAGCCTATCCGACTGTTGAGTGTAAGAAGTTCTAACGTAAGAACAATCTGAACCAGTGTTAATAAAAACATGGTCATCGACGCTAAATATTTTCATGGTACCCATGATGTAAGAAATCGAAAGAGAGTCAATTTGAGATACACAAAAGATATATGTATATATCTATATATCAAAATAGTTAAGCTTCTAAGACTTTAACTAACTATGTTCATACATGTCATCATGGCGTACATGATTTCAAAAAGAGGATCGAAATAGTTAAGCTTCTAGAGCTTTAACTAATCATAGTGGGACATAATTATCATGATATACATGATCTCAAAAAGAAGAGTGCATAAAGGCTCCTAAATAATAGAATCCGTGAAAGTATCACCCATGATCACATCTGGATTCGCCTAAGCGTCCTCCTGTATCATAACACATATGCGGGCCTATGCCCTCGGCTGTTATCGTGAAGTGTCTAGTGCAGTGTTGCTCCCGGTTGCAGTCCATGGAGCGGTGTACACTGAGTGTGCAGGTACTCCCTGCTAACCCATCCGTGATTCACCCGTATGTCTATGGTACCTGACCTCTGCAACCTAAGTCAGGACAAGTAATCCAAATGTGTCCTTACTTCCTATATTAGAAGCATCTAAGGGGAGCTTGCAAGCTCCACAATGACATCAGTTGCGGTTGCGGCAGATAGGATGGTGTTGTGCTGTGGACTAACTAGAGGCACTAGGGGCCTGTATTCTAAAGTTCTAGGGACGTGGTCCCTGTCCGAACTGTGTTGATGTATAGTGAGTGGGACTTCCCTAAAAGCTAGAAGTCCTACCCCACTTCGAGCTTTGGCTTGTCTGGGTCTCAACCCTCTGTAATCCTACTAGAACTCTGTAAAATATCTGCGATCGAACTCCTTCAAGAAGTCCTCCCACCAAGTGAGGGCATCACCGTCAAGGAGTCTCTCAACAACTCTGAATCTGAGCTCCTCTGTCAACCCCAAATCAGTAAGGATCTTGCGAGTCCTATTGATCCAATGCTTTGTGGCTATGGCATCACTAGATCCTGAAAAATCTATGTATCCGAGCTGTCGTGACTCTGTCACCAACTGAGTAAGCTCATGGCTGCGCCTCAAAGTAACTGATGTCTCATCGTTGGACTAGAAATGGAAGAACCGGCCACTGGAGGAGGAATCGGTGCCGTAGGAGTAGGTACGACCGTAAGTGCGGTCGCTGAAGTCTGTGGTAGAGGTGGTGGCATCTGCACCCCATGTCTACTGTACCACTCCTGTCATTGTTTCAAGGCATCGAGTGGTGGTGGAGGAATCTCGATTGTCACAGCCGGTGGAGGTGCTGGGGTGGCACTGGTGAAGGTGCATGAGTAGAGGAAACATCCTCTGGTACTCGTGAAGTCTCGGGTGCCACAAGTGTATCAGACACTGAGGGACTCTCTAGTGGTGCACCGCGCCTACTACATCTAGGCGGCATAGTTCTGTAAGCAGAGCACCTTTTTATTAAGTGGAAATCAAGGATTAGGGTTAGTTACGGAGTAACTAATCCCCTAAAAAAATTTGAGTTATGAATCAAGGCATTCGAATCCAATGGGAGGTGTACCACTCATACACCTGCCTAAATGCATCAAATGATGGTGATGGAACCGTGGCTATAATAGCTGGCCAAGAGAGTGCTAGAAGGGTACACCTGACGAGGAAACATTCTCGAGTATTCTAGATATCTCAGGTATAAATCTAATACCTCGTCTAGTAATCATAGCCTTACAAAGGAAGAACTTAAATTAGATATGATTCAAAAATTAGGGTTAGTTACGAAGTAACTAGCCCCTAAAATGAATAAAGTTATAAGTTTAAGAACTGATATAACTAATATGCTAGATTAGATACGCACCGTATCTAACCCCCTAAAAAGAATAACTCATATGCCTAAAACCATGTACTGGGATCTCATGATTGTAATGAAACTCTCATATGCATTGAGGACTTTTAAATCATACTTGGGAATGTTTTCAAAACTATTTTATGACATAGCTCTCAACCTAGAGCTCTAATACCAATAAAACTGTCACGCCCCGAACCGGGATCGTGAACAGCCACCCGTTGCCCTGGATGCCGGCTGTATTTCTACAGAAAATCGGGCAGAGCCTCCCCATAAATCGGAGGTCTCCCATGCACAAATAAACCTGTATAATAGACATCCACCATGTCAAATAAATAAATAGTCATCCTGGCCTCACAACAATCCACTACATTCAAATCCTGTCAACCAATAGAGGTGTTATACATTTGTATAAACTTAGGTCCGTTCGGTGTGGCGGCTGCTCATTGCTCTAGTTGGGTATGACAGTAGAGGTCTGTGGCTAGAACTGTTAGTGTTTATATTAGCCTTGCGTTGTTCTGGATGTCCGCTGTGGATTGGTTGACATGATTTGAATGTGGTGGATTGTTGTGAGGCCGGGATGACTATTTATTTATTTGACAGGGTGGATATCTATTATACAGGTTTATTTGTACATGGGAGACCTCCGATTTATGGGGAGGTTCTGTCCGATTTTCTGTAGAAATACAATCGACATCCAGGACAATGGACGGCTGTTCACGATCCCGGTTCGGGGTGTGACAGGAAATACTTTAGACCAAGTGGGCGGATATTTGCATTGGTCTGCTACAAGCATAACATATCATCATGAGTCAATATAGATATAGTCATGTACTCTAGACATCGATTTTACTTAAAGATCTCTTAAAATGAGAAGAACCTAACGCCATATCATTTACATGTACTAAATTCCAACATGGGCTCTACAAATAATAAGTCTCATATGGTACTTGTGTTGATGGATCATAAAACCCTAGTATAACAACCATTATATTACATTACACCATTGCCCCTTGAAGTGACTTTAACACTACAACCTAATTAAGCGTCAAGATATTAGTTCAAAGGAATTTCTACAAGGGTACTCATCATTTGGCCAAACAAGCCAAGGTAGGTCTTCCATCATGATTGAAAACTATTCACATATCACTCGGGTTACGAAGGTAGAGAGGAAGATATCCTATTCAAATTCCTTTCTCTTCGTATAGGGAGCAAAACTCAACAAAGATGATCCAACTTTAACAATTTAAAATAAAATCTAATCCAAGTGCTTAACCCCCTAAAAATGAGCATTCCTAACTTCCTAAGAAAACCATGAAAAGTTCTATACATTTTTCGAAGACCTTTTTAAAAGATCTAAACATTTTTCGAAATAAACTAGACATTTCAAAGTCTTTAGAAAACTTTTGGGACATTTGGAAAACATTTCAAAACATTTTAAAACCATCATACTTTTAAGATCGTAAACCTGAGCTCTGATACCAATAAAGCTGTCACACCCCGATCCTCAAATTGAGCACGCAACAACCGCCGCGTAGTCTCGGTACACGGACAGAATCTCCCCATATACCGGGACTCCGCAAGACTACAAATCAGCATAACAATTCTTACAATACACATTTCATCAAAGTAAGGAAAGCATGTAACAATACACATGCAAATGACTCCTTTGGTCCATTCCCTGTACACACAAGCATGCGTTGGCACACAATCGGGGAAGGGGATCCTGTACATGCACGCATGCGGTGTGGCCATCCCAGCCAACCAGAATTCTCAATACAAATAAAGCATTTAAAATACAAGAAGTCCCAAAACATAGTCGCAGGATTTTACTAATACTTGCCTGAAGAAATCAAGTTAACATCATAAAGTCCAAACGATATGAGATGTACAGAATTTCACAAATTCAAAAGAAAGTATCGAAATTTAGAATTACAATCCAAATATCCATGTACAGATAAAACAATTTTCCAAAAAAATAGATCAATCGAAGTAATAAAACACAACTAAAAAATCATCGGATTTTACCAATACTTGTCAAAAACCCAGCCAGTATCAATAAAATCCGCATGCTATGGGATGTACAAACTTCTTTTTCTATGGTTTTAAGAACTACAATTCTCCAAAAATCCTGTATTTGCTAAATACTTATACAATCAGCAAAAGTACTTCGCAAGCTCCAGCGTCCAATCTCCGAACTAAGTATCCTCTGAAAAATGTGGAGAGAGGGGTGAGTATTGGGGAATATTCAGTGAGTGGAGTGCAATGATGTGATTGTGTTCATAAACAAGGGGTGAATGTGGGGCAGTCAAAGCATATCTCATAAATAACAATTCATATGCATAAAATATTTCAATAGTTCACAATTTACAAAATATGCATCCACATCAATCATCTTTTCAGAAAATCCTGTGGTCCCATCAAAAACACTTCCGTCTTAGGGTGGCCGAATCCAGACGAAAGCCCGCCAAGGGTTTTTTTATCCAATGTTTTCAAAACATACCTCATTCCTTGGCGTTGGCTCGTACCTCACCGGGGTGTAATCCAGATATTGTACGACTTCGGTAGAGAGAGGGACATCTAACTCCCCCGCACATCCAACCCCAAATCACGCCACCCCGTCGGGTCGCTCCGTGGTGGGAATGACTATAGCGGTTAACAATCCAGAACCCTTCATTTCTCAATCAATCCATTTCACAAACAATGTGCCATGATTTCCAACAAATAATCAATAATCTCATGCCAACTCATGCCAAAGCAATTCATAGAGCAATATCAAATAACACATGACACAGAAGCATTTATAAACACAGTAGATTCATTCGTACTTCACAATCCAGTTCAGACAGCCCACAATCACAAAACAATTTATATAAAACATGTAAAAATCTTTCAAAATCATTTATAAAGCAATTTTAAAACATGTTACTCATTCATGAATACAATGAACCATCCACTAACCTCTAGAGAGGGTATTCACTCTCTATTTATCAATCTAATCTGAATAGATCCCTTTCAAGTCTCCACAAGATTAATCTAATCAAACATCGCAATTATCATCAAATAAAATCTCATAAAAAGGGTTTTCATATTTTCCTAATTTAATATACCCTTAATTGTACATCTACAATTTCTAAATTCTCATTTTATCATCCTAAGATCATTCACTTCGCCAATAAACTTTAATTCCTCATATTTCTGATTTTTTCCAATTTTTCTTTCAGATTTATATAATTATAATACCTTTCATGCATATTTCAAATTAACTCTAAAGGAAATTATTCTAATCAACCTAATATGATTCTATCATCATTCAACTTGCTTCTTTCATATCAAACAACCTAATTCATATAAAATTATATATTTAACCTTAATAATCGCATATAAAGAAACACATTCTATTCAAATCTAATATATATTCTAACATATACAAAACTTCTTACCCTAAATTTACCCTAAATTCAGTCAATTAATCGAATGGATCAGGAATCCCCTCACCTAGGGTTTCTCGGTTCACGGACCTAACTCTCATGCGCCATTCATTTCAGTCCAGAACCTGCAACGCTTCCAAATTGAAATAAACGTTAGCAATTAAACCTAACTGCAAAGAACATTTAAAACCGTAATGTAATTGATCAAAGTTGTCATCCTCACCTATGCAGGGGGTGACTACAAATTCGACCTAGAGTTTTTGAAGGCCTAAGATGGACTCTGCAACAGAGGCTGTAGAGGAGCTCTTGGCAAGGAGAGTGGAGGGGGCGATGCGTGCTGTCGCGCACGGAAGAGAGACAGAATCGAGACCAAGAGAGAAAGAGAGAGTCACGGGAGAGAGGGAATAGAGATAGAGAGACAGAAGTGAGATAGAGAGAGATCGGCTGTGTGCGGTGGTCGAAGGTGGAGATAGTGGTGGAGATTTAAAAGAGAATCGGGAGAGAAAGAGATGGAGATTCGAGACAGAAGGAGAGAGAGAAACAGAGAGACAGTAAGATAAAGAGAGACAGAGAGACGGAGAGACGGTGAACCGTCGCTTGCGGTGGTCGGAGCGTGGCTGTGCGCGGCGGAGGAGAGAGAGCAGAGAGTGAGAGAGAGAGATCGATTGATTAGGGCTGAAAGCCCTAATCCCCTCCTCTTTTTTTTTTTTTTTTTTTTTTTTTTTTTTTTTTTTACAAATAGATAAATAATTTATATATATGTATATATATACTCACATCCTCTGTTCACTAAAATTTAATTTTTTTATAAAAATGGGGTTTACTACGATTCACGGGATACGGCAATTAAAATATACCAAAAATTTAAAATTAATACCCAAAAATTGAAAATCGATATAAATTTAAAAGTTTTCTATTTTATTATAAAAATGTTTACAAAATATCCGACATTAGTCTTCCCGGTATTACACACACGACGGGTTCATTTAAATTAGATTATTTAATCCCATGACATGAATGTCATTTACAATTTTATTAAAACTAACAAACAATTATGGATTTATCGTTTTATTTAGTTGTAGATTATTCTAAATCTATTAAATATTGGTCATTTATTCAACAAACCCTAGAAAATTATGATCCATGAAGTGTAGGAATTAAATAAATACCTATAATTGTTGAAAGAAATACACATTTAGATCTCACAATATCATGAATCAAAGTTTTCACTAGCCTTCAACTAGAAAATAAATTAAAATAAAGGCATAATTGAAAAGAACTCACAAATTTGAATTTTTATTGCTAAAGAGACAAATGTTGAAACAAGAAGAAAGTACAGCCGTCTCTTGTTCCTAGCAACAGCCGCAGGAAAAGTATGAAACTAAGAATGACCCAAAAAAAAAAAAAAGTTTCCTCCCTAATAATAATCTTCCTCCAACGTGACCTAGCCTAAAAAAAACACATTAGTTGTTTCCTAAAACAACGACACTTCCCAAAAGTTTTCTAAAGTCAACAAAACTCCTAAAAACAAGGAAACCCTCCTTTACCTTTTTCACTTAAGGTAAAAATATTGAAATTTTAAGTTACCACAATAAAAGAGAAGGAAAACTTCTAAATATATTTTTTTACAACTTTAAAAACTAAATAAAATTACAAAAATATCATAAATTTCTAAATTCACAAAATCAAATAGAAGTAAAAGAATTTCAACATATAACGTTTTCAATATTCGTCCGGCTCCTTTGATATTTGCGTGCCCATGTGCTAACAATTGAGTAAGATTGTCCAAATTCCTTTACATGCATCATCACCTATTTTTCTCAATTTCTCCACTTTCTTCCATAAATGTCCTCCAAGAAATCTAACATATCAAATATCTAAAATTAGTGCAATATTGACTCAAAAATAATATAAAACGCAGCACAAATATTATACTAAATTTATCCTTATCACATAGAAAATGAGTTTGTGATTTTATGAAATGGTGCATTGACTAGATTGGGGAGGAAGAGCCTAATCTCCACATTAAATGACTAGTTATTTCTCTCTACGGAGCGACCTAACGGGGTGACGTAGTAGAGATAGTTGATATGGAATGTAGCCAAGCACGTGTGGTACATTCATGATTGGATATAGTATCCACAGGTGTGGAATAGTTGGGTGCACCATCGACGAGAGTCCATGGACAACATCAAGGATGGAGGTATTTTAGAACATAAATTTAATAAAACTCTTAGTGGATCACATCCTAAGTCATGGTAAACTTTTGTTGAGAACAATGATTTTTGTGTTGCCACACATTTGAAAATGTAAAATAGTTAGATACGTATGAATTTGAATTATGGTAATTGTAAATTATGATGATGTTGAAAACGATGGTTTGAATGTCTCTTTAAGGAATGAAAATTGAGAACGATATGATAATTCAAAAAATATACATTTAATATATCCATAATGCAAATCTTATTTACGTATAACTTGTTTATCACTCACTGGATATAATATATACTCACATCTCACTCTTTTTCTTACAGTGGAAGTTTTGTTGAGGTTAGAGGTTGCTTAGACCAGATTTTTAGAAGTCTAGTTGATGGGAACTTAGAGTACTAGATGTTCTTTTGGATTAAGGTATTAGTAGACTCACATTGAGGCAGACTTTGTAACTATTGTGGAATTCATTTTTTTTATTATATTTATTTGATTTGTGATTTGAATATGGTTTTATATACCTAAAATTGAGAACCCTTTTCTTTTATTTTTTTGAATTTTATGAAATTTATTTATGATGAAAATAGGTTGTGATAAATTGGAAAATTTGATTTTAATGGCTGGGATGGCCCTTTGATGTGTCTAAATTGGAAATGAAAGGTCGTGATGACCAATTGATAATTGATACTTGTTTATAAATGATTGGAATTTTGGAATGCATTGCGGTGTCATGAAACATGGGGTGGGGCTCACACATATTTCAGGGTAGCGAGGTGGTTGTCGCGTGGCGGGACCTGTGGATCGGGGCATGACAAGTACCCTCTCGGCCATCTCAATTCTCAATATCCAAGCTCCCTAGTCACTCAACTCCTCGACATATGCGACTCATTAGTACGAGCACAAGTTATCCAATTGTATGATGGACATGGGCTAGAGCCAAACATTAAAGGAATAGAAATTTCAACCTTCCTTAGATACATATCTTTATCCCCATGAAAGTCATTGGCAGGATACGAGATCTTCCACGAACCCCCTACAATCTCGGAAGATTCATAATGGCTTTTTATAAGGAAATCAGGATTCCCACTCCTAAATGGGGACAAAACTTACCTTATGCACGTACTATATATGTCCACGATCAGCGATAGAGGCCAGGTATGTTCACAAAGACCCTACACAAAAGAGGCACACAACCACAGAGGGCGAAAAAACTCTATTTCCAGCCTATTTTCTCGCATCACCAACACTCCCCTAATTTGAGTGTCGGAGTTTTCTTCGTTGGATCATCCCCCGATAGTCTTTTACAAGTACATTCTTGCGAGTGGAGCGGGGAACTACATCAAATCTATTTTAACTCTCAAGCCTTAGGAGTCATCATCTGTGCAATTGAAAATCACCTCGAACAAGTAGATATATACTAATCTGTGACTAAGGATAACAGACCTCAAAACAAAACAAATTACTATAAGAGATGAAACTAAACTATTAGAAGTAACACATCTTTGACCTATTTATAAATCTCAAATGACTAACATGGCATTTGTAATTATGTCCAGACAAATTGACGAAAACAAAAAATAAGTGTAATTAACATTTGATGGTATTCACAATTGTCAAATAATGATTCCTTAAATAATGGCGAAGTTGTCACACCAAATTGTATGGATTTTTATCAAGATTTTGTTCATCTCCCTTCTTACCCTAAACAGACAAATTACAAAATTCTGGCTATCAACATAGTGTGATAAGGAACATGCCTCTTTAACACGTATAAGCAAAATGCACCGAGGAATGCTTGATATTCAATTCCATATTGCTAAGACACAGTCATGAGTAATCAAAGTTATGTTTTTTTTTTTTTTATGAGAAAGCTGACCCATTTGATTATGCTTATATACCAAGCTCCCTTTTATACATTCCAAGACCAAAATACTATCATTTGGTGCATTTAGTATCAAGTGTTTTCAACAGTAGATTAAATTTAAGTAGTAAGCTGGATGTCTCTGGTCACCAACTCAAATAAAAGGGAAATGTGAAATGGGAACCTGTACAGCAATCTAAAGACATCCCAACAAGCTATTTACATTATATAAGCCAGCAACATGCACAAAAATGCATAAATCTTTTGATGAAAACAGGTGAAAATTGATTAGCACAGATGATTTGGGAAAGGTAGATGAATCACCTTTGCTTCGAGCTTATTGGAATTTACTTCTTGACAGGCATCTAATACACATTCCATGTTCTTTAACAAATTTTGAGGCTCAGTTAGCGGTAGTTTTTCTCCATAGTTTCTAAGATTTTTGGTCTTCGATGCATGTGAACTAAGAGCAAAGTAGAGAACATGCGCATTTGAGGTTGTTTACTCAAAAACACTACCATAATCCCAGCACAAATGAAAACACTAGACAACTATTAAGAATCAAAATAAAGACAAAACTGATCATACTCTCAAGAATTGCCTAGACAATCTAAAAGTTTTTTAACTCAGTGGACTCAAGTGGTATATACGAGAAATAGTGAGTGGTCCATCACCCTCCATGGCTTGTAAACTTGTTCCATGAATTTAGGCATTTTCTCACCCACCAATTCCATTCACAAGGGCAACCAAGTATGTGCCTCCATAGTAGTTGTTGATGGCACACCCACTATAAATAGAGACAATCATAGCGAAAGTCTCTAAACTTAATTTATTAGTCTCACACACCATCTAGTGAGAATTGAGAGATTGTAAGGCTTCTTTTACGTCTTGAGGTGCTCAAAAGAGAGTTGTAGTCATCAGAAAACCATGACTGGAGGTATGTTTTGCTTCCACTCATTTTGGTTCAATTTTGGTCATGTAATTCATGCATTAGGCTAGTATGAATTTATTACATTTGATATCAGAGCTATTAGAACCTCTGTCTGTATTTTTTGACGAATTCTTTAATTTTTTTGGGTTCTGAATTTTTTAAAAAATAGTCCAATTTTGAAGAAATTTTGGTGTTTATATGAAATTTCAAACGATTTCATATTTTCAAAGTAAAAAACAGAGGTTTCCAACACTTTTCGACCATTTTCAGGTCATTTTTCGGCATTTAGACCTGTAGGATAGGGTCGGGACACTCGGGTCCATTTGGGTAAACAAGACCTGAATACGGGCCAAAACGATATCGTTTTAGTCTATATTTTTTCAAATTTACAGTTTTACCCGAAAACATTCTGTAATTACGAAATTTCCCAGAAACTATTAAAATATTACAATCCGGTCCCTACTACCTTTTCTAAAACCCAGAAAGTTTTAAAATGTAGCACATTGGCCCCCGGCTTTTTTTAAAACCCGGATAAACTTGGAAATATTGCAGATTGGTCCGAATAAATTTGAAATGTTACAGAATAGTTTTTGGATTTAAAAAATTCATAAAAAATTTCAAAAATTTCCAGAAAATTTCAAAAAAAATCCAAAAAATTAGAAAAATTAGTTTTTAATTTTAAATTCGTATTTGCGCCATTTTTATGAATTTAAAATTGAAATTTTGGATTTATGTGTATGAGGGTGTGACACATAAATGGAAAATTGTGCATTTTGCATAAATAAATTATTTGTATGGCTTTTGCACATTAAGGGGTATGCAAAATAAATGTTAAAACCTATAAAAATTTGAAAAAGAAAATATTCTTGTGGTCCGTACGATTTCTGATATTTAAGATATAGCCACAACCACCTTAATATGAAAGAAATCATACATTGAGATGGTTTTGACCATATAAAAGAAAGAATATTATTTGTGATTGTTTATTTTGTGTGACAAATTTTATCCCATAAGAATTTTTGTCACATTAAAATAATTAATCAAGATTAGATGACAAGACTGAATAACCTAGTTGTATAGATAGTCTACCTGACTTTAGAGTTTACTTCTACAAGGTTTTTTGAGTTTGACAGATCGAGTGCATGTTTAAAAAAGTCCTATCAACAAGATGAAGATAAGTTTAAGACTGGCTGATTTTTACGCGATCCCATGTGACCCACCATCTACCTGGAAATTTTCCTGGTGCACGAATGATGCTGTCTTGTGAGCTGGTAGAGAAACTCTAATTCAGGGAAAGATTTTTTACATGTTTTCTCCTAATTAGCCTACAGGCATTAAAAAATTAAGTAATCTTATTAGTCTGGTCATAAAAGATAATAAATCTAATCTAAATTAGAAATTCAGTTCACAACCAATTTCTATGCTAGGAGATTTATTTTTTAATATATGTTTTACATTAGTAAGCATATTCAAAGCCTAAACTAAAATTTGTAAGCATTTCTGTTGTAGTTATACAAACCGTTGATATCGTTGAAGTTTCCATATTAAATGGTAAAAACTACACGGTGTGGCAGGAGAAGATATTTCTCAATTTGGGATGGTGAGATTTAAATTACGCTGTAAGGTATGACGAGTCATCTAGGATAATGAATGCCAACTCTATTGCAGACAAAACTCTTTATGAGCATTTGGAGCAATCTAATTGCCTCAGTACAATGTTCATAAGGATAAAATATTGGCTGGCATCCGTGACTCTATCAATCAGCATAATGACATCCGTACTCTTCTTAAGTCAATTGATGAATAGTTTGAGACATCTGACAAAGCTTTCGCCAGCACCTTGATCATGGAGTTCTAATCACAGAGACTCATCACTATCCATGGTGTGCACGGCACATCAAGCAATACGGGATATAATGGCCCAATTTTAAATTCTTAAAGTGGAGATGTTTGAATTATTTCTAGTACACTACATTCTAAACACCCTCCCATAGCCTTATAGTCCTTTCAAAATTTAGTACAATACACATAAAGCTAAATGGTCCATCAATGAGTTGATGACCATGTGTGTGCAGGAAGAAGGGAGGTTGCTCATGGAAATGAAAGAGGGGACCAGTAGTGCACATTTGGTTACAAAAAAAAATGCAAAGGGAAAAACGAAACTGAATGGAAAGGCAAAGGGATCTATCCCAATTGTAAAGAAGGAATTCACGTGTTTCTTTTGTAAAAAGAAAGAACACATAAAGAATGATTGTGTCAAATTTAAGAAATGGCTTGCAACTAGAGGTACAAAAATCTTTTTTGTATGTTATGAATCTCTTATAACTAAGATTTCTTATGACACATGATGGATTAATTCTGGATGCTCAATTCACATTATAAATATGTTGTAGGGCTTGCTAAACCTACAGAAACTAGTGGGTCATGAGCAATTCATCTATTCAGGAAACAAGATGAGCTCGCATGTGGAGGCCATTGGAGATCGCAAGCATGTTTTGGTTAGTGGATATGTCTTGCAGTTGGAAAGAATTTTTTACGTATAACGTTTTTCTAGAAATTTAGTTTCTGTATCAAAACTTGTATAATTCGGATATTCTTTCCAATTTAATAATACAATGACATTATTTTTGCATTCAAATGTCATTGGTATGAGTCTATTAATTGACGGACTATACGGAATTAATCTGCAAGATAAGACATGTTGGTGTGAAAAGGTGTGTTATAAATGAAAGCTCCTTTATGTTGTGGCATTGGAGATTAGGGTATATCTCCATTCAGAGGGTTAAAAAGTTGGTAAATGATGAGATACTTAGCAATCTAGACTTTAATGACTTTGAAACCTGTATAGGCTGCATTAAGGGCAAGCAGTCCAATAAGGTAAAGAAAGGTGCCAAGAGGAGTTCAGATCTGTTAGAGATCATTCATACAGATATATGTTGTTCAAATATGGACTAATATGATCAAAAGTATTTCATTATCTTTATTGATGATTACTCATGTTATATGTATCTCTATCTTCTTCGTCATAAGGGCGAGACATTGGATGCCTTTAAGGTTTTCAAGGCAGAAGTAGAGAAATAATGCAATAAATAAATAAAAATCATGAGATCAGATAGAGGTGGAGAATACTATGGGAGATATATTGAGGATGGACAGTCACCTGATCCATTTGCTCAGTTTCTTTAGGAAAATAGGATTGGTTCCCAATACATCATGCTTGGTTCTCTGAACCAGAATGGTGGCTGAAAGAACAAAATCGAACATTGTTGGACATGATAAGAAGTATAATATCTAGCTCCAAGTTGCCTAAATCTTTGTGGATTGAAACTCTTAAGACGACCGTGTACATATTGAACCGGGTTCCAACCAATGCGGTATCCAAAACCCCATTTGAGATGTTCAAAGGTTAGAAACTTAGTTTATGACATGTACGCGTTTGGGGATACTCGTCAGAAGTAAGGGGTTTACAATCCATAGAAAAAAAAATTAGATCTAATGACCATAAGTGGATATTTTATTGTATATGCCGAAAGGTTTAAAGAATACAGATTCTACTGTCCATCTTATCATATTAGGTTTCTGGAATTGAAAAATACGAAATTTCTTGAGGATCACTTGATTAGTAGGAGGGATTCCTTTCAAGACTTAGTCCCTGAAATGAATCTATCAAGTATGCCTTCTACTTCAAGTGAAAAGATGATTGTCATTCAAAATGTCCCTCCAGTACCTATGAACATTGACCCGATTTTAGATGATAATCAAAATATTTTACAAGCTGCTAACACGGAAATAGGTCAAGTTGGACAGCCCTCTCCTAGAGAGACTGTTGAGCCAACATTAAGGAGATCTGTTAGGATCAGGAGGTCAGCAATACCTACTGATTATGTAATCTACCTCCAAAAGTCTGACTACAATATTGGTGTCGTGGATGATCCTGAGTCGTTTTCACAAGTCATAAGTTCTAACAAGTCAAGCTTGTGGCTGGAAATCATGAAAGATGAGATGGACTCTATAAGAAGTAACGGAATTTGGGATCTTGTAGAGTTATTTGGTGAGCTAAAATCCATTGAATGTAAATGGGTCTTTAAGATCAAAATTGACTCATTTGGAAACATTAAAAATATAAGGTCAAACTTGTAGCTAAGGGATTCACTCAAAAGAAAGGAATCGATTACTCAAAGACTTTTTCTTCAGTATCTAAGAAAGATTTCCTCTACATCATTCTGATGATTGTCGCACATTTTGAGTTAGAGTTATAACAAATGGATGTGAAAATGATATTTTTGAATGGGGAAATAGGGGAAGAGGTTTACATGTGTCAACTTAAAGGATTTTCATCTAGTGATGGTGAGAATTTGGTTTGCAAGTTTAAGAAGTCCATATATGGATTGAAGCAAGCCTCCCGCCAATGTATTTGATATTCCATGAGACAGGTTTTGAAAAAAAATGTTGTTAATCAGTGTATATACCAAAAGGTTAGTATGAGTAAGATTTGCTTCTTAGTACTGTATGTGGACGATATCCTACTTGCAACCAATGATAAAGGGATGTTGCATGAGGTAAAATAGTTAATTTCTAAGAACTTTGGCTCGAAAGATTTAGGTGATGCATCTTATATCATTGGTATTAATATATATCGAGATAGATTCCATAAAATTCTCTAACAATCTTAAGAAACCTATATTAAGAAAGTTCTTAAGAAATATAAAATACAGGATTGGTCACCAAGTGTAGCTCCTATCGTCAAAGGTGATCGGCTCAGTTTGGACCAGTGTCTCAAGACGGAATTTGAAAGGGAATAGATGGCCAACATTCTATATATTTCTATGGTTAGAAGTCTTATGTATGTACAAATCTATACCCGACCTGATATAGCACATATAGGTGGAATGTTGGAATGATATCAGAGTAATGCCGATTTAGAGTATTGGAAGGCTGTGAAGAAGATATTACAGTACTTGCAAGGCACCAAGAACAACATGCTTACGTATTGGAGGATTGACAATTTTGAGGTGGTCAGATACTCGAACTTGGACTTCGCTGGCTGTATTGATTCTCAGAAATCAACATCTGGATACATTTTTGTTCTGGCCGGTGGAGCTATATCATGGAGGAGTGCTAAGCAAACATTGGCTGCGACCTCCACTATGGAAGTCGAATTTGTGGTGTGTTTTGAGGCTACGTCACAGGCGGTGTGGCTACGAAGTTTCATGGTTCGGCTAAGGATCTTGGACTCTGTAACTAAGCCATTAAGTATATTTTATAATAATTTGGATACGGTATTTTTGGCTAAGAATAATAAGAGTGATAGTTGAAATAAACACATCGACATTAAGTACTAGCCATAAAAGAATATGCATCGAAAAATAAGGCTACAATACAACATGTTAGCACCGAATGTCTGCTCACTAATCTCCTGACTAAAGGCATGCGTCTAGTTAAATTCAGAGATCATGTTGTAAATATGGGTTTATGTTATGTCCCGACCCTTGAGTCAAACACATGACAATTGCCGTATTATCTCAACAGACGGATAGAATCTCCTCATATACTAGGATAGCGCAAGGTATTCATCTTGTTCAACCTATTTTAAAAACAATTCAACAACATTCAAAAGGACCAACCCAGTCCATTCCGTCTCAAAAGACATGCATAAAGCCAACTCGACCATTCTAAATCCAGTGCATGCATATGACCAATCCAGCCAATAAAATATTTCCAAATAAATCTCCACAATTTCATCATAAAATTTAGTATAAGAAAACAAAAAACGTCTGAGTACAAATTAAAGTTGGGAATCCAAATGGGTTGGCAAAATAAAGTTTTAATTACAATTTCCAAAAATAATTATATATATGTCTTCCATATAGGTCTATCTAATTTCTTAAAATACCTCAACCAAGTAAAGTCTAGTACCGGAAGTAGAACGCTCTAAACTAGGGCTCTGCAAAAATCCATCACTAGGAATAATAAAATCTCTAACATTTAAGTTTTCTCTGAAAAATGATAGAAAGATGGATAAGAACGGGAATATTCAGTAAGTGATGTGCAATGACATATAACACATAAATGAGGGGTGAAGATGGTGGTGTCAAACATAAATCATTAAATTCATCTCATTCCAGTGAATAAAATCATTTACATAAATCAGAATTTAAATCACATTCACTAAGACTCAAGTATTCCAATTCAATGAACAATTCAAATTTTTCCTCTTTAAATACTTTTGAGGTTTGCTGAAAACATTTTCTTACAAATGGCCATTGGTAGGATCCGTCAAGAGATTTTTCAAAATTTTTTTTAAAATCCCTTTCACCTTGGCGTTAGCTCGGAGTTCCGCGGGGTGCTACCACGTTATCATGGCAGCTTGAGGAGGTTCTCCAACCCACCTACCACCAAACCAAATTTTACCCAACCTTAACTATGCCACCCCAATGGCCCGGTCCGAGGTTAGACTTAAACTATAGTCATTTTCTAGTACCATATTACCAAATTCAATTTATCAATCAATTCATACTCAAAGCAACATTTCACAATTCACATGAGTGTCCAAATGTAACACGATGCAAATAATTGAATATTCAAGTTCAAGACTCATGGATTTATCAAATTTTATTTCAAGACAGATCACAATCACAAAATATTATAAATCCATTTCAAATTCATTTTAAAATTTAATTTATAAATCATAATTGAAAATAATTTATTCATTCATATGCAACATAACCATCCACTCACCTCTTGGGAGGATAATCGCTCCAAAATTTTCAAACCAAATAAAAATTATCACTCCTTCAGCCCTTTCAATGCCATAACCTAATTTATCGGTCATAAATTTATTATTAAATCACATACCAACACTAGAATAAATCGATTTCTTCTTAATATTTTCATAATTCTAATTTTTCAATTCAGTACATATAGAAAATAGTGTATTCACTTCAAGTCATTGTCTTAGATGTTCTACAAAAAGGGACAATTAATCTTTCCAATTTAATTCTGAAGTTAAATTATGCAGAAATCTCAGGAATTACTTATCCAACATATAAGTCAACAATTTCCTAACTCATTTACCCTTCCCAAATATGAAAAAAGTCACAACAAACTTGAAAAATGGTTCAGACAACACAATAAATTACTGAACTTTTGCACATAACAACATATTTCTTATTCTTAATATGATGAAAATAAGATTCTAGCACCACTTGATCACCATATATAAACATAGTCAAGTGTATAATCATGGATTCTAAACACAAGACACTAAACATGTCACATTCTCAATAATTAACATTGCCAACAACTAGAATACACCAATTCATCATTCAGTATCTCATTTTGAGCCTAGGACCAAGGAAAAACAATATGAGACATCTGGTACAGTATGTTTATAAGATCAAATCATAGATTTTTAAACAATCATTCCAATACATGTACCAAAACTCAGTCAACAACTCAAAAGCAATTTAGGGAGGATATTGAAAAGCAGCACTACCCTTTATTTTGTAGAAAACTCCTTCCCAAACCAAAACCCCCAACACTCGCATGCACGCCATACCAAACTTCATAGAAAGCTAACATATTCGAACTTACAGATCAAATCCATCGAACAAGAATCAAACAACAATTGCCAAAACATCAAATTTTAGAGGGCAACTATCACGCCCCGAACCGGAGTCGTGAACAGCCGCCCGTTGCCCTGAATGCTGGCTGGATTTTTACAGAAAATTGGGCAGAACCTCCCCATAAATTGGAGGTCTCCCATGTACAAATAACCTGTTTAACCCTGTGAAATTCAAATCATGCTGTAAAATAAACAAATGGCCATCCCGGCCCCTCCAAAATCAATCAATTCCCACAGCCAACATTCAGAACAACGCAAGGCTATAAAATCCCTAGCAGACCTAAACACAGACCTCTACTGTCATGCCCAACTAGAGCATGAGCAGCCGCCACACTGAGCGGACCTAATTTATACAAATGTATAACAAACTTCCCAAATACATTCAAATACGTACAATCGCCTCAATACAAATGAAATGAGAGTTTCGCAAATAAATATACATAAATTATACAGTCATCCCAAAATAAGTACACGGCCAACTACGGACCTCAACAAGACCTCGCAGGGTCGAAATAAAATACGTAATTCAAGTTTAAACTTAAACTTAAAACCTCACCGTCCAAAATAACCAAATCCACCAGCAATCTATCAAGCCCTCGAGCAAAAATACGTCGCCCTATCGCAATGATCCTGTCTGAGGGGGGAGAAGAGAGGGGTGAGTATCTATGGGAGGATACTCAGTGAGTGAGGGGATTAATCTCAAGTACTAATAGTGTAGGTGAATATTGGAGTGTCAAATAATATCATTCATAAACAATAACTCAAGTTCCGGAATAAATCATGATATGTTCAATAAACTGATCTCATTTATCCAATCACACGATATCATACATATATGCATCCATTTAAAAAATCAAGTATATCATAGAGCTGGCCGAAAGGATCCTGGCAAAGGTCAACCATGACCGAGGACAGGCGCATCGAGGGTTTTATTATGCAAAGTGTTTCAAAAGTAGCTCTCTACCCCGACGTTGGCCGTGGGATTAGCCCTTGCTTACCCAGACTCGTCAATAGGTCACCGCCCGGTGCTAGACTGTGGCGTCACACACGTCCTCCCCCAAATGTGGGTTCAACCGTTCGTGCCTACGAAATATACAAACTGGCTGGTCACTAGGTCACCGCCCGGTGCTAGACGGTGGCGTCACACACGTCCTCCCCCGATGTGGGTTCAACCGTTCGTGCCTATGACTATATAAACTGGACATTTGCGGATACCTCCTGCAGAAGCGTATTCGGGCAACTCGTGCCTCTACAAAGTCCCTTCGTAGCTACGGAATCATCAATGCCATCATCATAGTATCTCATCACAAGTGGGCATCCCGGTGCCCTCACAGTTCATCAAAACATTTCAAATACGTGTGCCAAATACATTTCATCAAAGTCATTTCAAATCAACAACCGATGCAATGGTAGTATAGAAAGCATTCCATTTCTCAAATCATGGCACAATTTCATTTCATTTCAAACATGGATGCATAATCGCAGAAAACATAAGTATGACACTCCAATAGTCACAAAACAGATTTTGAGATTTAATATCACACGTCGAATCAATGCATATCAAAGCATGTTTTGATTTAAAACACGGTAAAATCGGATTTTCACCATTTCATGCAAGAGATTAGGGTCCCACTCACTTTCTAGGGAGGGTGGTCACTCCCTATTTCCAAAATCAAACCAATTCGACTCCTCGGGTCTCCAAAAAAATCAACCTAGGGTTTCCACAGTCCACAACTCTATCGTCTGTGCACCTACAATTCAGTCCAAAACCTGTAAAGCTTCCAGTTTGAAGCAAACTCCATTGGTTAGTCTAAATTACTGAAAGAACTCAAACCCTAGAGCTACTATTCAAAGGAATGGTTCTTACCTGCGCAGGAGTGGAATTTGGGCCTAGGGTTTTCGTGGGTTTGCTTCTACGCTGCAACCGAGATTGCAGCAAGTTTGTGCGCGCAGTGAGCGAGCGAAGGAGAGGGGGAAAGTTCTGCAGTCGCACGCACAGGAAGAGAGGAAAGGTTGTATCGTGCGTGCGGGAAGAGGGAGAAACAGAGTGATAGAGAGAGAAAAAGAGAGAGATTGAGGGACTGTGAGAGACAAACGGGGAAAGAGAGTGAGAGAACAGAGGGAGCGAAATAGAGAGAGTGACCGAGAGAAGATGAGAGAGGTTGGTGGTGGTGATTGAAGGTGGTTGAAGGCGGTACAGTGGCGGGGAAGCGATGGAGACAGGCGGAGAGTGCGAGAGATCGAGAGAGAGTGTCGCGGTGAGAGAGAGAGAGAAGCCGAGAGAGGAAAGGAGAGAGATAGCGAGATGAAGATGGAGAGGATGAGTGGTGGCTGCGGCGGTTGGTGGTGGCGGTCAGGAAGAACGCGGCAGTGGAGAGGGAGGCGAGGGAGAGAGCGCGCGGCGGCGGGGAGAAAGAGAGAGAGGGAGAGAGAGAGAGTGTGTGAAAAGGGTTAGGGTTTTCTAACCCTAACCCGTCTTTTTTTTTTTTTTATTACTATTATTATTATTATTATTATTATTATTTATTATTATTATTATTGTTATTATTAATATATATTGATATGGGTAAATTTGGAAATAAATAAATGAGGATATAAAAAATTTAATAAATGAAAAGAATAATATATTTATATATATATATACTTTATTATTATTATTATATATATATATATATTTATATATATATATAAATCGAGGATTATTTTATTAAATTCAATAAATGGGAGTACAGAAATTCGGTACCGTAGAGTCGGCGTTACAGCAACAACAACATTCAACAAAAAATGAATAGATTAAAAATATTCCCCAATCGCAATGTGTCTTCAAGGAAACCCAAATTGATTCGGAAAATTGAAAGTGAAATTGATGAATCAAAATGCAAAGAACAGAATGACGAAGACAATATACCTGGATCGACCCAATTAGGTTGTCAAAGGAGCAATTTTTCACTAAAATAGAAGTTGACGCACGGAGAGCAAAACCCTAATCTTTCGTGCTTCTTGCGAGAGGGAGAGTGCTGTGAGTTTGGGTGAGAAGAGAATGAGAGAGAAAATCGAGAGAGAGAGAGAGAGAGAGAGAGAGAACTGTGACAGTGAGAGACGAGAGAGGGAGTGCGGGAGAGAGTGAGTGAGGTTGAGAGAAGAGTGTTGGGTCTCGAGTAAGGGGAAAGAGCAAAGGTGGGGTGAGGTTTTTTTTTTTTTTTGACTTTTCTACTCTTTTTTTTTCTCTTTTTTTTTTTCTTTTGACTTTTCTCGGCACTACAGTTTAAGTCCTAATTTTAATGGAACTTTAAATTGAATTTTCTCATATAAGGTTATGTGCACATTTTAGTTTTGAGAAAAATTCATGAGGATGGACCTTTTGCTATGATTCATGTGTGTTTTTCCCATTAAGTTTTCAACTTGGATAAAGTCATCAAGTCGAGTGAATGGACCAAGTAGAAGAATGTGGGAAATAGTGAATGGTCCATCACCCTCCATGCCCTGCAAACTTATTTCATGAATTTAGAAATTTTTTCACCCACCAATTCTATTCACAAGGGCAACCAAATATGGGTCTCCATAGTGGTTATTGATGGCACAACCACTATAAATAAAGGCAATCATAGTAAGAGTCTCTAAACTCAATTCACTAGTTTCACACACTATCTAGAGAAAGAATTGAGAGCATCGAAAGCTTTTTGCACATTCGAAGGTGCTGGAAAGAGAGTTCAATCGCCGGAAAACCATGGCTGGAGGTATGTTTTTCTTCCGCTCATTTCGGTTCAATTTTGGCTATGTAATTCATGCAATAAGCTAATAGGAACTTCTTACAGTATGGAGTAATTATGAAGGCTCATCTTGAGATTCAGACAAAGTCCGTTGATTACTTCAAAACCATACTATAAAAATGATTCAAATCTAATGAAATCCTATTTACCTAAAATATAGGCATGATGATTAACACACATGTGCAATAGCAGATGCCTAAAATGTTTATAAAAGCTAGCGAGTTCTATTACATGTGCATCATCAAAACTTCATTACTACAATCTTTAGAATGTCCTCAACGTCTCTCCTAGCTTTGTTCTTTAAGGTTTTGGTTCTGATGGACCCTCTTTTAGAAGGTCTTACTGTGTAAAGTGGGCCTCTCTTTTTTCTGGTATCTATACATTCATCCCCACGAATGGGCCTTAGTCGCTCTGATCACTCGAAGGGACTTGTCTCCTTGAAGGGATTCAATCACCCATCTAACCAAAGGGATCTATTGTTCGACTTGATTTACAAAAAGTTCGGTAGAACCGAACTCCCTCAACCGATTGCCATCGAGAAGATTGGATGCGTCCGTCTCCCTCGATCACTAGTACCCAACCGGTATTGCTTAATTAACTGAGTTTTCCACTTCAATACAAAACATATCTTCCATATACGAAAGGAAACCTAATATATCTAATCAATAAGAGAAAGAATTTTTCTGTATAATTCAGTTGCCTAAACAGTCGCAACGTCGAATCTTTCATGATCATAGATCCAAAATCCCCTGACGAATTCTTAAGAAAACTAAGGTTTCACAAAGCCGGCACGGATCTAAAAAAGACATTATATAACAACAATGGAGGCATCAATCCAGATAAGTCTTCTAACCCTACACAAAGCACACAAAGTATAGAGGGAGATCCGTCCTCCCTCTTCTCTCAATCAGTTTATCTTTCCCTTTCATAAACCGCTCTTTCTGACTTGAGTGTCGGAGCCTCCCCCATCGGAGCACCCTCCAGTAGTCTTTTGTAGGTCTCAAGCCTCACAACTAGCTATCCAATCGAGTTTAGGAAGAGCCGGATCTGTGGAGATAAAACTCACCTATAACAGGTTGACACCGTCTGTGGGAAATAGATTTGAGAATCCCTGCCGAACATTTGAAAGCATCAAAGAGGACATGCCTCCAAAATGGAAAGCTAGAACAGTTTCAAGGGCCGCATCTGCAGTAGACGGCCATGCCGTTACTCCCACTAATACCACCGCTTCAGCGGCACCCATTCGATCAACTGATTCTCTTAACCGATCTCCCAATCAGAACTAGTCACGCCACCTGAAACCAGGAACGCCCGCCCTAGGCTCCTGCGCTAATACTTCCAACGCCAGCCAGTCAACCCCAGATGGACAGGATAGAGTCAAGGATTCAGGACATGAGCACACAGCTCAAAGGCCTTAGCCGAGCTGTGAGACTCGAAGGTCAGTCATCTTTGGGTGGATCAGGTCACGATCGTCCCTATCGACGAACCCCACCGTTAAATCACGAGTCCTCGATGACTTCTCACCACAACCCTGATGACCTCCAAAGATAGGTCGAACGACTTGTTACCAATGAACTCAAGCGAGTCAATGCTCAGGGAAGCCAAACTCCCATTAACTCTAATGCTTCACCTTTTGATCCGAAGGTCTCTTCAGAGCCTATGCCTCACGATATACTCCTACCTCCTGTGGAAAGATATGACGGGACAACATACCCCTATGATCACACGGCGCATTTTATGACGGTAATGATTTCAAAGGACATGATTGATGCGGCCATGTGCAAACACTTCCCTACCACTCTCAAGAGGAATGCGTTGACGTGGTTTAACTCACTCCCACCGCTAAGTGTAAAAACTTTCTCTCAGCTCCGACAATAGTTCGAGACTCACTTCATGATAAGCAGGGGGCCAAGAGAAAATCCATATCTCTATTATCATTACATCAAAAGAAAAATGAGTCCCTGAGGGACTTCTTGGAAAGATTCAAGGTAGTGATGATGAAGGTTCCGTCTTTGAACCATTCTATCGCGCTAGCAGTGCTACTCACTGGACTGTGCCCTTTCGGTATGAAAGTCTCAATCACGGAGAAACCTTCCTCCACTATCCAAGAGTTCTATTCTCATGCTGAAAAGTACATTGCTGCCGAAGACGCTAAGGCCTTTGATCGAAAGAGAAGCCGAGTGTCTGGAAGAGAACACAGTCGATCACCTCAATGGCCAGCACCTAAAAAAAACCAACTAGGTCCACCACGCCAATGAAAATTTAATACCTATACCCCGCTGAATGAGACCTCTAGCCAGGTATTGCTTCAAATCAGAAACAAATCTTACCTAAGGTGGCCATCACGTCCCACTGAAGATGATCCAAAGAAAGATAAATCGAAATACTGCCATTATCATCGAGATTATGGACACACGACTAACGATTGTCAGCGACTAAAAAATGAACTAGAATTCTTAGCTCGGAGTAGAAAGTTACAAAGATTCATTAGCATGGAAGGAAGAGACAGATCCTCTCCCGACCGATGAGATTCGCCACGAAGAAATGAGTCAAAAGACCCCGCAATGGATAGACCATCGCAAAACAGACAGGGCAGTGTGATCCTCCAAGTACATGATTCCCAAGTTCCACATGAACCCTATGTTCTGACATTTGACTTCCTGGCCTATGACCCAATGTTCTCTGTGCCCCCTTGGGAATGAGCATTGATGTCTCTCCCTCTGATGGGCGCCCATCACAGCAGGCGATCGTTTTTATATTTATATTCCAAATCATTCAGCCTCCTCCCAAAAGGACTTGCAATATCTATTTTTCCCAAAGAGCCTTAGTCGTCCCATATAATCGAAGGGATCTATCTCTCTGAAGGGCCTTAGTCGCCCCGTACAATCGAAATGATCTATCTCCCCAAAAGGCCTTAGTCATCCCGTCCAATCGAAGGGATCTATCTCCCCAAAGGGCCTTAGTCGTCCCATCTAATCGAAAAGATCTATCTCCCCGAAGGGTCTTAGTCACCCCGTCCAATCAAAAGGATTTATCTCCCCGAATGGCCTTAGTCGTCTCATCCAATCGAAGTGATCTATCTCCCGAAAGGGCCTTAGTCGCGCCATCCAATCGAAGGGATCTATCTTCCCGAATGGCCTTAGTCGCCCTTTACAATCGAAGGGATCTATCTCCCCGAAAGGCCTTAGTCGCCCCGTATAATCGAAGGTATCTATCTCTCCAAAAGGCCTTAGTCGTCCCGTCCAATTGAAGGGATCTATCTCCCCGAAGGGCCTCAATCGCCTCACACACTCGAAGGGATCTATAAGAGCCTCAGTTTCCTCATCTCATCAAGGAGAGCTAACCAAGGACTTCTATAAGAATAGATATCGGGCAAATGATTTTCCTAGTAAACACACTGTTTGAACTCCCAGAATCTTGAGCATGACCATCTACACAGAATGGCCCTAGTTTGACCTAACTACCACTCTCTCTAATGAAGAAAACACATCTATACAAGATTATGGGATAAAAACATTCCATAGAAAAGACGTCTGTCCTACCGAAAGAAAAAGACATGAAAAGAAAACGCATTCAACGTCCATAACAAGAATACAAAGCCACAATTAAATCAAAGAGAAGAGGGCACTAAGGCCTCTAACGAAGGTTTTACGGATGGTCCAACATGGTCCAAAGTTACAAAGGTGGGACCTTCACCCATCGCCATTTGATCAGCTACCCCCTCTAGGGGAGGGAGAGCTTTGTACATCCCCGCCTCACGAGCTATCGCTTCGGCGCACCTGAGCCTTTCTAATAACTTACGCTGAAAATGTTTGAGGGTTAAATTAGATTCCT
The DNA here is from genome assembly GCA_037126225.1 of Dillenia turbinata. Classification (NCBI taxonomy): domain Eukaryota; kingdom Viridiplantae; phylum Streptophyta; class Magnoliopsida; order Dilleniales; family Dilleniaceae; genus Dillenia; species Dillenia turbinata. The sequence continues at coordinate 5,978,021 of JBAMMX010000012.1, forward strand.
CCATAAGTGAAACCCTTTGATTAGCTTCCTGAATAGACTCCTCCCGTAGCTGCATTAAGGTCTCAGTTGATATCAGGTGACCCACATAGACACGCCACTCGGTCTTTAGCTCTTCGCATCGCTTCTCAGCTAACGCTAACTTTTCTCTAAAAAGACGAATCTACTCATCTTTCTCGATCAACGAAGCGTTAGAAATTCTCTGAGCTTGGGCTTCTCCTTCTTCAAGGGCCTTCTGCAGCGACAAAACCTGACCCTCCAGATAGTGCATTCGTTCCTCCAGTCGCTCCCTTTGTTGTTTCTAAATTTCTGCCAAAGCTATAGTCTAAGGAGTGAACTACACGAGTCAGTTAAAGGGAAGAAACAAAAATAATAAAGTTTTGAGTAAAGCAATACCGTTAAGCAAAGGGATTGGAGAACCCTGTCCACACAGTTAGGAGAAGCCTTCGTTAAACCTAGGCCTGGGTCTTAAAAGTCAAAACGCTCTACCAATCGAAACGATCCTTCGACATCAATACAATCAAACCTCTGACCCCCCAGGCAGATAGCAACTGATTCTCCTTTTCGCCCGTCCTTTTGGAAATCAAAGGGCTTCACAAGAACGAATAATAAAAACCCTTCCTCCTCCGACCTCCCCTATTGAAGGCTATGTAATCCCGCAAATGCCTCACCCAAAAGCATAATAGAAGGTGTCCCTGTCTTCGGGACCTCTCTCGCCCGACTATCTTCCTTGGCACCCTTGGAAGAAGAAAGCGCACCAGACAAGGGAACCCCTACTTTTTCTGTTTCCGCTTCCAAAGATGACGAATGTGTCGACATCAGAAAAGATACACGTTCCTTACGATGACTCTCTGGGGATTCGGATGAATGCACTCTCCTTTTTTTCGACTTCAAAAGCCCCCCGCTGGGAGACTTTTCTACATGCTCATAAAGCCTTTCAGCATTCGACCTCACACTTTTGTCGGTCAAAACCATATCTAGAATAGAGCGATCTACCAACTTTAGGTCGCCCACCAATTCCTTCTCCTTCTGCTTCAACAAAAGAGGCCTGGTGAACGTCCTCCTCTCATCAATCAGCAAGCCTGCCAAAATCAACAATTGATCGTCTATCAATGAATCCACCCAGATGTTCCTACGAGCGGACTCACAATACCGCCTAACAGATCTAAAAATTTGAGAATGGTGAGTAGGAAGTGTCCTCGCAACAAAGGTTCCTACTCCGGATCTAGCAAAGCGAGCAGAAGATCATTGTTCAAAAATTTCATAAAGAAGAACTTTTGCACCCAGAACTTATCTATTGACTCACTATAGTAGAATTTCCAGTGAGAATCGGGGCGAGTTTGCAACCGATACCAGCCGTGGGTGGAACCTTGGCCTTTACATCTCGTCAAAGAAAAAAGAATCACTAGAGTCTCCACGTCAAAGCGAAGGCGATAAAAGTCTAATAAAGAGATTATCGCCACCACAAAGCACCAGACGCTAGGAATAAGCAGTGTGGGGTATATCCTCTAGTAGTGCATTGCTTCAGATAATGGGCCCGTATACGAGATCTTCACCCCGTACTTCACCACTTGCTTATATATTAGGACACAGCCATCGGGTGCCCTATTCGCCCTATCTGCATCCGTGGGTTCTATCAAAACAAAGTCGCTGCTTAAAGCCATGTCCGACTACACCTCCTCTAATTCTTCCTTAGAGATGGTGCTCCAAACTTCGTTAATACCTTGATGAGAAGAAGATGAGCTCTTCGACATCCTTAGTGAAAATCTTCACCAAACGAGGGTTTGCTCGCAAAGAAGAATGGAGTACTCAATACGCTTGAACCCATAACTCTTTTAAAGCATTTCGACTTTGGCGACTCTTCGTAAAAACTGCTACTCATGGTTCCTTTCACAAAACGACACAATGAGTAGGGGACAAACGATGGATCTTCTTTTAGAATGCCTTGTTGTGTAAAGTGGGCCTCTCTTTTTTTCAGTTATCTATGTATTCAAGCAAGAATGGGTTTGTGTCGTCCCGATTCACTGAAGAGATTCATCTGCTTGAATGGGCCTTAGTCGCCCTGATCACTCGAATGGACTTGTCTCCCCAAAGGGATTCAATCGTCCATCTAACCGAAAGGATCTATTATTCGACTTGATTTACAAGGAGATCGGTGGAAATGAAATCCCTCAACCGATAGCCACCGAGGATCACGTTCGTCTCCCTCGATCACTAGCACCCAATCGATATTGCTTAATTAATTGAGTTCCCCACTTCAATACGAAACATATCTTCCATATACGAAAGAAAACCTAACAGATCTAATCAATAAGGGAAAGAATCTCTTCGTATAATTTAGTTGACTAAACAGTCGCAATGTAGAATCTTTCATGATCATAAATTCGAAATCCCTGGACAAATTCTTAAGGAAACTAGGGTTTCACAAAACCCTTAGTGGCATAGATCTAAGAAAGTCATTATATAACAATAATGGAGGCATCAGTCCAGGTAAGTCCTCTAACCCTACACAATGCACACAGAGTACAGAAGGAGATCCGTCCTCCCTCTTCCTCAGTCTATTTATCTTTTCCTTTCATAAACCGCTCTTTCTGACTTGAGTGTCAGAGCCTCCCTCGTCGGAAGGTACTCCGACGGTCTTTTGCAAGTCTCAAGCCTCACAACTAGCTATCCGATCGAGTCCAGAAAGAGCCGAATTTGTGAAGATAAAACTCACCTCCAACAGGTTCTGATTGCACCTTCTTCCACTGATCACAGCAACATTTCCCCCTCAAATGACCATAAACTACTAAAACATGTTGATATTTCTCCAACAATGGTGGAGCCACCGCAAAAGCCAAGGAAGCCAGCAAAGCCACCTGTAGGATATAAACCACCAACACCAAATGGCATTCAGCCCGAGTCTGAGAAACCAATGCGACAGCAGAATCCACCAACTACCAAAGATATGCCTCCCAAACAAGAAGAGCTATCCTGGAAACAGAATCAGCCAACTCTGCCTCCACAAAGGAATGAAATCACCAACCCAAAAAGCACCGCCACCTTATGGTCATTTACCTGTAGCTGGAAGATGTTGCTGAGGACATGCACAGGCCTCATCTGAAAACAATGGATCCTGCCCTCAGTCTACATTGCAAGCTAGTGAATGAACCTCAACAGAAACCACCACCAGGACCTCTTCATGTTATTGTTCAACCACCGGCAATGCATAAAGCACCATTGCCATCTGGTAAGCAAGTCGAAGGACCTCCCTGTGTAGAAAAGCCAGCACCACAACACAAGGTCCTAACTCTTCCTCTTGTAAGGCCACCCCCAGTGCAGAAAGCAGCACCACCCCATAGTCATCATCCTGAACTTAGATTGGTGGAAAATGTCAAGGACATACACAAGCCTTACAGGATGATGATGAAACCTTTACCAGCTTCAAACAAGAGCCTATTAACTCCCATAAACAAGCCACTTACGGTCACCTATAAGCCGCCCCACAAGCCACCAATCATGCAGGCCAACTGAGTGGCCTGGCGGGCTGTTACAAGTACATCTACAACCTGATAAATAAGAGCTAACACCATCAGTGTTCCGCGGTAGCCCATCAGGTGCTGTCCATCTGAGCTGAATGGTATTCAAGCTACTAGTAAAGGCAGGATGCGTTTACTATTGTCATCTCACTTATAGAAACTGTACCTTGTCTCTACCTTTTGGTGTTATAAGCCATGTCCTTTCTTGTAGTACCATCCATCATATAAATATGCTTATGTCAGAACTCCTTCTCATGATGACCCCAGAATGTTTATTAGCAAGGGACATAGAGGCTAGATACTGTTACCATCTGCTTACGATTGTCTTTCCTAATTACATCTATCCTTTGGGTTAACTATGCATGTCCATTCTACACTTGATCGGAGTAACAATCTGATTGTGCAATCTGCCTACCAAGATTAAGATGTTCCTCTGATACAGACCAGAAAGTTCACATATCAGATGCAAATATATTATCTAGGATCTATCATATTAAGGGACACAAAATACAGCAAAATGCAATGTTAATATACTCTTTTGGCTTTAACTATCTCTTCTGTAACAATGTGTGTACAAATAAACTTTTAACCAGCCTCATGCCCTATAGAGGTACAGCCGATGGTCGCACTATTTTCAACATCACATTTCATAACAGTGAATTCTAATTTCTTATCCGACTCAATCTAAAACTTAAAGCTAGCGCATTCAGAAGGGCTGCTAATTGCAAACTCGCAGGAAATCATTTATGGTGGCACAGATATTACAGAATAACAGTTTCCTGAAATTCTTTGTATCTTCCTTGTCATCATTGGCTTAATTCATATTTTTATACAAGAAAACTCCTTTTAACTGCGAAATTCAGGATTTGGGGAAAATGAAGAATCCAACATACCATTGGCAATTGTCCTAGGTTGCACATGCTCAATCTGCAAGATGAAGTTTCAGAAGGAAAAGGTAGATGAAAATGGGGTATACCTGTAATATCATACTACACATTTCCTGCTTCCTTAATAGTGTCCGTTGTTTGCTTAGTTACCTTTCTCCCGTGTACCATAATTTAGCTTTACATATTCCCTTTTGCCTCTTTCAATTCTATGCCTTTATAGGCGACTGGCAAACCTCTATTTGCCTCGACTTTCCTCTATTTTGTTTTATTCTACTCGTATTATTTTTCAAATAATGTGATTTCTTTTTTAAGCAAATATAGGGTTTTACAATGACTGAAATTATCTTTAAATTTTTTAAATTAAAAATCCCACCGAGCCTATATTTTACTCAACATCACCTTAATAAAGTGCCATTTTCCTGCGACAGTCTCTATGTGTTAAGGAGGACGCTAGCCTTTGATGAAATAATCAAACTGGGACGGTAGAGTCCTATATGTGTGGATAACCTAGTGTCAAGTTCTTACCAACCTCTAGTGATAGACTAGAAAGCATAAATATATTTTGTGCTTGTCATGTTATCGAGACACAATAGAGATTTCATATAGAGAAAGACTCCTGGTTGAGTTTTAATTTTTCATATGTGTTCACCTACTAGGGGAAAACAAAATTGTTGCGGTTCGTTTTGTCCAGTAACACCCGTCAGTGACAAAGGAATTTCCAAGGGCAGGTTCAACCTCCACACCTCCATCTCTCTCTCTCTCTCTCTCTCTCTCTCTCTCTCTCTCTCTCTCTCAATGACAGACCAAGAAGAAAATCAGCACTGCAACGGACTATTAACGTAACAATCGTCGTGTTACCCCAAAATATATATGAACCCCACTTCATGTGTTGAGATACCGCAATACATTTTAATATCTAAATCATTTCACAAATAAATTTAAGATATTCATAGACCATCCCGACCATCCAATTATTTTCCAAACAATTGCATAAATTTACAAATTTAAAATATATCTCAAAAATTCATAATATATTCCAAATATCTCAATAAAAGTAATAAATTTTGCAAAAGAAATTTTTTAAAGTAAAAATCTAACAAAGTTCCATAATATTTGGGTAACGATTTTATCAATATTTGTCTAAAGAAAAATCAAGTAAATATCAATCAAATCCAAATATCAAGAGATGTACTAAATCTTTTCTTTCAATGGTTTATATAATATAAATCCCAAAAATAATCTTACAATAATTACCTATCGAGATTCAACAAAAATAAATTCAGTAAATGGAATATAATGACATGATAAACATGAATGAGAGGTAATGGTAGTGATGTCAAACATATATATGAAAATTCATTTCTAGGTGATCAATAAAACTATTTACATAAAAATGGAATTCAATTCAAATTCACCATAACTTATACGTTTCAATCAATAAATAATTTAAACTTTCATTTTCGTATTTTTTGACTTTTGCCAAAACCACTTTCCTACCGATAGCTGTTGGTTGGATCCGCCAAGAAATTTTTCAAATTGGCATTGGCCTGGAATTGTTTTCGTGGGGTGTCACCACGTCATCCGGCTGACTTGAGTGGCTTTCTATCCCGCCTCCTCTAAATCGCTAATTTTAATAAAATCAGCCTTAAACATATTGCCCGAATGGCCCTATCCATGGAAGAATTAAACTGTAGTTTTTTTTTCCCAACACCATATTACCAAATTTAATTTATTCAATTCATATTCATTCACAAGATACAGCAAAATTCATAAATTACAATAAATGTTCAAATATAACATTATGCAAATAATTCAATAAATAACTCAAGAATCATAAATTTATCATAATTTAATTTTTGGATACATTACAATCACAAAATATTATAAATTCATTTCAGATTTTATTTTCAAAATTCACTTCATAAATCATAATTTAAAATAATTTCTTATTCACATACAAAATATTCAACCACTCACCTCACAAGGTCTCTTATCTCTCACAACCGTTGGATGCACAAGTCAACTCAAGTTTTCACGAGTCCCCTTGCTCCTCACAAGTTCCATACCCACAAGGCTGCTTGTCACTTATAAAAGCAAGAAAATCCCTTTTGCTAGCTTTGAACCCATGACTTCAAGACATTCCAAAAATATATAATACCACCAAACTACTTAATACCTTATAGATTATATAGAAAATCAAATAAAAATTTCAACCATCGGTAATTATATGAGACAATAAATTGAAAATTTTAAATATCAAAATTTTTGTTATTACATCCAAAATTCAGAGTCGATTACAATTGTTCTCCCAATATTTTTAAAAAAAAATTAAAATTTAAATAAAAATTTTCTAACATTAAATTTTTGATATTACAAAAATCATTGGGCGGGGAGCAAACGTCCCTGAAATTTTTAGAAGATGTTCCATAAATGAGGTTTGAAAGCCACATAAAATATTGGAAGTTTGAAAAATGCTAGTATAATCATTTAAAATGTTGTTTATTTACTGACAATTATAATTTTTTGCCCCCGTGTCCCCCTTCCCCCCCCCCCCCCCCGCCCTCCCACATTTTATACTCCCCCAAGCTTTGGCCAAGGTATTGAGTCAACATATGCATATTTACAAGCTACTTTCTGTGTCATTTTCCTATTGGGGGACATTTTCACCTCACATTCACATCAACACGAGGAACATAAATGTTTGCTCATTGTATTTCACCTAGCAATGACTAGCGAATATGATGCAATCAAGCACTCATAAGCCCCACAAAAACCAAAATTTCTACTCACGATACCGAGCCAAACTTCTAGTCACACTTACATCTCATCCAACTCAACATGTAGGACTGGAAAAGTATTTGGCTGGTCCATGATGGCACAGTGCAGTAATAGCATGCTACATCAAATGTATACAGATGTACATCCGATCTTATTGATAGCAACCTGTTCCAAGAGATCACTTAGCTTGTGCTCCGATGATAAGGCCCCACGTTATAGTGAACTATTATCCCACACTCTGCCTTTTCCCTTGCATTATGAATCAACACTGCCTTGACTTGACAGCATTATTTCGATCCATAATCCCACTTAAGGCCAAAAATCCACGAGGCGATGCTTATAGATCGGAGGAATAATGAGTTTTTTATGAGTACCTGCAAGACTTTTTGTCAGAAAGCCAACTTCAGTCATGAGTACTTACAAGACTATTTTACTTAAGTCATACCATTCCTTCGGCCCATACTCCCAACTTTGAACTAAAACAATGAAAGCATGCATAGATGTATAGAGAATCCTATCATGGGACCAAAATAGAGAAACCATGCGTGCCACCCAGAAATTTTTTTTTTTTTTTTCGGTGGTGAACCCAGAAATTTGAAGAATAGTTAATAAAATAAGTTCACCAAATTAATTTTTCTAAGAAGTTATAATGAAGAGTTGGAAACAACGAGTTTGCCGTTTTTCTTCCTCATCCATTATAAATAAGACCTCAATCCCTTTTGGCAGGTATCTTTATGAAAGCAATGTCACCTACATACTTGCTAGTTTTCACTCTTGGGGTGGTGGTGGCACTAACCCCAACCTCTCTCGCAAACTGCGATGAGTCTAACCCTGCACACAAGCAACATGCAAAGGTGGAGAATCCTTGACCGATAGGAAAACTGCCACCTAAATTAGAGAAGTTGTCACACAAAGTGGAGAAGCCAGAAACAAAGGTGGAAAAGCCACCATCGAAGGTTGAGGAGACTCCAGCAAAGGTAGAGAAGCTCCCACCCAAGGTAGAGAAACCATCTCCAAAGGTAGAGAAGCCACCACCTTGGGTGGAGAAGCCCGCACCAAGGGTAGAGACGCCACTAAGAAAGGTTGAGAAGCCATCACCTAAGGGGGAGAAGCACCCACCAAAGGCAGAGAAGTCTCCTGAAAAGGTGGAAAAGCCATCAGTGAAAACACAGAAGCCGCGCCCTAAAGTGGAGAAGCCAGCCACCCCAAAGGTAGAGGAGAAACCACAAATAAAGTTTGAGAAGCCATCACCTAATGGGGAGAACCACCCACCGAAGGTAGAGAAGTCTCCTGAAAAGGTGGAAAAGCCATCGGTAAACACACAAAAGCTGCACCTTAAAGTGGAGAAGCCCCCACTTAAGGTGGAGAAGCGGGCCACGCCAAAGGTAGAGGAGAAACCATCAAGAAAGGTCGGGAAGCCATCACCTAAAGGGGAGAAGCACCCACCAGAGGTAGAGAAGTCTCCTGAAAGAGTGGAAAAGCCATCAGCAAAGACAGAGAAGGCACTTCCTAAAGTAGAGAAGCCATCAGCTAAGGTGGAGAAACCACCATCAAAAGTAGAGAAGCCACCAGTTAAGCCTGAGAAAACATCACCACGTTTCTTTCTTCCCACTTCTAATCAGCATCCTGGCAAGGAACCAATCCAAGTTGCATCATAAAGAACCATTCCCTCCCTTTCAGAAGCCAATGGTTTCCTTTTGAATTCTAAATCCTATCATAAGCTTTAACATCTTCGTCTGGGTTTATAAGAAGTCCGAATAAACTCTTACCTCGTGTGCCCACATATTTGTGCCTTCGTTTGTATAGTGTGTTCTATATTGCTGCATTGCCCCTACTAGCGAGAACTATTATAAAACTTGTGTATTACATATGTCCTGTTGATCTCCTGAACTTGTCATTGCAACTTTGCATAGATGTTCATTTTCTTGTATGAAGGGAGGGCAAATGTTGTTGACTCACGCATCAAGATGGTCTAGTATCAGCTCTCTTTTCCCTATGATATACATAGACCTCATTATTTTGGATTACAACATCAACCACTGAACGAAGGTTCCTGCAGACTATTTCCACTGCTACAGACATAATTAACAATAAAGAAAAAAAGAAGAAAAGAAATTAAAGGGACAAAAGTTGGTATAACAGGAAGTTAAATACAGTAAAATAATGGTCAACAAAATTATCTTGAGCCATCTCTAATTTACTGGCTATAACACAAAATGACAAATATCTCAAAATATATCAAACACTTGCATAGATACCATTAGATCATCAAGTTCCAATAAGTTATATGCTGTTATAGCATACTCATCACTTTGTAAAGCTTCAAAGATCTATCAACAGATGACATCTTAAATGCAGCTTACTCCAGCTCGCATTTAGAAGGTCCTGAGGCTCAATTCAGAAGTCTTACTGGAGCTGGTTAGGTAGGTTCTAAAGGTGGCCAAATAGAACATATTCAAAAGAAGTCTGTCCTAACGAACTATTGCACCATGTTTTTCCATATAAATCATGCATTACCGGCGTGACCATGCCTTACTACATTTTGCTAGATTAATCAAGCACATTTACACAATGACTATCATGCTTATAACAAATTTTAATAATAAAAAAAACACTAAGAAAGACAAAGAAGATTTTGTGAAACCCAGCAATATCATGCTGCTATGTTGATTTTGAGACAGAAGGCTTAGTTCAAACTAAGTCGCTAAATTTCCAAACTCTCGTCCTCAATATGAAACTTAGAAAAGAAAGAAGAGAGAATATATTACTGTTATCTGCCTAAGATAAGTTTTTCTGTTACTTCAGATACATTCGCATGATCAACAAACAAGCATGTGTAGAGATCTTCATTAATTAGTACACAGATCAGACAAGAACAAAGAAATTTCATGAAATGAATAAAGGCTGGTTCAAGTCAAAAGAAATCCACATCATAATATATCACATGTTTGGCAATGAAATAATCAAAATACATGTTCAGGGACAATTTCAACCTGTTCTGAACCACTTTCCATCCAGAAAGTCTAAGTCCACCTTCAATTGTGCACAGCTGTCACTCAAAAGAATAAATCCAACCAAAGAAACTTCTCTAAAACAGTCAACAGATTCATGTCTGACAACAAGCATTTATCTAAACTCATGAAGTTTTTCCCGGCAAAATATGCAGCTATATTAAAGAAATATTTGTTGATCAAAGATAAATCAGAGTTCACTAATGGAGGGCTTCAAGTTGAGCCCTCCATCTCACGTCAATTGTAATAATTGCAAGTCTATTCACCAAAAAACAACCAGCAATAAGTTGACTGACCTATTTAATTGCATAAACAAATAATCTAAGAAGTGAACAATAGATATAGAGAACTTCTAAAGATGCCAAAAGGCCATTGTCCTGTTTCATATCTGGTTTCTCAATAAACAAAAACAATAGGACTCTGTTACTACAAGGAGGACGGATTTCATGTTAAGGTGCAGACAGTAAATATCAGAAAGATGAAAGCAAAAAACCTTTGAACAACCACCAACTAGGAACTCAAAGAGAAGTTTCTCATATATCAGTCATATACTGCAAGTTTCTGGTAAAGTTCACCAGAGATAGCAGACTTCATTGTGTCAATTGGATTCAGCACCCCGTCTTTCTCCAAGAACAAAGTCAGCAGGTTCTTTGAAAACCCACTAAGTAGTGCCACCCCACTCTGATCAGAAGGTACAGGAGTTGACTTCGAGTCCCTTAAATTCCAAAACACAATTTGTGGAACCTTATTGTAACCATCTTCCTTAAATTTCCTACATATAATTTGATAATCAGTCTCCCACTTCTTACAAAATTTCTTATGCCTTTTTGCTGAAAGAGCTTCATAATCCAGATTCTCATCTCCACCTCCATCTTCATCATCATCATCATCATCTCGATAACAATAAGCACCTGCAGCAGCATCAAACTCCATATCACTAAACACAAATATGGTCTTAATCATTTGCTCCTCGGACAACCTTCCAGCCACAGCAACATCCAAAATCCGATCAAAAACCTTCTGAAAATCTGTATTCCCTCCCCAATCCATCTCTCTCACAAACTTTGTCTTCGAAAGCAGAGTATCCCCTTCAATCATATGAATCTCTGGGCTCTCATGAAATGTTATAACTCTACCCTTCCAAGGCTCTTTGCTGAGCTCTGAAACTAACAATCCTAATGCCACGCACACTTCCATAGGTGTCCCATTCATACTTCCGGACACATCACACACTGCAATGCAGTCCCTTAAAGACCCCTTTTCCTTCATATGATCAACCATTCTCTTCCATTGTAGCTCCGCAACTTGACCCCCATCACTGTCATTCAAAGACGCAATGATCTCATGGGGCAACAGAGCTCCAGCCGCAATCTTAGCTTCTCCCTTCTCCACCTTTCCCAAATACTGCTTAAACCTCTTTGTATCGTGATTCAAGAAATGGGTCTTGTAATTCTTCATCGCCACTGATGCTACACGATCATATGGTAGCAAATTCCACTCATTTGCACTCATATACACCTCTGGCAATTGCATTGCCTTATGAAGGGGAACAAGTACTTCTTTTCTCAACTTATCCCTAATTTTTAAGACATACTCTCTCTCTACCAATCCTTCATACTCTTTAGAATTTCTAGGAAAGAGAATTCTTGAATGGTTTCACAGATTAGAGTCGCCTTATCGTAAGACGAATCTACCGATGGACACCATTTCGAAGCCAAACTAATTTTCCCAATCTCTCCTTTGTTCAATTTTTCGACATCAGACTTCAACAACACCGCAAAAACCTCGGCAATCTTATCATGCAGAAACCTATAATTCGGATCAGAAGTATACTTCTCGAAAACCCTTTTTGATTTTGTAAGCTCCTTCTCCTTCCTCAAAACCCTAGCCTCCTCTTTATCTTTTTTCCCTTTCTCCAAATTCTCACTCACTCTCTCCCCCCTTCCTTTCTCTCGCCTATAATCACCTCTCTCTCTCTTCTTTTTGTCTCTCACTTCTTTGATTTCTTTGAAAAACGCAGCCCTAGCTTTCCCCTTTCTACGATTCTTACCCTTTATCAATTCCTTCGCCTTCGTTCTCACATCAGAACCTTCTAGAATTCGATACAGAATCTCAAGTAAATCCTTGAAGTAACCGAATTCAGCAAGAACACCAGCATTAAGGGCTAAGGTTTTCGGATGGTTATTGAAAAGCCAAAGAGAGGCTGTATAGAAACCCTCCTTGTCCGATTTACCTGTTCCTCTGACTCCTCTGAGATTCGCCACGAGCTTGAGAGTCGTCAACGGATTGTATCTCCACGAACTCTCTAAATACTCGATCAGCTTCGATTCCGGCGTCGAAGGAACGACATGGAAGAAGAAATCCAGGTTAGGGTTTCCGGTTTCCAGGTACGTGATGGCGCCGTTTTCGGTGAATCCCATAGCCGGATCTTTGAGAGAGAGAGAATTCATCTCACCGTCGATTCCAGTGATTTCTCCGCCGTGGACGGCGGAAAGAGAGAGGGGATCTCCGAGAAGGTGAGAAGTGAGAGGCATCGCGATTGCGGACATTGCGATTTCGAATTGTGTTTTTGGAAATGAAATTAGACAAGGGGAGCGACGGAGGGAGAGGGATATAAATAGTAGTGAACTTTACGTGCAGGCGAAGGACCGAGGAATTGTTCTCTGTGACGCGGATGCTTTTTTGGTATCGAAATAGCAATACCAGGGTGACACGTGGAGGTGAGAGATGAGGTGTTTGATGTGTGTTTAATAGATAAATTAGCATGAGGGAACACTGCGCGTTGCGTTGTGTTGTGTTTGTTGTAAAAAAAATAATAAAAAATAATTATAATTTATTAAATTTTTAATATTAACATAATTAAAAAAATATATTAAGCTTTTAATTAAAATTTTTAATATTAACATAATTAAAAAATATATATTAAGCTTTTAATTATAAAAAATTTTAAATTTTAAATTTTAAATCTAAATTTAAATTTAAATTTTAAAATAATATGATAAATAAACAACATTTCAAAAATTGAAAAAAAAAACTTAAAATTTATAAAAATTAAAAAAAAAAAACTCTAAGAATATGTTGTTGAATTGTGAAGCATGTAAATGAGGGGAAGTGAGGAAAATAAAAAAAAAATATTATTTTTTAAAGAGTTATAGAATTGAGTGTGTATTTTTTTAAGTCATCAAAATATAAAAAAGAAACATATAATTTTATAATAATAAAAAGAAACGTTGATTTTAAAATAAGGAAAAAAGAAATATTGATTTTTAAGAAAAAAAATCAATCTAAAATTATAATATTTAATAAATTAATTATGAAAAACTCATAAATATCTATATTTAATTTAAAATTAATTCTAAAATTTAAATATTTATATAATACAAATAATAATTTGAAATATCAAATATTTTAATATTAATATTTATATATTTGATATTTAAAAAAAATAAATTGTAATGCAAAATATTAAAATATTAAAATATTAAAAAAATAAATTAAAACTATATTCAATAATTTAATTTAAGTAAAATTATAAATATTAATATTTAATTTCAAAATCTAGAAGAAAAAAATATTTAAATACTTAAATATGTATTTAATATTAAATATATTAAATTAGAATGATAAAAATATTTATATAATATTAATATTTGTGCAATATTTAAAAATAATTTAAGAAAATTTATAAATATTAAAATTAATTAAAAATTTTATTATAACAAAAACAATTAAATATTTAATTTAAATACTTAAATATTTATTCAATTATAAATATATTAAATTAAATGCTAAAAAATATGTATATAATGTTAATATGTTAAAAGGTAAGGAATATGATTACGGGCTTATCTGGTCACGTAATTTGACGACCACACGTGATCGCACACCCCCTTTTAAGAATTTATTTAGATATATAAATATATAGAGAAAAAATACAATTTAAGTCCTAAAATAGAAAATGGGATAAAAAAGAGTAAAAAAAAGTGAAAAAATGAAGAATTTGGTCAAAAAATAAGACTTGGATTAAAAAAAACTTGGATTGTCAAAAAAAAAAAACAAAACAAACAAAACAAAAAACAAAATTAATAAAAAAAGTGGACGAAAAAAAAAGAAGAGAGAGTAGGGACACGTGAATGGTCATTACTCACGTGATTTCACAAGAATCTTTTAAGTTTACATATAGAAAAATTAAATTACTAAAAAATATTTATATAATTTTAATATTTAAAAAAACAAGGAGCATGATCACGAACTTGTAAGCGGTCACGTGACTTGATAACCACACGTGACCGCACAAACCCTTTTTGAGAATTTACTTAAATATATCGGAATCTTAAAATAAAAAAAGGAGACAAAAACAAATGGGAAAAAAAGTGAAAAAAAAAAGGGAAGTACTCGGTCAAAAATATAACTTGATGGAAAAAAAGACCCAAATTGTTAAAAAAAAAAAAAAAAACAAACAAAACAAAACAAAACAAAACCAATGAAAAAAAGGTGGACAAAAAAAAGAGAGAGAGAGCGGGGTCTTATGAGTTATAGAAAAAAGTGAAATTGAAGTTCTAAAAATAAAAAAAGAAAAATGAGACAAAAACGAATAGAAAAAAAAAAGTAGAAAACAAAAAGAAGAACTTCGTATTAAAAAAAATGAAGATGAAAAAAGTTTGTCAAAAAATAAAACTTGGATGAGAAAAAAAAGACTCGGATTAAAAAAAGAAAAACGAAATCGATAGAAAAAAAAAGTAGACGGAAAAAAAAAAGAGAAAGAGAATGTGGTCCAAAAAAAGTATAAATGGACTTTAAAAATAAAAAAGAAAACAAAAACGAATTATAAAAAAGTGGAAAACAAAAAAAACAATTTCATAAAAAAGAAAAAAAAAAAAACTTAAATGAAAAAAGAGACCCGAATTGTAAAAAAATATGAAATCAATGAAAAAAATGGACGAAAAAAAAAAGAGAGAAAGAAGCGAATCAATGAAAAAAAAAAGCTGAAAAAAAAGAGAGAGATAGTGGGTCACGTGAGTGGTCGTCACTCGCGTGACCCTGTGAGTGGTAATTATTTGCGTGACCCTGAGAAGCCCCTTTTAAGGGGATATATAGATAAATGGAAATAGAAGAATTTTCCAATCTTCTATAAAACGATCAATAGATTAACGTTTGACAGCAAGCATTTATCTAAACTCATGATGTATTTCCTAGAAAAATATGCAGCTATGTTAAATAATGGAGGATAAATCAGAGTTCAACAATGGAGAGCTACAGCTCGAGCCCTCCAACAACAAGTCTTGGTCGCAACCAATGGGACCACAACAAAGGTATTCTCGTCTCTCGTCAATTGTAAGTCACCACACCAAAACAATAACCAGCAATGAGGGGTCTTTTTTGTGTTAGATTTGAATTTGAGATTTTCATACCAGAAACGCTAAATCTTCCTCTTACAGACCAACCAGCAATGAGTTGACTAACCTATTTAATTGCCTAAAAAAAAATAACCTAGGAAGTGAACACTAGATATAGAGAACTTCTAAAGATGCCAAAAGGCCTTAATGAACGGATTTCATGTCCGGTTTCTTAAAAGTAGCTGTAAGAGTTCTGCTGATAAGATAAGTTACAGTAAGAATATATTCACCCCAAAATGTTAAAGATAAATTAGTTTGGAATCGCAAGGCTCGTGCAACATTTAATAAATGACGGTGTTTACGATCAACAACCTCATTTTGTTGGGGTGTATAAACAAAACTATGTTGATGAAAGACACCAAGAGATTTAAAAAATTCATTGATATCATGATTAAAAAATTCAAGTACATTGTCACTACGCACTTGATGAATGGAGGTATCAAATTGTGCTTTACCCATATACGTTATTTCTTTTCTATGGTTAAAACACAATATTAAGACTAAATTTTACAAGTCGAAAACCTGCTCTGATACCATGATAAGGTTTGATTTAAAGGGAAATGAATTTTCCATCGATTACATTATTTGATATATATGTATATATACAAAATTAATATACATATTTATGGAATACAAAAGAATTAATAAAGTAATAGAAAGGAAAAGAAAATCAGCTAAAATGGGAAAGTCAATTAGACAACTAAAAGACAACCAAAAGGGAAAGAAGACATATTAGATCAAATCTTAATCCTATAATCAAGCTCTTCATTGATATTGTTTTCTTAAGTCTCTTAATAACCTGGCTATTTTAATGTTTCAGCAACCTTTAATGTTCAAGATTTTTCTCAATTTGTTGAAAATGAAGATGAAGATTTGATGGCAAAATTTTTCCAACAAAGGAAGAATGATGCATTTCTGGAATATTGTATAGCATTCATCAATTACTATGTGCCATGAATCACCTTGATTACATAGAAAAATTTGCTTTTTCTTGGTGTAACGGTGTTTGGAGTGAGGTTTTTACTAATTCGATCTGAATGTTGTCGAATTTAATTTAAGGAGAACTCCCCCAACGTAATCTTTTCATTCTTAAATTTTAAATTTGAAATTTGATTAAGAGATTTAACATTATTAATTCACTGAACCGATTATTTGTTGGTATTTTGTATAAGTTAGGTACTTAAATTTTGAAAAGTCTGAATTTACTAGAGAAAAAATGTTTATTTATACTTCACATTTGTCCCTTTTGAGGAGAGCCTATTATTAAATGATATTGAAAGTTTTCTCTTACATTTCTATCGTATTCCATCCGATTGTAGTATCACTTAGTGGATTCTAAGTGTGATGAGCCTATTTAAGCCTCAGTATCATTGTTTGATTGGTGGAATTTCTATATCCAAACTTGGTGAGTTCATTCTTCCTTCTTTTCTTCCCCCTGTTAATCCTTGTTCTAAAGTGTTTGCACAAATCTGTTCATTACCTTGCTCAATTCTCCCCTCACAAATCACATCAGGTTCAAAGATCCAGAGGTCGTGAGAAAGAGACCGCATCAACCTTGGAGGAATTTGTTGATATTCAAGTTAATAGGAAGTTACATGTTCCAATCAATTTGAGAGACAAAGAATAGACGGAGGGGATGCTGTGTGTAAGACCTTGGATCATAGCAGGTTCAAGCCCCCACAAGCTTCGCTTCCTCCTTTGCCTGTATGGATTCATTTTCCTGAACTCCCCTCTTGAATTTTTGAATGAGGAACTTCTATTATTTATTAGGAAACAATTGGGCAAGGTGTACAGAAGAGACTCTCCTTGCATAACTAAGAGTCAGGTATGCAAAAGCATGTTCAAAGATTATCATTTTTAAGCCCTTGGCCTCGGGGATTTGGATTGGTAGAGTTTCGCAATTGATTATTTGCATAAAATGTAGACGACAGATTTTGTATATTTTTAAAAATTTGAATCATTTTTTCATAGATATTAAAAAGTTAAAAATTAATCCGGCAAAACAAGTTTAGTAAATTAATATTTGTGAAATCTTATACTTTCATATTTTTCTTATTTTAATTAAAAATATTATAAAGATATTAACTCAAAATAAATATAAGTCGATGGCATCCATATCTCTCTCCACTTTCTGTGCCAAGGAAGGACTTGTTTGCAAAGTCCAGAAATATTATTCTTTACAATACACATTTTCCGTGCGAATCGGGCACGACGCCTAACTCGCCGCATGCTTTTTTCTTGTCATTCTCGAGACAGCGGCACGTATGAGGCATCAGCGCTGTTATGCAGGTCGCACTTCTGAGTTGCAAAACAGTGCACCGTAGAGCACCTTCCCAATCAATCTCCCACAGACCCTCCGCCGGCCCCATCAAAAATACAACCAGCACCAGCACCAACACCACTCCCATTCCTCTGCTGCTCATCATTCTCATCCTTTTCTTTTTCTT
This sequence comes from Dillenia turbinata, assembly GCA_037126225.1. NCBI lineage: Eukaryota > Viridiplantae > Streptophyta > Magnoliopsida > Dilleniales > Dilleniaceae > Dillenia > Dillenia turbinata. The sequence goes on from JBAMMX010000012.1 coordinate 5,996,055, forward strand.
TTTCTTCCTTTCTTTATTTATTTCTAATATAATTTAATAATCATAATATAATTCCCCAAATGCTTTTCCTATTTATATTTTGGCTTTGTAGCAGGAATTTTAACCCCCCCTTTCGGCTTTAATTATAGTCATTAATTTTCTATTTCCACATTATAGGTTCTAATCTATTTAACAATAAAAATAAAAAATTTAACTTTAAAATTTAAGTTTTATATTTTGAAACTGGATTAATTAACTTATTAAATTTATAAAAATACATAACGTCAATTAAGGTGTGCGATTTTTTAGAATAACGAATAGAGTTACAGAATTTACAATTAATACAATAAATAATTATTTTTATTGTCGATCCTATTTATAAAAATAAATATAATGAAATAATTTGAAAAAATAAATCACACCTGGGGCCAAGAGTTTTTGAGATTAATTTTCATAAGTAGAGTTGATAAAGTTTGTAAGAGATGGAAACGTCTTCATGTGTCTACTAATAGCTCCATCAAAAATAGAACATTTTGCGGATATTCTATCTTGAAGTATTTATTAAAATAAAAGGAAAAGAGCTCAATAATTCTTTTTTTTTTTGTGTGTAAGAGTTCAAGAACCCTAGATAAAGATCATACGAAAGGACAATTAATGAGTTTAAATTCATTTTACTTTCCTTTGTTATCTTTTCAAATGATGTCCTATTCTTTGTGGTTGCTTAGCATGGAAGCACATGTATTATTTGGGCCATACAAATCAACTCTAGGTGTAACAGTAGACGTTAGACTCTCAATTTAGATCTTGAATTCGAATCTTAAAAATAGAAAGATAGTTATTGGGAGAGATAATCTCTTAATGGATCTTATAGTGCTCGATTGAATTAGTTAGATTAAATTCAGATATCGATAAGTGTGGTGATTATCCATTCGTATTAAAAAAAAAAAATGTATTATATGGGCCGTGCTGGAAGTAGAGGCATCGTTTGAGCTATATCTTGCGGGCACGGCCCATGATGTGTTTGCACCCTTAATATGCTCATGGCTTAGTGATGCCAAGCCTTGGTGGCGTGATAGGCCTATACCCAAGGAAGGCCCATAGACCCAACATGAATGAACTTGCGCATTGGCGGGCGGTGTCACCCCATGTCAGGCCCACACTTCTTTTAAAAATATATATTATTAATTTTTCCAGATTAATAATACTGAGTGAAAATTTGTCGAGGAAAACTGATTTCAGTCGATTAAAATCGAAGATGTATTTCCCATGTCTCTCTTACAGATGGGTATATCATCCATAATTTTGAAAATTTAAATGTCATCATTATTTATGACTTTGAAAAGTTGATCATTTTTTTTTTTTTTCACAAGAGCACCGGTGTTTGAAAAGCAAAGGATCTCAACCGCTTGGATGGAAGTCGCGCGGGCCAACTTCCTAGCATATATCCATTTTCTCTTCCCTTAAAAAATACGAGATGACACTGTTCTTCTCTGTTCACCAGAATGCCTGGCCTAAGGTTGGGAGTTGCAAAATTTATAGCAAGCTCCTTTTGAGTTTCTTCTTAAAGGATCAACGAAGGCCATATTGCCAGTTCTAGGACCGAACATGACACATTGGACATACATGGGGACCAGCTACATCAACCATGACAAGTGAATTGGGTCACTTGTTAACATCCGGAAAACAGAACAAGATTCGGGAGAAACTTTTATCACACAATTAGGCCACAAAATTCTAAAATGAAATAAGGTTTCTGAAGTACCTGCATGCCGATGCATTGATAGCCCAGGAAGCCTTATTTTTCTGCATGTTTTGTATTTCACAGTGAGGTCGGAATGAGGTGTGCTTTCACAGGTGGCTCTGGATTCATCAGATGGCAGTCATGGTGTCCTTTCACAGGTTCACCAGAGTTTTGACTTGAAGGATCCAACCAATCCCAAATTTTAAATAAGCTTCCAAGAATCAAGCATAGGGCTTCATACGTCTTAAGTCCGTGTTGCATTTGCATAGCTTTCAAGGATGGGCAAGATCATGAGAGTGCAGCCACAAGAGCACCCATTTTCCATTAATAATTTTCATAATAGGGCAGATGAATTTTCAACTAGTTTCCAACTTTCTTGGTAATAATCTAGGAACTCAATTGGACCAGGTTTCCTTTTAGATAAGCAGGCATAACTTAATTCATTTTATAAGACAGAAAATATGAATAAACCTCCATTAAAGTGACCTTGACGCATTATACATTCATGAACCAGAAACCTCAACAATGACTAGGCAATTGAGTGACTTGCTACCCCACTGAAAACAGAAGTTGTTTCACAAGTAAAAATTGTCCACAGTTCCTAATATATTGTTATTTACTACTCAGAATTGCCATCCGCAGGAGTTTAGGTTTTCCAATGGCACACATTCGGAAAATGGAGATGGACAGTTTCAGTTGAGGTGCATGTGCATATACAAGAGCAAATGCATTTGCAAAGAAAAAAAGAAAGAGAAACAAAAACAAGTAACTAGAGAACCTACAAATGTAGACACAGGAAGGCCGCCAAAGTGTTAGATGTTCACACCTCTCTTTTCAACAAAAGAGGAAGGGAGGGACACTATGAAGCAATCTTTCCAAGTTTTCAGCTAACAAGGCCCCAAAATGGAATAAAAAAATATAAAATGAGGACCCCACAAAATGGAAGAAAGTTTCCAAAGCCTAATAAAGCTAGATTCCAGACTATTTAGGACACGTGTCTTGCCTAGAGAGGCCCTAAATGGCTATAAAAGCCACTCAATTGTTCGATTTTAGAAACATCAGCTCTTCAGTACAGACTACTGGAGATATGTCTTCTTCATACATTCTTGCTCTTTTCCTTGGAGTAGCGGTCCTCACCACTCCTTCTCTTGCTGATTACAACAAGCCTCCATCCTCATATGAGCACAAACCACCCAAGTCCAATCTCAAGCCTCCACCAGTAGTGGCAGAGCCACCGGTGGAGCACAAGCCACCAAAACCTGTTTACAATGCTCCTCCCATGGAGAAGCCACCTCCAAAACACAAATTACCACCAACCCCAATTGGCAAACCGCCTAAAGGAGAGAAACTACCACCGGAACACAAGCCACCAACTGATCTCCCTCCCAAGGGAGGAAAACCACCATCAATGCACAATGCTCCTCCACCTTATAGTCACCACCCTGGACACCGTCTAGCAGAGGATGCTAAAGACTTGCACAAACGCCCTACTGAGGTAGTTAAACCACCTAAAGGAGAGAAACTACAACCAGAGCACAAGCCACCTACTGATCTTCCTCCCAAGGGAATGAAACCGCCACCATTGCACAATGCTTCTCCACCTTTTGGTCACCACCCTGGACATCGTCTAGCAGAGAAAGTTGAAGACATGCAGAAACAACCGACCCCGGTAGATAAACCATTGAAAGGAGAGAAACCACAACCAGGGCACAAACCACCAACCACCATCGGTGAACCTCCTAAGGCAGAAAAACCACCTCTAGAACACAAGCCACCAACTGATCTCCCTCCCAAGGGAACAAAGCCACCACAAATGCATGATGCCCCTCCACCTTCTGGTACTCATCCTGGGCACCGTCTGGCAGAAAATGTAGAAGACATGCACAAACCATCAAAGCCAGTAAACAAACCACCGGAAGGAGAGAAACCACTGCCAGAGAACAAGCCACCAACCACAATTGGTAAACCTCACAAAGTAGAGAAACCACCACAAGAGCTCAAGCCACCAACTGATCTTCCTCCTAAGGGAATTAAACCAACACCGATGCACAAGGCTCCTTCTCCCTATGGTCATCACCCTGGACACAGACTGGCAGAGAGTGTTGAAGACATGCATAAGATGCCTCCGAGGAAGATGATGAAGCCACCTACTACTCCATCTAAGAATGCACCCTTTCCGCCTCAGAAGCCGCTCCACAAGCCTCTGACTCCTCCCACGCATGCCAACTGAGTGGCAAGTTTATGATGTAGCTTTAGACAGGGTTTTTAGTCCCAGATACTAAACGCTCATGTCGATCTGCACTATTATTGCCTATGAGTTGCTTTTTTTTCTCTTTAAACTTTAGTTTCTTGTTGATCAGTCACTTTTGCTAGATGATAGGCTATGTTGCAACGTGCTGTTATCTCAGGCTATTATGGGCCTGCATGAAGTTGTTCTATCCGTTGCTATTTGATATATCTCTTACTTTTAAAAGCCTATCTTATATTTTGTTCTCCTTCAATTCGATAAACCTGATATCATATTTTTACCATGTTAAGAATCACTTGGAGAGCAAGCAAAAGCAGAAAATAAATTCTGACTCTCACTGCGAAACTACCATCTGTAGGTGCAATTCTTATCATGTCCAAATGGTGTTCAGTATCACACCGCAGTCTCATAAGAACATTATAGCTATTAGGATGGAAACACCATGCTTGTTGTTAATATGCATAGATTTAGGCATATAATTAGCCTTCAATTATGTATTTTAGGTTATTACCCATTATTCTCTATTATTCTCTTTACTATTGTAAATAGGTTGACCTCTTGATTCTCTTTCCTATTTTTACTAGATTGACGTGTATATATGTAAGTCATATTCTCTTGTACAAAGCAATTACAAGTAATACAATTAGTATTTCGCTTACACTTGTTATGACACAAATTTTGAATGTTCTTGCTTTTCTGTTTTTATCTTCATAAAACCGCGCAGAAAAAATGCCTATTAGCATGTATCTTTTGCCTACCCTAGACGCACTAAACAACATGATAAATGCCAAGTACTTTCCAAAGAAAACAGAACAAATATTCCAGCATGGTTCAACACTCCAGAGATGGGATATAGCTGCATGTCTCACCATGTGAATGCAGGGATAGGCAATCTAAATGCATGAAATGGCAGTACGACTGAGTCTCTTAATATTGAAATGTGCTCTTTAATATATAGAAGAAAAACAGGTCACGATAGCAACCAACAAAGTATTTTGAATTTAAATGAAGCAGAAGATAAGGATGATGAATTTCAGAGGTTAAACAGATGCAAGATACAAGGATTGTTGGAAGACTTAGCTCTGTGATGTCTAATGAACAATTTCTGCAACTGTTGAAAAGCAAGAAACCTGACTCACTAGGTGACTTCCATTTCGTTTTGTAACCATTTTACAGGGTTGTTACTACCTCCTTCGCACATCCGCTGTGTCTAACTGACGCTAGAAAGCCTGCACTGCCCCTCCAAGTGATAAGCCCTTTGTTGATCAGAATCTGACAAGCAACGCTTGGAATTCATTAACCACGAAGACCTAATATCTACAGAATTCTACAACAAGAACAAGAAATATCAAGATACAAAATTTGAACCATATTTCCATGAACATACCATGACAATCCAGGCATCAGTATACAGTAAACAAAGCTATGGACTTTACATTTATGGGACAGCTGATACTGGTAGATAAGTTGTTAAAACATGCAGTGTAGATAAAGAGGACATCCAGTATAATCATTAGCATCTTCTCTTATCTATGACAAAAAACAATGAAAGAAACAGTAACACTGCACTTGTTTTGTCTTGAAACAGTATATTATGTATTTCTGTTTTTCTTTTGCTTCAGTTTTTTCTCAATTGTCAATATTCCGAAAAATGTATTCAGTTAGCAAGAGATCAAGACTTCCAATAATATATTTCAAGACTTAAGTTTTGTCCTTCAATGCTTAAAGTAGTTCCATTTTTATTTTTTTCCTCATCTCTTCAATGTTTAGTGTGATTACAAAATTGTACACTTTCCCATAGATTTCTCCTCTGTTGCAAGGGTCTTAAGTCTTTCATGCTTTTTCAAGTTATCTTGGGAATGGCTGAGGAATCTCCTGCTTAAAATGGTTCATTGTCTAATTCTCTCAATAAATGTCTAATGGGCGAATGTGACATTCTTCCTGTTGTATATGGAGGCATCATACATACATACGTATAATATTTAATATATAAGCTTCTTTCAAATGCTGTGACTTTAGTGCACGATTCTAGCCTCTCTGTCTCTCTCTCTCTCTCTCGTAACAGTATAAAGGACAGAAAAATTTCATATTCGTGATCCATTGTGTTTTAGGGTGTTCATAACATAAGCAATATGCCAAGCACTAAAACAACTAAAATTGAAACTTAAATGAGCCATCAAATTATTAGACATAGAGTGAACATAAACCACAGTTCACCGCGTAAGGCAATAGATTGTAGGGTCACCTTTCCTGATGGGATTAGTAATCTATGTGGCACTCGATCACATATAAAGCAAGGTGGACAATTGTTAAATCAAAATAATTTTATTAATTTTTACATGTTAAATAAATATCGACCCCATTCAATTTAAGATATTACTCCCATTCAACCAAGATATATAAGATATATGTCATTTTGTTCCATAAAAATATTTTGTCTCTATTACCTTTAGATCGTGAATCCGCCAACACACGCGATGCTACAAATTTTAGTGCTATTGGTAAGGTAACTAGTCATTTTCAGTTTTACACAGCAAGTTGACTTGGGAGAGCTTTGAGTTTCAGCCCGTTTCATCAATTCAAATTTAGCAAATGCCTCAGGGGGACAGATGGGACCATCCGCCTCCAAAAGCCAAATAATCCCATCCGTCTTAGAATGGAAGGGTCGTGTTACAGCACCTCCCTAATGACTTTGCTACCCCTCCTTTTGTTTTTCTTTAAACTTTTGTTGCTTTTGTATTTCGGAAAACTATTAGATCCAAGAAAGAAGCATAGCCTTTAGAAAAGGAGGATTTTCTGTTAAAGCCATGGTCCCCATTGAACAACTTGAAATGTAAACTAACCAATTGTTCAAAAATGGTTTTCTACTTTCTTCATTACGCGTTTTGTAAAAGTAATGTTTTTTTCTATTAGAAAAAATTCTCACAGAAGGTTTTATTTGTTTGTATCTAACAATTGTCAGATAGTTGGGATCATAAAAAAGTTATATAGAAAATAATTTCCTGTCATAATTTCACTACAGACTCAAAAAAAAAAGAAAAAAAAATTGAAAATTCTCGTGATAGATAAGATTTCTCCCCATAAAGTCAGCTAGCTAATGGTGGCTTTGAGAGATCCAAAATAACTAAATTGCATGAAGTCACCAAGAAGCAAGAGATATAACAGACGTGAGCGACATACTGAACTGCTTTCTCATGTCCACACAGTTGAGGTTGAAAGGGAACCAGAGACGTCTACCATGACCTATCACTCGAAGAGATCACAGACAGAATGGAAAAGAACTAATTAGAGCTTGACTCTTATTGCCCACATAAGTCAAAAGAGCCATCTGAACATAAAATCTGATGTGGGGAAAGGGGTATATTCCTAGTTAAATCTCTGAATACAATCGGCATATATGAGACCATAAAGCATATTATCAGCTGCGACTAACTACAAAACAATGCAAGAGCAATGAGCGGCACTACTTGTTTTCAAAACTGAGGTACATTCAATCATAGCAAATAATTCTATAAGCACCGACTCAAAATCAGTACATAAATAGTCACTTACAGATTACGATCTTTGTAGTAGGAGAAAAAGTGTAAAATATTTAACCCCCTAAATTAGTAATCCATTTTTAAATGTGTTTGACAAACAATAACCATTCTACGTGCCTCTGTCACCTGAATTGAAGGGAGGGTAATGAAACAGACAAAGGCAAAATAATTATAATAATAATAAATAATATTAAACATAGAAAATTTTTTATATTTTTTCTCACAGTTGTCTCTCTCCTCTCTTTTTCTCTCTTATCAGACGGATATGAAGGCAAAAGAAGGAAAGGTCTTGGTTTCAGATATAGATTAAGACCAGCTAACGAATCTTTCTAAGACGTCAATTTCTACATAAAGCACATAAAAGTCGAAGAGCTACACAAGAACCCGTCTTCTGCAGGTGGGCATTAAATTAGAAAATAGGCCAACTTGCCAATCGGGTCATATAAAAGCATATGAAATATGGTAATATTCCTACAATCTGCAAACAAAAGTTGATTGTAAATTGCTGTAAATAAAAAAGTAAACTTTTGCAATACTCTTAGCACACTCCCGTCCATTATTTCTATGGATTCTGCATATTTATTTTCTAACCAACTTTGAGCTTCCCTGCAGTTCCTGTAAGTTTGCAAAACTAGAATGCCATACAGTTCAAAAATAAGCACTCCTATGTTGGAGACATTCAAAAGAGAGAAAAAGGATGCAGCTTCTGCTGGATTAACTTGCTTAAGTATATCGTAGTGATGCCTTTCTAGACAAAGAGGCTCATAGCTAAGCACATAACTAATTGCCACTCATCTAAACTTGAACTAGTTCAAACAAAGACACCTGATATTGCCATGCAATTTGCAGGCAAGCCTGTGCCTTAACTACCATTTGCAATTTCTCTTTGGAGGACGCGGTTTCTACTGTTGGACCTTTTCTTAAATCTATTTTCCTTGTTACAGGGGCTGGTCTTACCAGACCATGAGAAAAGACGTGGTGGGTCAAGTCTTCTTCACTCACATCTGAACTTGAGAAAACAAAAATTGAGGACTTTTGTGATCCTCAGATCTTAGATATTGAGAAGGGTAAGCATTTTAAACCTACGTACATTTTACACGGGATCTGTTGAAAAGTTTTTCATCAATCTTCAAGATAGTCCTCTGCTTCATGTGCATGTGACTCTCTCTGTTCAACAAAAGCAAAGTTGAGTACACACTCTACCAAATTATAACTATTGAAAAACTTAGTATGTTCTCATACAAGTGGAGACATAGGACAACTGCCAAGAAAATAAAGAGGCCAAAAATGATCCCTATTCGCACTTAATTTTTCAACTAAGGTGGCAACTAAGAAAAACATCCCTCGGCCAATTGTTCCATATTTTCAGCTGTGGGGCCCAAATGATCAATATAATGGAGTGGATCACTCAAGATGAAACCAGAAATTCCAAAATGGGCAGTGTTAGATCAACTATTGATGAAATAGTACTGGCCCACCACTTCAAAATTTTCTAAGCTCATGACTTGCCCAAGAAGGCCCCCAGCTGATTATAAAAGGAGGTCTAATTCATCTAGTCTTTCACCAGCAGCTCCTCCCTACTAAAAACATCATGTCCTCCGCATACCTGCTAGCCTTGTTCCTTGGAGTGGTGCTTCTCACCATTCCCTCTCATGCTGATTACAGCAAGCCTCCTTCCTCATATGAGCACGAACCACATAAACCCAATCACAAGTCTCCACCAATAGCAGAGCCACCATTGCCAATCCACAAGGCTCCTCCAGTGGAGAAGCCGCTACCAGAACATAAACCACCGACCCCCATTGAGAAACCACCCAAGGGGGAAAAGCCAAAGCCTGAACCCAAGCCACCAACTCTACCTCCCAAGGGATTCAAACCCCCATTAACACACAAAGCCCCTCCACCTTATAACCACCCCCCTGGACATCGTCTAGCAGAGAATGTAGAAGACGTTCACAAACCTATTCAAAAGCTTCCACCAAAGGCAGAGCCACCAGTGCCTATTCACAAGGCTCCTTCAAAGGAGAAACCACTACCAGAACATAAACCACCAACCCCAGCTGAGAAACCTCCAAAGGCGGAGAAGCCACAACCTGAACATAAGCCACCAACTCTACCTCCAAAGGGAATCAAAACCCCACCTGTGCACAAAGCTCCTCCGCCTTATACACACCACCCTGGACACCGACTGGCTGAGAATGTTGAAGAGGTGCACAAACCTCCAAGGAAGACAGTGAAGCCTCCTCCTGCTCCATCCAAGAAGCCACCATTTCCCGAGAAGAAGCCTCCCGTTGCCCCACACAAGCCTCTGACTCCACCTGCGCATGCCCATTGAGTGGCTTTCCTATTATCATATGTGTAGATTTGTCTCTGATAATAAGAGATGCCAACTGTTGGTCTCTCACTGATTAGTTACTGCTACTACAACATAGAGCCTCGTGCCATTAGGGAGCGTCCATGTACCTATTGAACCGTCTAGTCCTTTGCTGCCATTGGCAGTTCCACGTATATTATTGTGATTTTCTTCTATTACAACTGTGCCACTTTCCATATATATCTTTCATTCCGACGAATTGAGATGCAGTCGGCACTGCACTATAAAGTAACAAAAAGTTTTGATTCTATTTCAACAAGAAAAATGAAAATGTTGGAAGTACATAGGCAAAACACAATGACAACAAGGTACTTACTCCCATCCCTCCAAAAGCAGTAGATAATGGTGTCTGGTATGTTGGAATATGAAATATGAATGAGCCAGATTATAACTGGTCTGTCAATAGTAATACCGATTCTTGGGCCAACCTGAAGAAATTTAGCAACTAAATAATCAATATTATTCATATTTTAGTATATTATGATATGATTACAATTTAGCAAGAGACCATCTTAAGACATCACAAAATATTCACAAATGTATTGATAATATTTACATAAATATCTCTAAAGTGATCGAGAAATTGTCTCAACTTGTCTTACAAGTGTCTTAACATTGTCATAATTCTCCCTGGTGCTCCAAAAAAAAAAAAAAAAAATGGAATCACTTTACGTACCTTATGTGTTTGGTGTTAGGAATGAAATCTGAATTTAGTTAATTGCACTGTCTCCAACATGGTGATTTCTCATGTATTCATATATTCAAGTAAACTAAGAGTCATGTATTTATGTAAACAAAGAGTCATTTTGATGTTATTAAAACCCTCCTAGTACTCATTAGTTATGGAATAAGACAGCGAGTCAAAAATCAGAATATCTATCTCCTCCATTCATGTGTAAGTAATTGGTGATCCACCATCTTCCTTTTCCACACAATGTGGAATCAGAGCCCAGACAAAGGAAGCCAAAAACACAATCCCTTTCTAATATCCTCGTTTAACCAAAAACAATTACGACAATTGGGTGATTTGAATGAAAGCAGCACTGGGATCACAAGGAGTGTGGGACATCGTCAGTAAAGGATATCTAGAGATTGAGAATGAGAATTCTTTGAATCAAAATGAGAAGATAGCACTAGAGAAAGTCAGAGAGAAAGACCAGTCTGCACTTGCTCTCATTCATCAATGTTGATGAGTCTATATTTGAGAAAACTGCTGATGTATCTACCTCCAAAGATGCATGGGAAGTTCTGCATAATTCTCACAAAGGAGTAGAGAAGGTGAAAAAGATCAGACTTCAAACTCTCAGAGCAAAATTTGAGACACTCAAGAAAAATGAGTTTGAATCTATTTCAGATTGTTTTGATCATATTCCGGGAGTTGTCAACCAGATGCGAAGAGTTGGTGAGATTTTGTGAGTTGTTGAGAAAATTCTACACTCATTGGACTCCAAGTTTGAGCATATGGTGATGGCAATTGAAGAGTCCAAGGATTTGGACACTATCACGATTGATGAGCTTCGTGGTTCTCTTTGTCCCCATGAAGAGAGGTTGGATAAAAATAAGCTTGTTGTGATTGAGCAAGCTTTGCACAACAACCTCTCATTACAAAATACTTTGGACACTCGTGAAAAGAGTGCCAAACCTCATCGTGGATGTGGGAGAGGATTTTATCGAGGTCATGGATATGGCAGAAGCGACAAAAATAATGCGGGTGCATCTAGCAATGACAATAGCTAAACTTCATCTGGAGGTCGCGGTCAAGGTAGAGGAAGAGGAAGAAATAGAGGAAGAGGAAGAAGCTATGCAAAATCAAATGCAGAGTGCTTCAACTGCTCCAAATACAGACATTTCTCATAGGAATGTTGCAGCCTAGTAAACAAGCAGGCCAATCTTGCCGATTACACAGAAGATGTAGAGGAGGCAACCTTGTTGATGGCACTAAATACAGAGGGGCATTTAGACACTTGTTACTGGTATCTGGATAATTGTGCAAGCAATCATATGAGTGGTGATCGAAACAAATTCATTGAGCTGAATGATAAGGTGTCTGGTAATGTCACTTTTGGCGACTCTTTCTAAATCTCTGTCAAAGGCAAAGGTACTATTCTGATCCATTTAAAGAATGGTGGACAAAGGTTGATTTCAAATGTTTACTATATACCTCATTTATTTGCTAATATTTTGAGTCACGGCCAACACCTGGGAAATGGGTATGATATTCATGTAGTAAATTCTTCTCTTTGGCTAAGAGATGCAAATGGTAATTTGTTAGCTAAAGTTCCCATGTCAAAAAATCAAATGTTTATGCTAAATTTATAAATTGATGTGGGTAAATACTTGAAAGCATGTGTTAAAGATTTAGATTGATTTTGGCATTTTAGATTTGGTCGTCTGAACTTTGGTGGGCTAAAATTGTTAGGAGAGTAAAAGTTAGTGAATGGGTTGTCTATGATTGATCGTGTTGATAAATTTTGTGAGACATGTCTTCTTGGGAAGCATGCTAGAAAAGCTTTTCCCAAGGAACCTTCTTCAAGGCTATAAGGCCCTTAGAGCTGATTCACGGTCCAATCAACCCTACATTCTTGGATAAAAATAATTATTTTCTAATGTTTATAGATGATTATAGTCAAAAACATGAGTTTATTTCTTAAAATAAAAATCTAGTGCATTTGATATTTTCAAGAAATTTAAAATAGAAGTGGGGGAGGAAAGTGGCCACCAAATTAAATTTTTGAAAACTGATAGCGAAGATAAGTTCACTTCTCATGAGTTTAATTCTTGTTGTGAGATCCATGGTATTCGTCGTCCTTTGACAGCACCAATGATGCCACAACAAAACGGTGTTGTTGAAAAAAAATAGAACGGTTTTAAATATGGCCAAAAGCATGTTAAAGACCAAGAAAATGCCAAGGGAGTTTTGGTATGAAGCTATTTCATACATAGTATATTTTTCTAACAGAAGTCCAACTAGAAGTAATAGAGGAAGAACTCCACAAGAAGTTTAAAGTGGAAGGAAGCTGAGTGTATCTCATTTAAAGACTTTCGCATAACTTGTATATGCTCAAGTGCCTGAAAGGGAGAGATCAAAGTTGAATGATCATAGCAGAAAATTCATTTTTATTGGCCATGAACGAGCTTCTAAGGGATACAAACTTTATGATCCAAATGAAAGGAAAGTCATAGTAAGTTGAGATGTTGAATTTGATAAAAAATGACAATAGGATTGGAGAGTTGAAGATGATGACAAGTACAATTATTTTTCCCTTTTTTAAGAAGACTAGGGAGCTGATTTGGAGACTAGTCAACAAGTAGAGCCTGCTTCTCCAACTTCATCATCATCATCCTCTCATGAAAGATCTCTAAAATTCAAAAGACTACAGGAGATTTATGAAGTGACAGAGCAAATAGAAGGGTAAAATAATTTTAGCTGGTTTTGTCTTTTTTAGGAACTGAGCCTTTGAATTTTGAAGAGGCTGTAACCTATAAAAATTGGAAGCACGCTATAAAGGAAGAAATTAAAGCAATAAAGAAAAACAAAACCTCAAAGCAGGTGTCACTTCCCAAAGGAAAAAAATCCATTGGTGTAAAATGGCTATACAAGCTAAGAAAGGATTTAAGAGGCAAAGTAGAAAAATACAAGACGCGATTTGTCATCAAAGGTTATTAGCAGAAACAAGGAGTGGATTATAATGAGGTTTTCACTCCTGTTACATGGTTAGAGTCGGTGAGATTATTGATTTCTCTTGTTGCTCAACGGGGTTATGTCGTTTGAGAAGAAGAAGATAAAGTCTTGAGGCTGAAAAATGCATTATATGGACTTAAACAGGCTCCAAGGGTATGGAATCAGAGAATGACAAATTTTCAGTAAGAAGGATTCACAAAATGCTCACACGAGCATGAGCATGCTCTTTATATTAAAACTTTTGAAACAAGAGATGTTATACTAGTGTGTTTATATTTGGATGATTTAATTCTTACAGAATCTGAGGTCAGACTTATCGATGAATTTAAGTAGGTTATGACTCAAGTTTTTGAGATGACAGATTTAAGACTTATGAATTATTATTTGGGCATTGAAGTCAAGCGGTTGGAGAAAAGTATTTTCATTTCTCAAGAGGGCTACATCAAAAAGATTCTTGAAAAGTATAATATGTTGTATAGCAAGCCTGTTAGCACTCTCATGGAAAATGGCTTAAAACTAACAAAGCAAGATAATAGTAATGTTGTCGATTCCATAACTTTCAAGAGTCTTGTGGGAAGCTTGAGGTATTTAATCTACACTAGACCTGATATTTTGTTCTCAGTTGGTTTGATTTCTTGTTTCATGGAGGCTCCATCCAATATGCACATGAGAGCAACAAAGAGAGTCATGCATTACTTGAAAGGAACTCAGAATTATGGTTTGTTGTACTCCACTTCAGATGAGTTCAAACTTTCTGGATATTGCGACAGTGATTTTGCAGGTGATAAGAATGATAGGAAAAGCACAACAGGTTTTGTTTTCTTTATGGAAAATAATGCAATCAGTTGGAACTATAAAAACCAGCCTTTTGTGACTTTATCTTCGTGTCAATCAGAGTATATAGCAGCAACTTCCACAACTTGTCATGCAATATGGTTGAGAAGACTTTTGAAAGAGGTTCAGTTTCCTCAATAGACAACAATAGAAATTTTGATAGATAATAAGTCAATAAAAGCTTTAGCTAGGAATCCTATGTATCATGAGACAAGCAGGCATATTGACACAAGATTTCATTTTATCAGCGAGTGTGTTGAGAAGAAAGAAGTGCAGCTCAAGTTGGTCAAATCACATAAGAATGTTGCTAATATATTTACAAAGCCATTAAAGCAAGAGATTTTCCAACAACTACGGAATAAGCTTAGACTTAGAAGAATTTCAATTTAGGGGAGAATGTTGGGAATGAAATTTGAAATTAAGTTAATTGCACTGTGTCCAACGTGTCTAGTCATTTCTCATGTATTCATGTATTCAAGTAAACTAAGAGTTATATATTCACGTAAACAAAGAGTTATTTTGATATTATTAAAACCCCACTTATACTCACCGGTTAGGGAATAAGACAAAACATCAAAAATCAAAATATGTATCTCCTCTGATGTGTGGGTAATTGGTGATCCACCATCTTCCTTTTCCTCACATTTGGAAAGTCCACACACAAAAAGCAACACCAATTTGGGGAGGCCATGCTTCATAGATTCACATCCATAGATAACATAACCCTTCTTATAATCAAATCTAAAGAGCCTGCTTTTGCCTCCACGGATCTCATCCAAGAGAGCAAAAGTGGAACAATTGGTTTCTTTAACTCTATACAAGAGCTCAAGATCTAGCATGTGAAAATAAAATATGTGACATACACACTTCAAATATGATATTGTCACACTCACAACCATACAAAAGAATAAAAATAAATAGTATATTGCACAATTTGGCCAAAATTGAGGCGCTTTAGATAGTAAAAGATCCTTGTGATCAGCTTGACAAATTTAGCAATGTCTCACACATTCATATTCTTTCTATGCAAATATATTTTTTCTTGAAAAAAAAGAAACGAACGTGGGTATATTATTTTAGCACTATACTTGTTCAAAATTATTATTTTATATTGTTAAATACGTCATTCCAGTATAATAGATTCACTACTAGAAAAATAGGTATCAGCGACAAAAAATCAGCGACAGATTTTTCCGTCGCTGAAAGTCACCTCGCTAATTTTCACGACGGATGGATTATTTACCGACGGAATTTTTCCATCGCTAATTACCGATAGATTAGCGATGGCCTTTTTTGTGACAGAAAATTCCGTCGCTAAATTTGTCGCTAAATTCGTCTTAGGGTTTTCAAATTACCGACGTATTAGCGATGGAAATAATTCCGTCGGTGAAATTCGTGAACCAACTCTGCACGGGTCTGGGCGCCCGCCCGCGCCCGCTCGACCCTGTTATAAATGTTGAAAAAATTGCTATCACCCAGGTTCGAATCTGAGTATGAGAGATAGATTCGGAGAGTTTTAACCACTATACCACCATCACATTTGTGTTATTAATTTATTTTTTTTTATTTCTATATTTTATTTGGAACTCTTAATATTAAAAATACAATACCCTATATTAATAAAAATATAAAATTTTATTTAATAAAAATACAAAATAATATTTAATAAAAACAAAAAATTTTTTTTTAAAAAAAAAAAAAATTTTTTATTAAAATGTCACGCCCCGACTCTCCCGTCGAGCTCGTAACAACCGTCGCGCTATCTCGGCATACGGGCATAACCTCCCCATATACCGAGATAGTACAAGACATTTCAATATTTTAATAAAACTTCCAAAACAATCAACTCATCAAAATAAGAAAATCATAAAATCAATACACATGCAAGGAGCCCATCCGGCTCATCCCTGTACATACAAGCATATATCGGCACACATCGGAGAGTGAGTTCCTATACATGCAAGCATATATCAGCACACATCGGGGAGTGGGTTCCTGTACATGCACGCATGCAGTGTGGCCATCCCAGCCAACCAGAGTTTCACAAAGTCACAATCTCAAAAAAATATTCAACAATCTCAATGAAAGTCCAAATGTCCCAAATAAGTATAATAAGTTTGGCAAAAATAAGTTTTACACAAATATAAACATTTTTCACGTAAACCAAGTTTGGATTCCACCAATACTTGTCCCAAAAGATACGACAAGTATCAATTTAATCCAAACTTTCAAAATAATAGTACAATAGCTTCCTTCCATGGATGAACCCTCATCAAGTCTAAAAAAAAAAAGTAAAATCCACTACCGATACCTATCGTGGATCACCAAAAGGC